>OY992891.1:93873810-94406310 GCA_963921405.1 Cepaea hortensis
GCATAAATGCCTTTGAATATAAATGTTATAGACGGGTTCTAGGAATATCGTGGATAGAAAAAAGAACAAATGAATCCATACGATAGATCTGAATACTGAAGGTTGGCTACTATAGACGATAAAACAAAGAAAATTGAAATATTTTGGTAGCTTGAAACGTCATGATAGTTTGGAGAGACCAGTAATGCAGGTGTATATTCCCGGGAAGAGAGGAAGAGGAAGTTCAAAGAGAATATGGGTGCAGGATGCGACAGATTATCTCTAGATGGATGTATCGGCCGCAGGACATCTTGCTTATGATCGAGAAGTATTCGGTACGGTTATTATGGGAGCGAGGTTCTGCAAGGGACATGCTACAAAATGGATAGATGAAGCGTAGTAAAACCTCATTCATTCATTCATTCATTCATTCATTCATTCATTCATTCATTTATTCATTCATTCATTCATTCATACCTGGAGAAAATCCGCCACATCCTTCACCCATCTTCTCTTTGGGCTTCCTCTTCCTCTCTTCCCGAGCATATACCACTCCATGACTGTTCTCTCCAAACGTTCATGGCGTTTCAAGTGACCAAAACATTTCAGTTTTCTTTATTTTGTCGTCTTTAGTAGCCAACCTTCTTCAATATTCAGCTTTTGTCGTTAGTATACATTTGTTCTTTTCTGTATCCAAGATATTCCTAGAAACCGTCTATCATGTTGTTATTCAAAAAACATTTATGCGCTGCTCAGCTTGTTTAGTAAGTGTCCGTGTCTCACTGGCGTGTGTTGCAATGGGAAATATCCATGCTCTTAAAAATCTAATTTTTGTAGTTCTATCTATCCGACTCAACAATTTATTTAGTTGTTTCAGTTTTTGAAGAGCAATAGATATTCGTCTTTTAATTTATTTCATTGTGTCACCATTGTTGGTAAATAATGACCATTTATATTTATATTATTAACCAAATATTGAACATTTTCCACCACCTCCAAGTTTTCCTCATTGTGATAAAATCCACTGTCGTTAACATCAGATGATTAAAATTACAGAAAACAGTCTGTGTTCACAGCTGCAAGTTGTTGACTTCTAGTCGGGGAGATAAAACAGTCCCGTCTGTCATTGAGAGGTTTCCGACATCAGGGCGAATTATCGGCTTGTTATTGAAACACGCTGTTTGGACAATGCAGGAACTCGCTACCTTGTTTTGGGTTGTCAAGACAGGGGGAGATCAGTGGTGATATTGATTAAACTCAAGGGAGATAAGATTCTGGAATTAGTTAGTGCCCTTGCGAGACATCTGCATGACATCAAAGACTTGACTAGAACACTCCCAGCTCTTGACAAAAACAAGACTTGTGTACATTAGTGTGGCCAAGGATTGTGACTAGGATTGACGTGTTTTGTTACCGCAGTGATGACATTCGGAGAGCATCTATTGTGTTAGATTTAAGCAACATTAAAATAACATATGTCTTAATGGCAAGTTATAGATGCCATCCAGGAATGAGGCGGGTTTGCTTAAGGTACCAAATATAGTCTATTTAGGCCTAATTAATATAGGCAGTAGCCTTGTTAAAACTAGAGTGTGATGATTAGCTCTGTTAGTTGAAAATAGAGTAGTGAAGTGAGAAGTAGTTCTGCTAGGGTGAATAGTGTAGCAGGGTGATATTTGGAGAGATTAGGAATTGGTTGGGAGGTGGGGAAAGTGTCCAATGGTGGGATCTTTCAATGGGTTGCCCACTGGGGTTCTGCACTCCGTTATTGATCTTTCCTTGTCTTCACCTGATTCATAATTAAGGGATGAGCCACTCTGATCCTTGACAGAGGTTAGTTCACTGATAACTCTCTGAGCAAGGCAGTCGGCCTACATTCAGCTAGTAGGGATTAGTATCAGGCGGCCTTCACCAGGTGTGGTCTCTTTCTCTAACAGGTTCCCCTACGTCGATGAGGAAGCTCTACACTGAGTTTGATGGCGGTCAACTCGCCTTAAGGAGAACATCCAACTAACATTCACTTTATGTTTATAAGATGGATAAATACCCAGAAGAAAGTACAATCAGCACTGTTTATGCTAGGCCTAGGATCCAGAGGGTCCATACGAAACTGGCTCAGTGGAGTAAGACATTAAACAATTCATTTACAAGAGGGATTTACCCAGGGTGGGTGATACTCTTTTCTTCACCACATATAACTGAACAATAGAGTCTAGAGAAAGACATTTTGACATGAAGTTCTCGTGGAATAAGTTAGTCTCGAGAAGAATCTTGAACATGAAGTTCTCGTGGAATAATTTAGTGCAGTGAAGAAGTACTTTACAGTTTGTGTGGGACAATCTATGAACATGGATTAGAACAAATGTGAGACCGGTGACATTGAAACCTAGTTTCTCTGTACAGTGATCCGTACTTATTTGAGTTATAGGGACCTTAGTCATTATAGTGAGTGACAGATCCATTATTGGGGATTATACAATAACAATTCTTAGTGGATCATGCATCTAGTCGACCCAGTGGATCTCGGAGAAAGTCAACGTCTGGAAGAAGAGACGCATCACCGGGTGAGATGTACACGCACTAAGCTATCATGCTGTGGCGTACCCTTGCTGTGATGATAATCTGACTTGGTTCCTGATCTGCTGCTCTGAATCTACAGACACACTAGAATTCGACATACATTCTACACATTACACACACACACACACACACACACACACACACACACACACACACACACACACTTCTCACACACATACTCTTTGCTTAATAAATTATTTTGTATTTTATTTTAAAGCTAGAGTTGTGGAGTATGTTGTGTTGGGGAGGAATGAGAGGGGGCATGATCCAGGGGTGAGCAAGAGTGAGAAGAAGGTGTCCTTGGGCTGAGGGAGTGTTGTGGACGGAGTCTGGTGGATATCTCCAGAATAGTGAAAAAATGTGGGTGTTGATTCCCCTCACTCCAGGGACGACACTATAGAAGTAATATCTCTCAAGACACTAAAGTAAGAAGGGATAACTCACGACACTCATTAACATATATTTCTTTCTCCAGGGTAGTTTTGTCTGTATGCATTATCTTTGTTTTTGCTATGCTAAGATATAAGTTGTGATTTTCACTATTTTATTTTTTTCTTGTTGAGATTATTAGTTTCTTTATATATGGATATATAACTGCTATATGCTTGTGAAACCTGGACTGTTTATCAGCGACACGCAAGGAAATTAAACCACTTCCATACAGTCTGCCTTAGGAAGCTATTGAAGATTAAATGGCAAGACTAGATCCCAGACACTGAAGTCTTAGAAAGAGAGTCCATGCCCAGTATCCACACTCTAATGAAGAATCAGATTCGCTGGGCTTGTCACTTAACTCGCATGTCTGATCACAGGCTCCCTGAACCAATTTTTAACGACGAGCTGCGTTGTGGTAAATGCTCACAAGGCGGCCAGCGGAAACGCTTTAACGACACTCTGAAACTCTTTCTGAATGCTTTTCGAATTCATCATGACACCTGGGAGACTGCAGTCAGAGACAGAAATTCGTGGCGTGCATCATTACGCAAGATTACAGTCACATGTGAGGCAACCAGGACTGCAAGAGCTGTAAAGAAAAGGCAGGACTGAAATACCACTGCAGGAAACCCTCCTCCAGAAACGTCAAGCATTCTTTGTCCATATTGTCAAAGAACATTTGGAGTCAAAACAGGCCTTATCAGCCATCTTAGAACTCACGGCTCCATACTTTAAACCCCACTGGATGAAATGGATGGTCATCATCACTCTTGATGGACAAACAACAACAATAACATATGGCTATATAGTAGATATATTATTTTATGAGGATAGTAATACTATATCATCAGCATATCGAATCGTTGGTATTTCATGACTACCGATATCTTCTTGTTTATATCATCTCTGACGTTTCTCATTATATTTTGTGTGTACAGGTTAAACAAATAAGGGGACATCAAACAGCCTTGACGGTCTCCTTGCTTGATGTCAAAACAATCTTATGTCTCGCCATCTATTCTAACTGCTGCTTGTTGGTCTAGATAAAGCATTTTGTACAACATCTGATAGAAAGCACATTTTCTTCATGATTTCCTAAAGTTTCTGATGTTGTGTAAAGTCAAATGCTCTTGAATAAACCACAACACACGAGAATACGTTTACATTACATTCTTTACACTTCTCTGCTTTTAAACGTATATTAAATGTGTGATCTCTTGTTCCTCTTCCTTGTTTAAATCCAGCTTGAACTACGTTAATCTCTTATGTTATTTTCTTACGAAGTCTTCCCATTTTGATTTTGAATAGAATTTTACTTGTATGACTGATCAGGGCAACATTTCTAATCTTTTTTTGGTATTGGAATGACGATAATTATCTTCCACTTTTTTGGTCATATATCATATTTCCATATCTTGTACATAATGCGTGAGATACTTATTTCTGCTTTCTGCTCCTATCGCGTTAATTAGTTCAGCTGGTATCTCATCACATCCAGGTTATTTACCATTCTTCGGGTTCTTTACTGCCCATGCAGTTTCATCTAATTCATCTATTTCATCTAATGGGTTCAGATTCTGTTTTGCTGTCAGTTTCATGTATCTCATTCATATCCTCACTGTCATTCATATCATACATTCCAGTGCAGTATTAATGCCATCGTTTTAGTATTTTTCTAGATTCTTTCAGGGTATTTCCCAACTTGTCACAAATAACATTTAACTGAGGTTGAAGGTTTCTTGTCGATAACTTCATCTCTTTGAACATTTCATAATCTCTTCCATTCTTTTGATATTTCTCTATTTTAGTACAGCAATCTTGTATATATTGGTTTTTGTCCTTGCTTTAATGACCTTTAATCAGTTGACCCTGTTAACCACTTTAAATGTTTGCATATCCTTTACAGGACATTGCTGTCAACATCAGCATCTTTCAGCTGATTGTTGATTTCTTGGCAAGATTACGCTCAGTAGTTTGCCATTGCTTTCTGAGCGGCCGGCTCACACACCCGTAAGTTACCACTGCTGATTTTCACCTTCGTCACGTTACTTACGAGAGTGTACGAGATTACGGAGAAAAGTAGCTAACCTCTAGGCCAGGAAGCCGGCTGTTAACCACTACATACGGTTTATTCCATCCACTGATAGCCGCTCAAGCAAGGACACAGATAAGTGAAATTAATACTTTCATGTAGTGTCTTTCGTGTATTTGTTAGTCTTAATTTTATTATCTTAATTAGTTGTTAGTGTTAATTTTTGTTTGTTTATTCTGTGCTGACGAAGGCTTTGGCCGCAACGTCCATTTTGTTTCTTGTAGTCGTGCTCTGGTAAAGCTCACAATCTACTTCTCGATTTTCGGTGATTCATTCATATATTCCCAGGACACTGTTAGAAAGAGCTATAGAGGTAAAAACAGATCTGTACTAATGATTCATGGGCTACACAAAAGCATTTGACAATGTGAAACATGACGAAATTGTCAAAGACTAGAATAGTTAGGAGGGAAGACCACCCTGAATGAGTGGTCTACCTCAAGTAGATTAGAGGTAACCCAGTGCCCCAACATGAGGGCAGGGTAGGTGTAGGGAGGGGAACTGTCAAACAGTTCTCTCATGAGACACGGAAGTGTCAACCAGAGAGTAAGCGCTCTGGTCACGGTATAATCACGCCAACGTGATAGACACCAACTCAAGAGTAGGCTACTACTCTAAGCGTGTGGAATGATGTAGCACGCAAAAGCCGAAGTACGCACAAGGTCCTTCCGCGTACTGTGTAATCAGCACGCGGAGAATCGTGAGACTGGGGACAGACTTCGTAGGGAACACATCGCTTAGAGTCGATGCGTATTTCCTTAGATGAGTAGATAGATTTAGCAGTAGGGCTAGGGACGACTAGTGATAGGAAGTTTCTGTGTATTCATGTGTGGTTCGTTAGAGACAGTTTTGTGCATTGATGTATTGTAAGAGCCAGTGGCAATAAAAATGTGTACTCAATTCCTCTCGTACGACTGACAAGTCGTTTTGTGTGGTGCGAGAGAAGTTATCCCATAATGCCTGTAGCATCGCTTGATGACAGGCTAGGATAAAAGTGGTGTCAGAAGTGTGGCTTGGACAATTGTTCAAGCTAAAACACTCACCCACGGCTCTAAAATAATATTACTGTCAGTTAATCACAGGGTTTAATTCGTGTTAGTGGGAAATAGCGTGTGCAGACGAGAACAAGATGCGAGCTGTGCCCATCGTGACCGATTAACGTTTATTTATGCTTATTAAAATGTTTTGTGCTTTATGAACATGTTTTCTCCTGATTTGTAAGTATTATTATTATAGTTTTGTATCATTTATTTCAACAATTATTTGTTTATTTATGTGTATTTATGAAACATGATTCACGGCGAAGCGATACACAAAATAATGAGCCGGCGACAATATCGATTTTTCCAATCCCACTTCTGACACCACTTTTATCCTATCATGAATGTACTGATAGTTAGATCTAAGATCAGTTGGTATTGATTCAATAATTTTAAGGGGCTCCCCACTGAGGTTTTTCATGTAGATCATGGCCCACATATCGATTGGTACTTGATGGTATTCTTACTCGTTATTATACAACTGGCAACCATGAGATTCAGCAAACGGTGTTACCTGTACAACACCGCCAAACTGTGCTAAAGATTGCACACGAGTCACCGTTTGCTGGTCACCTTGCATACGACAAAACCAGGGCCAGAATTCAGGCTCATTTTTATTGGCCTGGTTTTTGTAATGACATAAAAGTATTTTGTCGTTCATGTAATGTCTGTCAACAACTAGTACGTAAGGGTAAACATCCTACAGCTGAAGTACAACCTTCAACACTGGCCTCTAGGCCATTTGAGAGTGTCGCGGTAGATATTGTTGGACCCCTGAACCAGGTGTCCAGCAAAGGAAATCGCTTCGTCTTAACGCTAGTAGACCTATGTTCAAGGTGGGTTGAGGCAGTAGCTTTGAAATACATCACCTCCAAAGATATTGCCAATGTATTCCTACATTTGTTCTCACGATTCGGATTTCCACGTACCATCTTATCCGACCGTGGAACCCAATTCATATCGGCTGCAACGCAAGCCCTTACGAAAATGTTAGGAATTAAACAGCATTTTACAACAGCTTATCATCCAGCCAGCAATGGAATAGTATAGAAAATTAACGGAGACCTAAAGCATATGCTGGCTAAGGTGACAGCAGAAAACCCAGCTGATTGGGATACACTGTTGCCAACAGTGCTGTTCGCCTATCGGGAGATTCCCCATTCAAGCACGGGTTTCTCACCGTTTGAATTAGTATACGTGGCTAACCCACGTGGACACCTAACAATTTACCATCAGTTAGTAACTAATGAGATTGAAATTCCAACCCCTAAAACACCTTATGAGATGGTAACAGAAACACGAGATAAAATTATGAAATCGTGTATCATAGCCAAGGCAGCTTTGGAGAGGAAGGGTCAAATCTACCGCCAATACGCCAATAGAGGTGCTAGGACTATTAATCTAAAGTTTCCTATATTTTGTCAATTTGGATGCGCTATTTCTTTACATGGCCAATATTTTTTTTATTTTTTCCATTTGGTTAACAAATGTTCCTACTTTTCATAAGTTTGGTGGAGCTATTTCTGTATTTGGCCGACATTTTCCCCTTTTGGTTAACAAATGTTCCTACATTTCATAAGTTTGGCGGAGATTTTTATCAATTTGGTCGACATATTTCTGTATTTACCCAACGTTTTTATACATTGAATCACGTATTTTCCTACTTCGGTCGACATGATTCTTAATTTGAGCAATATTTTCACCATTCGGTTAACACATTTTCCTACTTTTTATAAGTTTGGACGCGTTATTTATAAGTTTGAGCGATATTTTTCCCATTTGGTTAATATGATTTCCTATTTGCCCCATATTTTTTACATTTGACTTACAATTTTCCTACTTTTTATAATTTTCGTTGAGATATTTATGTATTTGGCCACCATCGTTCTGCCTATTGTATTACTTCGGCCGACATGTTTCTTGATTTTACTAGTATATTTTCTTACTTGTTATAAGTTCGGATGAGATATTTCTGTCTTTGACCACTATTTTTTCCTACGTTTTATAATTTGTTGAGATATTTATGTATTTGACCGACCTTTTCCCCATTTCGGCTGACAAATGTTCCTACTTTTTATAAGATTAGATGAAATATTGCTCTCTTTGATCGATATTTTTTCTCATTAGGTTAACAAATGTTCCTAATTTTTATAATTTTGTTGTAAATATTTCTTTACAGGGTCAATATTTTTCTCATTAGGTTAACAAATTTTCTTATTTTTTATAAGTTTTGATGAGCCATTTAGAAGTTTGACCTATATTTTCACATTTGGCTAACATTATTTCCTTCTTTTTATGAAATCGGACGAGGCATTTATAATTTTTACCGATATTTTTCAGCTTGGTTGTAGACAATGAGTATTTTCTGCAATCTATAGTAGGTGTGGGTAATACACAAAGTGAGCAAGCAGAATTAACTGGTTGTATTACTATGGGCGTCAGCGTATTTAAAATGATATTTTTAACTTTCTCGGTACTGTGGTAAAGAGGTAATTGCATAATTACGTTTATATCTGTTGTTCTCAATCAGAGGCCGAAAAAAGCATTGTCTTGTCCTGTTGTATTGACTCTAGACGCAAATGTTGTTGGTAACCCAGTGCCAATCTTAGTAACTTGTAGGTGTTGTGTCGTTCATAGAACCTATACTTGTGTATGGATGTAAAGCGCGACATGCAGACATTTGTTGTTAGAAAACACATGTATATATATATATATTCATATATACATATACTACGAAAACATATTTTGAAGCCTCAAAATTTGACTTCTTCAGACATTACATTAGTTTTCATGGGGGACATGAATGCATAGGGTGATTTAAATATAACCAGATTTACGTTTCCAAGGAGATAACACACAGACTATGTTTTCGTTGAAAATTCGCTGTTTTCTCTAAGCAGACTGTCACTTTTGTCACAGCCAGTGTAGATGGTCATGTGTTTGTTATGGGTATTATTAATGTAAATGTTTATTCTGTTTGTAGTGTAAGGGTCCTTCTCTTCCATCGATAAGTTTTAAAAAACCAATGACCAAGCCCTATAAGACACATATGACAACTGCATCTATCCTACTTCATTCATGTAGATTTGGTCCACAGTGTCCACTTTGGTAAGATTTTACAACAATAGACTGGAGCAGGAAACAGGAAACGTTACGTGAATAACGATACACCGAGAGTCAATACGCTTGGATTTGTATTCTCACGTCACTTTTACTATGTATCTATGGTTGTTTCCTGACAGGCTTCATCAATCAGACTCCCATCAAAGGATGGCGGCATGCACAAAATTGTTGGCAACAATATAGAATAGATAGTGGGCGCTTGGTTTAAGTGTTAGTCTGTTACGCTGACGTGAGGGACGATCGGTGTAATTTGGTCGCAATATATAACAGATAGCGGTCACGCTGACATAATGGCATGTTGTGTGTACCATTTGTATGTATCTAATACACCAACGTATTCATACCGTTGTGTTTTTCACTTATTTGCTAATGTAACACTGGTGTTTTCTTCTTTTTTGTTTTTTATAATTTTATACATATCACTGTATTTATTTTATTATGTAATTTAACTTGTAATAATGTACTTGAATTCTTTAAACTACGGTTTATTTAGTCCTAACTTTATATACTGTGTATTGCTTCTTCTTGACCAGCTGTCTGTCGTTGGTACCCAGTGTATTAGACACCTCTTTCTGGTAGGCTTAGACTGTCTATTATTACCCTCTCAGATCGATTGTAATCTTTGGTTTATAAAATAATGCTTCGCGGCGACGCAACGTTTCATTACCATTTTTGTTTCATTGTTGGTTTTGTTCAGGGCCACGCGGCCTATACCGCCTCGTTTATCGTGTCATCTTCACTGGGTACCAGGTAGCTGATTAATATCTCCAGCTGGTGCCATCACAGCTAATCTAAACATAGTCACTAGCCTACCGCTGTTTGCCTGGGAGGCACGGTAGTTTTCTACAACTAAATACCTTTGTTATCGTTATATAATAGACATCGCTGTGTATCCTTATTTACAAATACGTACATGTTAGCTGACCTCCGATTTGTCATTTTGTTTAATAATATCTGCAAATTGTCTCTGTCTTTCATAGAATATGTACTTTTGTATGACTGTGAAGCGTGGGCAATGAGCAGACAAAATGAAAAACATCAGTGAAGATGTGGTGAAAATATACATACCATGCCCAGATAGAACAACAAATTACCAGGTCCCACTAGAAACAAAGGAAAAAAAAAACAGTATCTACAACATACTCTTTTCCACTCTTAATGTTTAAGTTTGAGTGAAATATGTCTTTTGCAGCGTGTGACATGAGGAAATTTGTCCTTTAAAATCACCTTGAATATATATCTTCATATATACATATGCTATGAACACATATTTTGAAGCCGCAAATTTGACTTCAGGCATTATACTAATTGTTGAATGAGACATGAACGCCAAGGATGAACTACGTGGGCACCCGTTAATGAATGTTTGTTGTTTATTAGTAGTTGTTTTATTCGTTTTTCTTGTTTCCGATAGGTACAGCAGTATTGATTTCACCTTAAAGCTAAATATGCATATACTATGCAGAATGCTTCTGCTAAATATGTTCACAGGAACTGACATTACCATACTTATAAGCTTTTCTCACGCCGGTAGATCTCCGTTTTTTCGTCGTTTTATTAAATATTTCTAGTCAAATGTCTTCATTTAATTTCTGTAATAAAATGTCTTCATCTAATTTAACTTGTGAACTGCCTTCATATAATTTATGTAATCAACAGATACTGCGCAGGATCTGCAATATTTAGTAGAGGCGGTTGTTGCACCCGGTGAACAACTAGGGTTAGAATTAAATTATAAAACGACACGGGTTATGATTGTCACTATGAAGAACGAAATACCACGATGTAATATACATGTAAATGGGAATATTCTGAAACAAGTGAGTAGATACAAGTATCTCGGAACAGTCATAACAACTGATGGGAGATGCCTTGAAGAGATTAGCACAAGAATCGCCGTGGCGAAGATAACCTTTTGCAAGCTGAAAAACGTATTGACCAGTAAAAAGATGGCAATTGCTACGAGAAAAAGAGTGTTGAACCTGTACTTTTGTATGAATGTGAAGACAATGAGCAGTCCCGCTGAATCTGCTGGCTGTGGAACTGACGTTTCTGAGGAGAATGCAAAGCGACACATCGTGATTCGCTTCTCTGGCGCCTATGTTGGGTATAGTTAGCGACCAGGGGCGTTATTCGAACCGTCAGTGACACCACCTAGCTCAGTTAAATACTCGGCCACTGCCACACTATCCCACCAAACAGTAGGACTCGAACCTGTCTAGCGCTATGACGGCAACTAGACATCCTTGTTATACATTTACGTCTTAATATACTCTTAGAAAACTCCGCCTAGGGTGGACACCCTTATCGCCCCGCAGCGTGATTCGAACCACCAATGATATAACCTAGCTCCGTTACATACTCGACCACCATCCCGCACATACCAACCACACAGTGAGATTCGAACCTGTCAACCGCAATGGCAGTAACTAGAACCCCCAGTTACACATTGGTGATATCCCACTATGACCAACTACGCACCCCCGCCATCTTTCGCCACTTACCAACCCACCCCACACATCGTTCTTTGCGCTTATTATTTTATTCCGACATCGCCCTTGATTAAAAACAGATGACACCAGCGACCTCCCTCGACCCCGACACTGATATTCAACTGCCGGCAATATCGACTTTTTGCTCACAGATGTTCGCCGATCTTACCAAAGATACAAATACATCAACCCGTATCAGCCTGAGCACACCAATCGATTATGCAATCGTCTATACAAATGGGAACCTAATTAATGCATTACACCGGCTGACATATTCTGAATCAATTAGCAAACATGGCGCCATAGTTATCGCGCTCATCTTCACTTAACTTACCCACCTAGTTCAATTGATCTTTTCATTGTTAACCCCGATGCTCTGATTAAAAACGACAGCTGACACTTAAAAAACCAGGAAGGAGCTGGGAGGCATGAGGCAGACCACAACTCGAGGGCGAGGGAGGCAGTGGCATCCCTCGTCATCCCTCACCAACCCTCACCAACCCTCGTCATCCCTCACCAACCATCACCAGCCCTCACCATCCCTCATCATCCCTCAAAAAATCGCCCTCATTGCGCTGGATAGAGACCCTATATACTACTTAGGACAAGAAAAAACTGAATTCTATCAATTGAAGACAGTTTTGTGCAATAAGTCATTGTCAGTGAAAGTTAGAAAGAAAGAGTTCTTGTATGTTACAGAGAAACATACGGCTGTGGATCCCGGACAGTTAGTAACCAGGTGACAATATATCACTGGAAGCCTTGGACATGTGGTTTTATAAAATAATGCTGGCAATTACTTGGACAACCAAAAGAGCAGTC
This sequence comes from Cepaea hortensis, assembly GCA_963921405.1. NCBI lineage: Eukaryota > Metazoa > Mollusca > Gastropoda > Stylommatophora > Helicidae > Cepaea > Cepaea hortensis. Next base: position 93,886,374 of record OY992891.1, read on the forward strand.
GTTGTGTTTTAAGGGAATATTTGCGGAAAAAGAGATATAGGAAGACTGCGTGAGAAATTCTTGATAGTCTTGTGTCATGGCATTGAAAGGAGTCATCACACGAATTGATTTATGAGATCGGAGATCGTAATTTGTGGAAAGGCATGATCGCCCACGCCAGCCAGCAAGGCACTGGATGATGATCGTTACTTAATATTCAGATTCGCAAACCATGGACCAGTTTCTAGGAAACAAACCACGGGTAACTGACACCAGTGAGTATACACAACATACATAATACACGACGATTGATAGCGGTAGGAAAGATTAGAAGTTGACTCTTCGATGCCTGTTGGGTGCAGTAATGTCAGTTCTTAGCTCAACTCAACTCAACTGACAAGGAAATAAATTCTGTCAAACAGAGTTTGGTGGAAGGGCAGACAGCAACGCCAATAGCACCGCCGACCGTGTTAGAGAGCTGTGAGACTACAAAGAACAACCCAACGAAGCTGTTGTATCTATGTGTGTGTTTCGTTGAGTCAAACTTCCTTGTTATATTTTGTCTTCCTTCATATTTGCCATCAGGTCGGCACTAGTCATCCCTTTCCACCTTTCTAAAAATATCATTGTGGAGTTTACTGCGACGCAAGAAAATGAATACTCTTTACGTTGTGTAAACGTATTAGGTGTATTTCAGTCTTCTAGACACATTAGTTTGTTGTATATTGGGGTATCATCTTTACACTCCGGACAAGTTTATAGGTGCTCAGATTCTCCCCCCCCCCTACACCCAACATTATCATCAAGCGACTAATAGTGTCAGGTCAGTGTTGGTTGATTCTCACGTTGTGCCACTCATATCAGGTCGTGTCAATTCTACCTTCCAAATCTCTCATTCTGGACAAATTTCTAGATTCGTATTCTAGCTTGTTCGTTGATACGGAGTTTTGTCGAAATGTTCTCTTGTACTTAACAAAGTCCAACTTACACTACCAACACAGATGATAGGTTAGAGAGCTATACTGTTAACAAAGCCCAGCTTAAACTAAGAACACAAATGACAAGATAAAGAAATGTCTTGTAACGACACCCATATGAACAAAGAAAACGTTTGACAGGTTAAATACCTATACTGTAACAAAGCCCATCTTAACAAAGACACTGATGGCAAATCTGAAGGTAGAAAACGAATCGGGCCTCAGAAAGCTAGAAGATGGATTACAAGAACTGGACATGCTCACAAAGACATCGAACAAGCTAACAGAAAACACACATATGATATCATCAGACAGGCAACACTACACTTTACAAAAGTCACAGCTTGATACTGCAAATAGAACAGAAACCACCAGAATAATTCGGTAACGAAGAACTAGAGCAGCAATACATTGCTTCTATGACACACCTAACAGACAACTCAATTGTCTTTAAAAGACAGCAAAATCATTAGAACAGTCAACGCTGCAAAAAGTCCCAGACAAATATATACTAGGTCATCATAAGTGTTAAGGACCCACGGTACGGGATAGCCAGTGTTAGACAGGAGACGGGTTAGTTGCAGGACAGCAGGGCAGTTAGCCAGGTGTCCTTCACAAAGGTCATGGTTATTGACATAGAGTGCGGGGAAACCTGTACTCTGGTTAGACCCGTGTCCAGCGGACCACTCCAAGCGCCACGCAACTCACGGGCTGTATGAAGCCGTGAACTGGCGGAATGAACCTGTTTGCAGACAGACGGGTTTAGGACTGCGAGACGGACTGACATAGGGCTGTGGCTGTCATTCTTGAGTGTTTTGTTCTGATAGTAGGATCGACTGTGTGACAGAGTTTGTAGAGTTAACTATGGTCAGGTTGGGAAGCGTGTATTGACAAACAGCGTGAGCTTTGTAATATACTATGGGTGATTATAATGTTATTACGATATTTGTGTGAGTGTTGCGTGTTGCTGAAACGCAACGTGTGCGAGATTGTGCACGTAGATATAATTATTGAATAAACTGTGTTACAATTGCAACGGCTGAGAGTGCGAGTGTTATTTCTGTATGCATGCCATTGTTTCACTCATCTCATCTCATCATGTTCCTCTTGTACCTTGCGGTGTCGAGGTGAAGTATAAACTTCGTGAGAGTGCCCGGTTATGGGCTTCGTATATCGACATTCCCATGGATTCTGTTATTCCCTCCGTCCAGCGTTTACGTGGTCGGCCTCTTCCTCTGTTTCCATCTGGTCTGTACGTCATTGCCTGTTGTGGCATGCTGTTGACTGGTAGCCTACTTGCATGGCCAAACCATTTGACTTGCTGCTTTCTAATAAAATCTAGAGCAGCTTTAACCCCCACTTTAGTCCTGATTTCTTCATTTCTGATCTTATCTCTTCTTGATACGTTGAGTATTCTTCTCAGGAACCTCATTTCTGTTGTTGTGATTTTTCTTTTCTCTTTTTCTGTCATTGTCCAGGTTTGGCATTGGTAGCACAGAGTTGGTAGGAAGATTGTGTTGTAAAGTGCTTTCTTAGTTGTTTCACTTCTGTCCTGAAATGCGAGCCAGAGTTAGAAGTATGTAAGTTCATGACAATAAATCGATGCCTAGCATTGTTTCGTAAGCCTGTGTGGCTTAGTACATCCCGTTAGGACAACCATTTTTTTTTTTTCAGGTTTTTTTTTTTTTTAGGCTCTGACTGTTCAAGTCTATCCAAAAGCAGCAGATTTGTGTCTTATTTCGTCTGGTCCCTATGCCTTGACATGTCCGACATTTGAGACCCTACCACTAGCAACTAGAAACTAAAGCTGAAGCAATTAAAAAGTCGAACAGGGGCCCTGGAGATGTGGATATACAGAAGAATATGTCGTTTTTAAAGGGAGGGGGGGGGGATCGAATACAGAGGTTTTTAAAAAAAAAAACTGGCAACAAGAAGATAGTAGATAAAAGAAATAAGAAAGAGGCAAGTGAAATATTTCGGCTGTATTAAAAGACATACTATTCTTATAACAACCATACTAGACGATAAAGTTGAAGGCGAGCAAACAATAGGTAGACAACGTTACAAGTGGGAAGATAACATCAAGAGACGGACGACCAGCAATATGGCAGTATGTACAGTAAGGGCAAGATACAGACAGTGTTGGAGATATATTGCAGCCAACCTTCATTGTGGAGACGGCACCTGATTGATTGAGTATCAGCGCTTACTTCGGCATATCTCTAGGGTTCATTAGAGCAAGGCCTCGACCTCTTCTAGACAGAAACACACCATAGGGCCCACGCAGACACAAGAATCCAGAAGCAACAGGCCCTGGTGGAATAGACAGCCAAATAAGGAGTGATCTTCCACACGTCGACACACCAATGTCTGAACGATACCCAGACCATTCGTACCTGCTGCATGGACTACAGTTGTGAGTGCAAGCTGTTGTTGTTGTTGATGAACCCTCTAGTAGATTTGGATTGGTACTCTGATCTATCCGAGGGATTGGCGTTCCGACGGTCTGCGCTCTCAAGATGGCTTGTATCTGTCGAAGTGTGGCTAGTGCAGTTACTTTTCTTCCAAGTGAGGCTAATGCAGACACTTTTCACCCATCTATCGAAGTGAGGCGAGTGCAGATACTGTTCTCTCAACAAGGCTTGCATCTGTTGAAGTGTAGCTAGTGCAGATACTTTTCTCCCAAGTGAGGCTGATGCAGACACTTTTCTCCCATCTGTCGAAGTGAGGCGAGTGCAGATACTTTTCACCCAAGACGGTACCAACCGCAGGGGCTGTGTTATAAAGCGCGGCTTCCCCTCTCCAATCTCGGAAATCAGCCGGATCTACAAGACCCTTACCTGAACTTCACATTTGTGGTGAGGGATACTATAATTCACCAGTTCGTGGTTCAGCTGGAGATCTGGTGACAGGAAGTTAATCAGCTGTCCAGCTATTTTGCATCTTTCCCCGCATCGGAAAATATCTCTTCTAGAAGAGATTCCTTTCCTCTTGATTGACGGTTTCGTTTTTCTAATTTGTGTGACGTGCTCGTGATTGCTTGGATTTTAAGGCTAAAGTATCCAACGGGATTGGGAAGCCAACCCTAGTTGCAATCCTCCTTAGCAGACTCTTGAGACATGCATGGTGGGCTACAGAGTTAGCATTCTTTGCCTCCCCCACGGGCCCAAATAATAAGTGGTGTGTGCAACACGTTGGATCTGGTTTCCCCCCGTCAATGCACTGAAGTGGTGTTATTCTCTTATGGCGTATGCGTGCTAAATCATATGCAGGTTTCACTAAGGAGGAGAGCGTAATCCATTCGCCTTCCATTCAGCTCGGAGATGAAGACAGGTCTCACCCAGGTTCCCCATCCCAACACACCAGCCGTGAGTTGGTAGCAGCAGATCTGAACTTGTTCCAAGTGTAACTGACATTGTTGAGCTGATTTCAAGAACCGACATCTCAACACTCGTGACTCGGGTGTTCCGGTCTCATCTTCAGCGGCCAGCTAAAAGTTCCAATACCAATTTTACCAGTTCCATCCATCCATCATGTGCCATGCCGGTAAGCGTGGGCGGTCATGTTCTGCCATCTCACTCGATCACCAGAGTCGTGGATCAGCTCCGTGTTTCTGTCTCGACCATGCCACAAGGCCAAGCCATCCAGGTACTTGCTTCTAGATCTTCCCCTTGGTCTGTTCCCCTCGATCTTACCAGTTGTCACCAAATTCTCCAATCCATTTCTTCTCATAACATGCCCAAAAAATTTTGACTGTCTACGTCTAATTTCGCTAATCAATTTACGATCTTCATTTGTTTCTTGAAGGACTTGTTCATTGGTCTTTCTGGCTGTCCATGGTATTCTTTGCATTTTCCTCAGAAACCACATCTCTACAGCCATCAGATGTTTTTCAGCCTGACTGCTCATTGTCCACGCTTCACATCCATACAAAAGTACAGGTTCAATGTAGCATCTCAACACTCTTTTTCTCGTTTCAATTGACATCTTTTTATTGGTCAATATGTTTTTCATCTTGCTAAAGGCTACTTTTGCCATGGCGATTCTTGTTCTAATCTCTTCAAGGCATCTCCCATTAGATGTTATTACTGTTCCGAGATAATTGTACCTGCTCACTTGTTGAAGAATATTCCCATTTACTTGTATATTACATTGTGGTATTTCGTCCTTCCTAGTGACGACCATAATCTGTGTCTTTTTACAATTTAATTCTAACCCTAGTTGTTCACTGTGTGTAACAATCGCATCTACTAAATTTTGCAGGTCCTGTTCATTGTCTGCAATCAAGACTGTATCATCTGCATATCTAATGTTATTGATGCATCGTCCCCCAATGTTGATTCCTTCCATATCTTCAATATTTCTGAAAATACTTTCACTGTACAGGGAAAACAGATCTGGAGACATTACACATCCCTGTCTCACACCCCTTTTAATAGGCTGATATTGGCTTACTTCATTATCAACTCTTATGGCAGCTTGTCATTTCCAATATATGTTTTTTACAAGTCTAAGATCTTTTCCATCAATTTGTAGATCTTCAAGCATCCTTATCATGTTGACATGTCTCACTTTATCAAAAGCCTTTGTGTAGTCAATAAAGCAAAGGTGTAGATCTTTGTTTACTTCTATAGAACGTTCGATTATGTTTCTCAGTATATACACAGCATTTACTGTACCCTTGCCTTCCACAAACCCACATTGTTCTTCTCCTATTTCAGGTTGTATTTTCCTCCTAACTCTTTGCCTGATAATTCTTAGCAAAATCTTCGTGATGTGACTCATTATACTAATTGTTCGATGTTGATCACATTCCAAGGCTCCTGATTTCTTTGGGATTGCAATAAATACATAATTACATAACTCCTGAGGTATATTTCCAGTATCATATATTGTATTAAGCAGACTGGTAACTTGATCTATTCCATATTCTTCTAAAGCATTAATCATTTCTGTTGTGACGCTGTCTGAACCGGGGGTCTTGCCAGATTTCATATGGTTAAGAGCATTCTGAACCTCCATCTTCAAAATTGCAGGTCCATCATTATTATTTTGAACATCATACTGTTCGTCCCTGTTATCGTCATACAGGGTTTTCACGTAATCTGACCATTCATGTAATATCTGATCTTTTTCTATTATGACTCTTCCATCTTTTGTCTTTAGGCAGCCTGCTGATGTACGTGTTCTTGGTCTGATTATGTGTCTGTCTGGCCTCGGAGTTCTGAGTGTAACCTCTGGTTACTCCCTGCCACTCCATTCTCTCCAGGTCGTGATGATTTATCTGCTCCTCCTCACTATACACATGGTACCAAAGGACCCTGACCACATCTGCCGTATCATGCACCAATACCCGACCCAGTGGTGAACACCCAGCCAATCTGTCTGTCTGCTCAGTTCCTACCACACCAACATTACCTGGCAAAAAGATGTTGCCTATATTTTATCTTTTAATATAACCTGCCAAGTTTGTTTATTTCTGTATGATAAACTTTAACTGCACTCACAGCTGCCACTGTGTTATTCTGATTGTAGGATAACACTTTTGTAATCAAATCCGGTTGGGAAGTATAAAGATAGTTCAAGTGACACGTTGCGACAAAGCGCAGATGGGAAATCCGTCAGACGGAAACGGGCGTGCTTTTCCGTGACCTTCTAGAACGCATCGGTACAGTGAGAAACACTTCAACAGGTTGTGCAGTTTCAGCTTACCCATTCGGAATAGACACCAGCGGTTCCAAAAATGTTTTCTCTCGAGCAGGCCGACAAATTCGCCGGTTTTTCACCACTGGGTGGGGTATTGGTGCACCACAATTCAGACAGGGTCAAGGGAATTTGAATTAATGTGTATAGTGTGGAAGAATAGATACACCACCATTGCCTGGAGAGAATGTTGCTGCAGGTAGTGGCCAGAGAATCTTGCCGACACTCAATATTCCGAGGAAAGCCAGACGGACACATAATCAGATTCCGGTTGCCACCATGAGTATTGGGACTCTTCGCTAGTTGTTTAAAATTAGGACGGGGTACGTATGAGAATGTTCTGAGTGATATCGGTATGCAACTCAAATCTCCTATGGTTGCCATCCAGGCATATTATCTTCACAGTTTGAGAATCGCTGATATAAGTGGTCTGCTATTTCATGTTTGGTGTCTATGAGCTAATGCTGGAGGTGAAGGGTCAAGGATCATCACTTGATGCCACTTGTAAACACGACAAAAGGTAGAGTCCATGTTGAAAAAATAACACCACGATACCAAATATCCATCCTTGTCTACCGACATCCCTCTCCTTTCCGTTTTGTAGAAAAACAAAGGTGTCCACCTCGTTCAACCTGCTACTTCAGCTTTGGTGATAATTGTGGCGGTTCATAGTGCGGTTTTAGTTTCTATTTTCTTCTGTGTCACTACATACAGTCTACAGCGGGCCAGCAGAGTTAGGATCGGCTAGCCTTTCCCAGGTGCGGTATCAAGTGAACAGCAGAGTTAAGATCGGCTAGCCTTTCCCAGGTGCGGTATCAAGTGAACATTAGCAGCCTGCCTATGACCCCACAGACTACCAAGTCCACCCCACCCCCACATGGTGTAGACCGGGAAACCATGACCGCGATTTCATGGGCCAACGGGGCTATCGGGGTCGCCAGGGGGACGGACTCCCCTTGGGGAGACTTTTGTCCTAAACAAGCGACTGTTCTAGAAAGCCAGCAGACTTTCATAATGTTCGTAGAAAAACAAAGAAGTTTAACCGAACTTCCTCAAATGGATATCAACCCGGCTATGTTAAAGGACTACGATACAGATCAGCGATTCAAAACATAGACACAATGAACATCTGCCGTTTTAATAGTAAGGAAGGAGAAATGATAGAAACAATGGAAAAAGGGAAAATGTGTCTGCTGGGACATCAGAATAAAGGTTAGATGATCCTAGGAGATCCACCAGAGTTTTACGTTTCTCTACTCCGTATATCTTTATAATAGCAAACACAAAGATAATGCATATAGATAAAACTACTATGGAGAAAGAAATATATGTTAAGGAGGAAAAATTGGATTTGGTGGAAAATTTTGAATATCTTGGGTCATTCATTACCAACAACGGTGACACAATGAAAGAAATTAAACGACGACTATCAATTGCTCTTCAACGATTAAAACAACTGAAAAAACTAATTATGGAGTCGGACAGACAGAACTACAAAAATTCGATTTTTAAGATCATGCATATTTCCCATTGCAACATACGCATGTGAGACATGGACACTTACTAAACAAGCTGAACAGCGCAAAAATGCCATTGAATATAAATGTTATAGACGAGTTCTAAGAATATCTTGGGTAAAGAAAAGAACAAATGCATCCATACTTCAACAGCTGAATATTGAAGAAGGTTGGCTATTAAAGACGATAAAACTATGAAAATTGAAATATTTTGGTCACTTGAAACGTCACGAAAGTTTGGAGAGAACAATAATGGAGGCGTATATGCCTGGGAAGAGAGGAAGAGGAAGACCAAAGAGAAGATGGGTGCAGGATGTGGCGGATGATCTCCAGATGGGTGTATCGGACGCGGGACATCTTGCTTATGATCGAGAGGTTTTCCGGAATGTTGTTATGGGAGCGAGGTTCTGCAAAGTACATGCTACTGAATAATGAACTCCGGAGTGGAACAGCAGCAAGAAAGGACAAGACACGATGTAGGAATAGAAATGAAACCACGATTAACAAGAAGAATATTATAAATAAAATACATATCAGAAAGAATCATAACATTGAGAATAAAAGAACATACAATTACTACATATGTACAAATATACGCACCATGTAATACAAACAATAATGAGCAAGAATGCGAGGACTTCTTCAACGACATCCATGACGTACTAAACAACATAGAGACGCAGGACATCATAGTTATGAGATACTTCAAAGCAAGACTAGAACATACAGAACGGGCATACAAACACATCTTAGAGCATTTGAAGACCAACACAATGAAAGAAATTATAACGGAAGTAGACTGACAGAGCCATGCAGCCAACTCAACATCTATATAACACATTCTATAAACACAAAGACTCACAAATATACACCTGGTACTATTGGAACGATCTAGATACCAAATGCCAAGCTGATTTTATATTAACAATAAATAACAGAAAGAGAAATATATTAGATGCAAGGGCAATTCCCAACTAAAGTATAAACACAGACCACAAAGCAATAAGAACCAACAGAAGAGTACAGCAAAGACCAGGAAAATACATGCCATGCGAGTCAGTAAGCTTAAACATCCTCAAAGACGAGGCAGTGAGGAAAGATTATGAGAAATAACAAACTGAAATCTTTGTAAAACTACCTATAGAAAGAAAAACAGTGGAAAAGGAAATGGAGATGTTCAAATCAAGCATATTAAATACTGCAAAAATAGCATGAGGAACCACGAAATAACGCAACACACAGTTAAGGAAAATAGCAAGTTGGTAGAACGCAGAGGTGAAGAAAGTTGTACAAGACAAAAAGGAAAAACATAAAAGGTGGATGCAGAGCAAACAGGACCCAAATCACAAAGAATATAGAATAGAGACAAGATAAGATAATAATAAAAAGAGAAAAACAAAATGACTGGGAGGAATATGGAGAAACTTTAAATAAACACTACAAGGAGGCAACTAGAAACTTCTACTAAAAGATCAGTACAATGAAAATTAAAGGAGAACCCTTTGGCCCAAATGAAATAATTAACAGCGAAAAAAGAAGAATCAATAAGTGAACAACAACAAATTCTAGATGGAACAACTTCTGAACATTCCATCAGATGCCACAGGAATTCAGGAAACCGAACAGATGCCATAGAACAGTGGTTCTCAACCGGTGGGGAATCCCCCCCCCCCCAGAGGGGAATTTTAGGGTTTCCAGGGGGGGGGGGGGATGAAGACCATTTCAAGATCGCGTTAATACAAGAACCGATTACTTGATATTGTTTTTCCCTTCATACTTTACAGTTATGTACGTCTCATCCTTCTAAAATTCATTTTATAAAGTAAGTAGACCCACAAATCATGTTTTATGTGGATGTCTAGACTTGTTTTAGTATATGCTATTAAATTTACCCTCCATTTTTACGTATACTGTGTTGGGGTGGGGGGATTTTTAAATAGGAAATATGAAGGAGGGGATGACGTTTTGAAGATACGGTGAGGGGGGGGGGGCCACGGGCCACATTTTTGATAGGAAAGGGGGGAGGGGATTGACGTTCTGAAAATATGGTGAAGGGAGCATGGGCCAAAAAATTTTGAGAACCACTGCCATAGAAGAACTAGAACCAGACACTGAACGAAGCAATTTGAGAAGACGTCAGAATAGCCCCATAGAATAAATCGCCGGGATAAGACGAAATACCAACAGAACTAATTAAAGCAGCAAGTTGAGTTGAGTTGAGTTGAGTCAAGAACCGACATCACTGCACTCAGGACATTCCCATGCGTGCTCAGTCCTCTCGTTCAACAGCCAGCGAAGAGTCATACTACTAATCGTTCCCACCGCTATCTGATTAAATGTTCTCCTGGTCTTCCCTATCAGTTTTGAGATTCTTCCAGAACCCTTGTCGATCCTCCGCAATCTCATTCTTTCCACATATGGGTTCTCAATCTGTTCCTCCGCCTTCTCCACCTGGTCCCACAAGCGCACGACCACCTCCCCCTTGTCCATAGGCAAGATACCACCAAGAGGTGCATTCCCTGCTAGCCTATCAGCCTGTTCATTCCCCCGTACACCCGCATGGCCAGGGCAAAATATCCATACAATTCTCACAATCTGTAACCTCTGAAGCTACGAGAGCCATTCCACACGAAACATTCCTTTCTCCGCCTTACTAAGCATATTCTTTGAATCCGTAATGTTAAAGCAGCAAGAGAAGTAGGGACAGCGTGGATATATCGACTATTTAACCATGTTTGGGTAGTACAACAGACACCACCTGACCGGGGATATGCCATAATTATTCCAATTTGGAAAAACAAAGGCAGTAAAAGAGACTGCACACAATACATAAGCTTTTCCCTTTTGAGTCATACTGGAAAAATATTTAGTAAAATGCTTGAGAACAGATTACGAACCCCAACTAAACGAAACGCAACTTGGAATTAAGAAAAACAATGGATGCACATATGCATCTTTGCTCTTAGACAAATTATAGAAAAATCTATTGAATTTAATGAAAGAAACTCTACTTAGCCTTAGTAGACCAAGACAAGGCATTTGATAGAGTAGACAGAAACAAGCTGTGGGAAATCCTTAAACAATATGCATTGAATACACATCTAACAAACTTATGTAGAAGCTTATACGACAACAGTGAATGAGAACAAATGGAGGACACTCAGAACCCTTCACCATAAGATCCAGAATACGACAAGGTTGCGTTCAGTCCTCCACCCCCTCCATCTTGTACATCATATGTAAAGAAATCAGCAAAACAAAGACCGCAAGATCACCGCAACACGAACAGAACACAGAAGAAGAACCAACAGCAAATTACTCCATTTAAGAATTCCTGTTTGTGGACGATCAAGGACTAGCAAAATCAGAAGCAGAATTACAAGACCACATAAACAGTCTAAACGAAGTATGTAAGGAACATAACATGAAAATTAGCACAAGTAAAACAGAGGTAATGACCATAATCAAAGAAGAAGACCACAAAAAAAAATAAACGAGATGCATCTATCTAAAAGAGCACCCCCTGAAACAGGTAAAGAGCTTCAAGTACTTTGGAAGTATAATATTATCAAAGATTGCTTAATGACATTCGATCATAGGAATTATTCCCTTCTTTGTCCGTTATGAGGTCAACCCGTTGTTGCTATGCCTCATTGGTTTGTCACGTGTGAAGGTTGATAAAAACTCCGAACGCTAAAAATAATTCCAACCTGTGGGACGACAGAAGCGTAACCAATGGGGGGTGCCTGTAGATCAGACAGCATCCTGGTTGTTTGGACGGGCAGTCATAAGTGCAGATTCCCTGCAGTTGTTGTGTCTTTGTTCACGCTGGTTTATTGCATTTATTATTTGCAATTAGAGAAGCCTTTATTGTAAGTTTTTACCAGTACTCTTATTATAATTCATTCTTTCTATTCTAACAAAGCACCATGCTTGATCGGCTGTGGTTCATGTGCATCAATCACCGTATCGTGTGAAACTATACTTCTCACGTTTGGTCAGGACATGCTAGAAAACCTGACAATATATTAGTGTTTGACTAGGTGTGCCTGTTTGGCCCCGGTGGAAGTAATACATTTTTGATGTTGTTGTTATCGTTGTTTCCTTCGTTGGGCAGCTGGTGGAGTCTTCAGTGATTGAAACACATATTAGAGACTGTGGTTTGGGGAAGGTTAATGAAAGAAGGGATTTTTTTTTTTGCGCTCGTTTGTTATGAACTCAAGTGTAGTCCTTACATACTACTTCTAATAGCACTGGACTGAATGTTGCGTATGGATTAGCTTTCACTATTACCAGTGTCCTTCGCCATCAGGCGAACCCATTCTGATTTCAGAGGTACTTGTAATTGATAATAATAATTAATAGTGAAAAAAAAATAACAGAAATAACAGTCATCATAGTGCTTCTTGGTCTCTGTCAAACCATTCGAATTACAAATTTTTTAAGGGACCAGATAACACTAGTTTTTATTTTCCAGAGCCTTATATTAAAAACACTGTAATAATATTAATTAAATACGCAAATGCCTGTATCTCAAAAATGAGAGCTGCTGCAATGTGATATTTATGAATTTAGCAGGCCTCATTTATGCAAAATCATGTGTGAAATGTTTGGCACCCAAAACAACAAAAAACAAAACATTTTTAGGTTTGTGTAATCTATCTATGACGCAGACAGATACAGAACAATGAATGTAGGGTATTGAAGAATCGACCTTGCAGGCACGTTAAACAATGTCTGTGAGACATATGAAATTATTGTGATGGGTGATTTTAACGGACGTATAGGCACAAAAAGAACACCGTGGGATGAATGCATGGGGCCATTCAGCGACGCAGGGGCAGAATCTAATAGCAATGGTGAACACCTACTCAACATATGCTCCGAAAAAGGACTAATAATAGCAAATAGTTATTTTTCCCCCAACATGGTCGTAGCCACACTAAAATGTAGTATAAATGGAACAATATAGATCAAGCTTCTCAAAGTGATTTTATTCTACTTAGGAAATCAGACAGAAGACTACTTATGGATTCAAGAGAACTCCCAAATACAGACATTGTTACTAATCATAAACCAGTCATGATAAAATATAATTCAACATACAGGAAAATAGGAATCCCAAAGGTAACAACAGGTGTCATCAATTATAGGAGGCTTCAGGAAAATACGGTAAGGACGAATTCAAACAAGAATTCAAAAAACTACATAAGTGCATCCCTGATGATTCCTCAAGTGTAGATAGGGAATGATCAATGTTTCAAGGCTACCATGCTCAACACACTGGAAAATAAATGGGGAACATATTTTTTCAATGTGACTTTAGCCTCAGATTTGGGAGTCTCCGTGGCGAAGTGGTTTAACTGTCTGCCTCGTGTTCCAAAGGTTGTGGGTTTGATTCCGGGCTACGTCTTTCTGTTGACGAGTGCATTTTTCTCGGAGACTCCTGGGGGTCGTCGCCGGAGCTGCGGATTTCGTGCTTTGTGCGATGCTTTCGGCAAGTCATCCTGCCCAAAGAGACCGAGCCATATGGGATTAAACCCGGGGCAATGCAGTCTATCCTCTCGACTTTTAAGACTTTTAAAGACAAAGATCAGAGGACAGACTGCGAGATATAATAATTTAAGGCAACCTTTGTGATAGGAAACTGGTCACCAAGCTATATATGAAGAAGAAGAATATGAAGAAGAAAAAGGAAAAGAAGATGTAGATGAAGAAAAAGAATTAAACATGAATAATGCATACATGATTAGATACTACATAGTGTCACATCTTGCAGGTTGCCATGTCAAGCGAGTTTTATGGACGTCGAAAAAGACGGAAAGAGAGAAGAGCTCAGACGAACGCTTTCTTTAGAGACCTCACCAAAAGGGAACTGGAGCACAAAGGTAATTGTCAAGGCGTCTTTTCTGTTCTCTTGTTTAACGCAATGTAAACTAGACAGCTCGTTCAACTGTCCTACCTGTGGTATTGAGTTAGATCTTCAATAGGGCTCTTTCAATGGGGTAAAAAGGACCCATGCTTCCAGACCCACTCAGCTTAAAATGGGTACCAAGACATGACTTTGGAAATAAAGGCGACCGGGGAGATTCTGACCACATCATCTAGTGAGTAAAGCGTGGTCTATAAACATGTGGGTTCAGATCCAATTTCCCCGTGCGGCTTGTGACAGTGACCGTAGATGATTCATGCTCTCTCTACTGTCTCTAAAATATATGTTCTCTCTCTGTACTCTCTCTGCACTCTCTCTGCTCTCTGTACTCTCTATGTACTTCATGTACTCTCTCTGTACTCTCTGTATACTCTGTACTCTCTACTCTGTGTATTCTGTCTGTACACTTTGTGTACTCTCTGTACTATCTGTGTACTCTATGTACTCGCTGCACTCTGAGAACTCACTGTACTCTCTGTGTACTCTCTTTATACTCTGTTATTTCTGTTCTCTCTACACTCTCTATGTACTCCCTATACTCTCTCTATAATCTCTGCACTCTCTCTGTACTCTCTCTTTACTTTATATACTCTCAGTGTGCTCTCCGTACACTTTCCCTATACTCACTAGGTGCTCTCTCTGTACTATTTGTACTCTTTATATACTCTCTCTGTACTCTCTCTATACTCTCTATACTCCCTATGTGTTCTCTCTGTACTAAATGTAATCTCTGTACTCCATGTACTCTCTCTCTATCTGTACACTATATGTACTCTCTCTCAGTTCTCTGTGTACTCTATCTGTATTCCCTACCTACTCTCTGTACTCTCTCTCTGTAATATATGTACTCACTGTACTATCTCTCTGTACTCTCTGCACTCTGTTTGTGCTCTCTCTGTACTCTCTGTACTCCATGTACTCTCTCTGTAGTCTGTGTGTACTCTCTCTGTACTCTCTATGTACTATATGTGTACTCTCAGTACTTTCGCTGAACTCTATGTACTCTCTGTACTCTTTATGTACACTCTACGTACTCTCTCTATACTCTTTCTGTACTCTCTCTGTACTCCCTATGCGCTCTCTCTGTACTCTCTCTGTACTCCGTATGTGCTCTCTCTGTAATCAGTCTGTACTCCTTATGTGCTCTCTCTGTACTCTCTGTACTCCCTATGTGCTCTATCTGTAATCAGTCTATACTCCTTATGTGCTCTCTCTGTACTCTCTGTACTCCCTATGTGCTCTCTCTGTAATCAGTCTGTACTCCCTATGTGCTCTCTCTGTAATCAGTCTGTACTCCCTATGTGCTCTCTCTGTAATCAGTCTGTACTCCTTATTTGCTCTCTCTGTACCCTCTCCGTACTCCCTATGTGCTCTCTCTGTACTCAGTCTGTACTCTATATACTCTCTGTATTCATTCATCATGTGCGATACCGATCAGCGTGGGCGGTCATGTTCTGCCATCTCACTCGATCACCACAGTCGTGGAACAGCTCAGTGTTCTTGTCTCGACCATACCACGTGGCCTAGCCATCCAGGTATTTACTTCTCTACTCTCCCCCTTTGTCCTCTTTCGCTCGATCGTGCCAGCTGTCACCAAGTTATCTAATTTATTCCTTCTCATACGTAACGTGACCCAAATATTTTGACTGTCTACGTCTAATTTCTCTAATCAGTTTACGATTTTCATTTGTTTCTTGTAGAACTTGGTCGTTGGATTTTTATCTGTCCACAGTGTTCTCTGCATTTTCATCAGAAACTACATTTCTACAGCCATCAGATTTTGTTTTATTTTATTTTTGTTAAAGTCGCTTAAAAGTCGACAGGGTCGACTTCATTGCACCGGGTTTTATCCCGTATGGCTCGGTCTCTTTCCGCAGCACGGAAAGTGTCGCACAAAGCACGAACTCCGTAGCTTTTAGCGACGACCCACAGGAGTCTCCGAAACATTAACCTCGTAAACCAAAGGGTGCGGCCCGGAATCGAACCCACAACTTCGGAGCACGAGTCAAACGGCTTGATCACTTCGCCACTGGGACTCCCAATGCGGCATGGTCGATAAATGAAAACAAAGCACGCAGTTCTATGCAGCTGGTTTGGGAGGACTGATAAAACAATGGGATAAGTGCATCAATGTTGGTGGAAATTATGTTGAAAAATAAAGGGACAACATGTGTGTACAAATAAACTGGTTTCAAGTTGTTATCATGTGTCAGAATCTCTAATGTCTCCAACCGAGATGCAGTAACATCGTTACGCCCGCCAGGTGAATAGTTGCCAACCGGGATGCAGTAACATCATTACGCCCGCCAGGCGAGTACCAGTTACCTGCCCGCAGGTTGCTGGCTGACGTGATAGTCAGCGGCCAGGCAAGGACAAAGCAAGACGCACGCAGTCCTCGTGAAGCCAATCCACAGGGCAAGCGCTGTGCGGGGAAACCGGCAGACAGCTTGGGAACTCGGACATGACAAGACGTGTGGGTTGAGAAAGGCTTCGTGTCGTTCTGTGCCCGAAAGTCGAGTGCTTGTATATCTTGTGAGATAGACTGTGAAGCTGTGGGTTTTGTCTGTAAGTGTACTGATGTATTGTATATGTATAGTAATGATCATAACATGCCAAACTAGATCGTATTGCATGTGAATTGTAAATAAATCCATTGAACTTAGTGTCATTGTGTGTCAAGTCCAATCATTGTGTACTTGTACTTGTCTCACATATGTTAGGTCCAACGAGCCAGGTTTAAGATCCTGACATGTGTGAACGTGGGGGCTCGTCCTCTTAGATTGTTTGAACTTGTAAACGTGTAAAACATCGGTGATTGTGTAACTTGTCGCCATTTTGACCTTGTCGCCATCTTGTAAACATTATGTCTATGTCCTTACTGAATGTCATCGTGATGTAAGTGATGTACCATCATAGTTATAGATTGTTGAAATATATCTAGCTTGTATTTGTGAAGTTAGTTGTGGAAAGCAGAAAGTTTGAGAAAGAAAGTGACTTGTGATTTGAAAAAAAAATTGTTGACCGACGACATTACGACCTACAATTACACTCAACGCCATACAAACCTAATCAAAACTTAGTGACAAGCATACACCTCACATAAAGGTAGATTCTAACTTATTTCCTCCCAAAAGAAAGCAGGTTTTCTGTGCCGTAGAGGTCATTTGTCCTTGAAGTAGCGACCCTACATTTCCTAGCCCTGGTGTGAACCGTTCTCCACCGCATCCAGTACACTCGAGTATATTTTTTTGTATATACTTTCGGATGCAAATTTGGGCATAAATTGTAAGTTCAACAAGATTGTAAATTTGTCACGTTACTAACACCTTGTAACAAATTGTGTGTCTGATAACTCATTGTCATTTAAACATTTCATCATGTCTTCGTTAAATGACTTCATCGAGATGGGTTTAAAGCTAAAGTTAACTGGTGACGAGTTAACAAAGTGGAGCGAAACAAAATATTTTGAACACCTTCTAGTACAAGAAAAAGCTAGCGAACGCGAAGAAAGAGCGGCTGAAAGAGCTACCAAGCAAGCAGAAGCAGCATTAAAGCAGGCAGAGGCAGAAACAGCATTGAAACAGGCAGAGCTAGAATTATCTGCGAAAACAAAACAAGCGGAGTTAGATACTGAATTGAGGAAGGCAGAAATAGCAGCTCAAAGTAAACGAGAGGAACTTGAATTACAACTCAAAATTAAACAGCTTGAAACCGATACTGCCATAGACAAAGAGTCTAAGAAGTCTGAAAGACTGGAGAAAGAAAACCAGTACAAAAAGTATCAAGGTATTGTGAGAAATTATACCTCAGGTGACTGCATTGCAGCGTTCACCCAGAATTTTGAAACCTTAATGGACCACTATCATGTCCCAGTTTCTGAAAGGAACATTATTTATATGAGGAGTTTGTCAGGGGAACCTCTGAAAGTCATAGAGACTATCCCCAAAGACCTCAGAAAAGATTACCACTATCTAAAGTTAAAAATTATGGCATATTTTATGCTAGATGAGGCACGTTACAGAGAACAGTTCAGCAAATTGAGTCCAAAACCTACTCAAACGTTCTCTGATTATGTCTCCGTTGTCCGAGACGTATTGACAAAATGGCTGTCAGCAGCCAAAGTAAATGAAGACTTTCATAAGTTAGAAGACCTCATCATCAGGGATAAAATCATAACATCCCTTTCATCATCATTTTCAAAATTTTTGCTAGAGAATGAATGTACGAGTGTAGAACAGATTGAGAGACGTGGTTCGGCTTACTATGCAGCCAATAAACATTGTTTTGCTAGTGAGGCTACTGATACAAACTTCGTAGCAGCTGCTAACTATGAAAAACCTCGATCAGAACCCTACAATAGGCAAAGAACATATAAGCCTACTTCTGAGAAATGCAATCATTGTAGATTTTGTAACATTTCACACCACCAAGGTGAAATGTGTGACAAGAATCCGGCATATCTTACATACTTACAGAACTTCATAAATAGTCAGGATAAGGAACGTAAAACCTTTAAAAAGGTACGAAAATGCTTCCTCTGTAAAGAGTACGGCCATTGGCGTCATGCGTGTAAAGGAAGGCAAATGACCAAGAAAGCAAATGCCGCCTTATTTGACAGTTCATCATCAGATGAAGAACACTCAGAAAATCACCCTGTGAACTCAGCACAGGCTTTTGACATGTTTAATTCACATAAATGTACTATTTGTAATACCTTTTATGAAGATGGCATTTTAACATGCGGCCACTCCATTTCTATTGCCAATGAGGAAGCTAATTTGGTAATAGATTCCAAAGGCAGAATAAACATTCACCAGGGATATGTGAATGGCAAGCCTGCTACAGTCCTTCGTGACACCGGAAGTTCTCTTATAGGGTTAAAGAGAAAGTTCATAATGCCTACAGACTATACAGGCAGGCACGTAACATGCAGAACATTCTCTGGAAATATCGAAAAGTACCCATTAGCATGGGCATATATTCAGACACCATTCCTCACTGGGAAAGTAAAATGCGCTGCATTAACTAACCCTGTATGTGATATTATCATTGGGAACTTACCAGAGGTGAATGATATGCCTCATGATATTACATCTGTTTGCATTGATGATAACAGAACACCCTCACCATCACATGTCATCATTGAAAGTATGGTACCACCAGATGAATGTATGGTAGCTAATGGAGCACTAACATCTCACGAAATCATTGACCAAAACGTTTCATCACCATCTGATATCATTGAATGTGTGAACGCAGTAACCAGACCTACTGCTAGAGTACAAGATGAAATTAATCAAACTGAGGCTATAGAAATGCTTAGCCCAGTAATACTGCCTCCTAAAGCCATGAAGGAGAATTTTGTAACAGCCCAAAAAGCTGATCCTTCATTATCTAAATATTTTAATCTGATCGGCCAAAAGCCAAAGGTAACGAAAAATGCAAGATGGCATTTTGCTCTGAAAAATTGCATCCTCACCAGGTACTATACCAGAGGTAACAGCACCACAGCAAACTGTTTTGCCAATTGAATACCGTAAGCAAGCCTTACATCTTGCCCATGATATACCTCTTGCAGGGCATATGGCATACTCCAAGACCAGATCAAGATTACTAACACAGTTTTATTGGCCAAGATTCTGCAATGACATTAAGCAATATTGTAGAATTTGTGATATCTGCCAAAAACTAGTGAAAAAAGGTAAACACCCACAGGCCAAATTACAAATTACTGACTTAGCCAGTCGACCTTTTGAGAAAATATATGTCGACATAGTGGGCCCTCTGAATCAAGTAACATCCAGAGGGAATAGATTTATCGTTATCATCATTGATTTATGTAGCCGCTGGCCTGAAGCGGTTCCTTTAAAGAACATAACTGCCAATGATATTATGGAAGTTTTCTTCCATATATTCTCACGAATAGGGTTTCCAGACACTATCCTATCAGATCGGGGAAGCCAATTCATTGCATCATCTACTCAAGCTTTCACCAAAATGTTAGGGGTGAAACAATGTTTCAATTCACCATACCATCCTCACTCAACGGGAATCATAGAAAAGTTTAACGATGATTTGAAGCATATGCTTGCTAAAGTCACGCAAGAATATCCCAAAAACTGGGACGTATATTTGCATGCTATACTTTTTGCGTATCGCGAAGTCCCACATTCTAGTACTGGGTTCTCTCCTTTTGAACTTATCTATGGTGCCAAACCACGTGGCCCATTGAGTATCTACCATTCAATGTTAACTGAAGCCACCCCTTAACTTAAACCCATATCATCATACGTATAGGTAACATCATTGCGTGAAAGAATCATCACATCTTGTACTATTGCAAAAGAAGCACTAAAACTATCTGGTGCTACATATAGACAATATGCAGACAAAGGTAACAGGACAATAACGTTGACACCTGGACAGGACGTACTTCTCCTCTTACCTAGTGACCGACACTTATTGACGGACTCTTGGCAATGACCATTTAAAGTAATAAGACAGATTTCAACTGTAGACTATGAGATTCAAATAAAAGACAAACATAAAATATTCCACATCAATATGCTAAGACCATACTACAACAGAGACAACGAACAAAACGATACAACTGCCTGTACAGTTATAATAGACCATGAAGATGACGAAGATAGTGACGAAATTCCAACACCTGCATTAGACACGACAAACTGCTTGAAGGAAATCAAAATAAACCCAAATTTAACTCAAGCAGAAACAGACAGCTGCAAACATCTCATACAACAGTACAACACCATCTTCTCCAACAACCCAGGACAAACAGAATTAGTACAACATCACATCACGCTCACTTCAAACACACCAATAAAATGCAGACCTTACACCATTCCAGTACATTACAAAGAAAACTTACATCAAGAGATCATTAGCTTAGAAAAAAACAACATCATTAGACGATCCCAATCACGTTTTTCGTCTCCAATGGTCATGGTACGCAAAAAGGACAACACGATAAGACGCTGTGTAGATTATCGAAAATTAAATAAAATAACACTTTTAGATCTGGAACCAATGACCAACTGCGAAGATCTACTGACAGAACTGACAGACTCTAGGTACTTTACGAAGTTAGATATGACTAAAGGTTATTAGGAGGTAACGGTACACAAGCAGAGCAGACATCTAACAGCCTTTGCCACACCTTGGGGACTGTACGAATGGTGCAAATTGCCATTTGGCCTAGTCAATGCCCCAGCGACATTCGTACGCATGACACGACTCTTACTTGCTGACATAACAAATATTATCTGTTCCATGGACGACATTTGTGTTCACACAAAGACGATGACAGATCACATAAAGACATTACATGAGACATTTGAACGGATCAGACAGCACGGACTGACTGTGAAGCCTACAAAAGTTGACATAGCATATCAAGAAATCTCCTTTTTAGGGTATAAAATATCTAATAGCTTTGTCACGACAGACGATAACATCGTTTCTAAAAGACTGAAACTCTCACTTCCGACTACCAAGAAACAAGTCAGAAGTGTGTTAGGACTATTAAATTATTATAGGCAGTTCATACCAGATTTTGCTGAACTGACAGAAAAATTTACTAACCTACTAACAAAAACCCAACCTGAAAAGATTGTAAACAATGAATGCCTAAGATTTGCATTCCAGAAAGTGTTATCGTATTTTTCTGAGAATAGTTTAAAGAATCCCATTCTCATATTGCCAAATTTACATATTCCTTTCAGATTACGCACAGACGCGAGCTCCGTGGCGATTGGGGCAGTTCTGTTACAGGAACATGATAACATTCTACACCCTGTATTCTACGTCTCTAGAAAATTGAAACCAAGAGAACGCGCTTGGTCCACACCACAATTGGAAGCCCTTGCTCTAGTGGTGGGTATAACTAAATTGTCCAGATTTCTCCTGGGACGGCATTTTATTGTGGAGTCCGACAATAGTCCATTAAAATTTATTACTTCAGGAGTGCCGACAAACCAGATGATAGCGCGATGGTCACTTTTGCTGCAAGTACAGCTTTGAAGTGCGACATATCGCCGGCAGGACCAACACGATTGCTGATCTCTTGTCCCGTTGTCCGAACGACCCAGTAAGCACTAATGTCTGAGTGCAGTGTGTTAGAAAACACTCAGACCAACACAGCCATCAGTGAAGTTTTTTTTCTTCAGGAAAGCTGTGTACATCTATTATGCGATGTGATAGGGTTCAGTCCCACTGCAAATATTTTTTTCTTATTTTATTATTAGTGTAGTAATCGTCTTGAATAATTGCGTAGTGTGTGTTAGAAAGCGAACAGTATTAATTGTATATATTATGAAATAAGAACAGTGCCACATGCGCTCATAACTTACCTGAAGCGAAATATTCAAGTTATCAGTGGTATCTGCGAGTGGAACATATCCAGTGATATTTTAATCCGTGAACGAAAGAGTGAACTGAACTGTGACATTTACACCACTGCAGACAATTGCAATCCAGAAGTTTTCCAGCGAAACAACGAACACATCAGAACAATTTCACATTCCGAATTGCTACGAACGAAAGAGTGAACTGAACTGTGACATTTACACCACTGCAGTCAATCGCAATCCAGAAGTTTCCCAGCGAAACAACGAACACATTAACTATCAGAACAATTTCACATTCCGAATTGCTACACCAGAGAGGGACAAGTGTGTGATAGAATTTTTAACGACATCAACTGTTCGTGTGTACTTCCAGATAGTTTGTAAATTTATACCAAAAGTAGCAGACGATAAACAAAAAACCTTAAAAATTTATGAAATTCTAAAATAATTATGAAACACCAATTTCGAATACACGAATTGTGTATTAGTATTTTTCGACTAGTGTAATCTTAGAATCATATCTTGAGTAACTTATTCACACTATCGACATTTTTTCGCTAGTATGGAGAAGCATCAAGATATGACGCTGAGAAATAGAATAATAATTGTAATAGATTAGATTTGAGATCTTTTGAAATTATGTCCCTTTCATTTAATTGTTGTTACAGTATTACACTAAGGGAGGTAAATTGAAATGTATTCGGATATGTGTTGTATAAAAATAGCCATTGTGTTGCCAGATTGTCAACACTCCAAGAGGTCATCAACTGGGCATGGTATAGGGTTACCGACGTTGTAGACCAACGGAAGAGCTCCCGGCCAAATGAGGTCGGAGCTCGAGCGTTGAATGCGGCTTATAAAAAGACGTATTACAGTCTTACCTGATGTGTTTTTTTGTTGCAAAAAGCATATTATTTCGTTTTTTTTAAAGAGGTTGCGAGGTAGTTGCATTGGATGCTGGTGCTACCGATCTGACTGGGTCAATATTGCAACTTAGGTGATCATCCATCGAGAGGATGAAACTTGGAAAGTGGTAAAGATTGAACACCACATGACTTAACATACAACTTGCATTTCGTATGTATTTCTAGGCCAATGTACATGACAACAGAAAGGTCCATTCTGACATGGTTAAAAGATTAACCCTTTATCTATGTAGAGTATACATGAAATATAAAATCGTTCATGAATAAGCCCCGGGGGAGCGTGTCAGAATCTCTAATGTCTCCAACCGAGATGCAGTAACATCGTTACGCCCGCCAGGTGAATAGTTGCCAACCGGGATGCAGTAACATCATTACGCCCGCCAGGCGAGTACCAGTTACCTGCCCGCAGGTTGCTGGCTGACGTGATAGTCAGCGGTCAGGCAAGGACAAAGCAAGACGCACGCAGTCCTCGTGAAGCCAATCCACAGGGCAAGCGCTGTGCGGGGAAACCGGCAGACAGCTTGGGAACTCGGACATGACAAGACGTGTGGGTTGAGAAAGGCTTCGTGTCGTTCTGTGCCCGAAAGTCGAGTGCTTGTATATCTTGTGAGATAGACTGTGAAGCTGTGGGTTTTGTCTGTAAGTGTACTGATGTATTGTATATGTATAGTAATGATCATCACATACCAAACTAGATCGTATTGCATGTGAATTGTAAATAAATCCATTGAACTTAGTGTCATTGTGTGTCAAGTCCAATCATTTTGTACTTGTACTTATCTCACATATGTTAGGTCCAACGAGCCAGGTTTAAGATCCTGACACATGTGTAGTTATTTTTCTACAGCCATTTGTGACTTACATATTAACTTACCCTCGTATTTCCTTCTTCCTGGTGACGACCATAACCTGTGTCTTCTTACACTTTAATTCTTATCCTAGCTGTTCACTGTGTGCAACAACCGCATCTACTAAATGTTGCATATCCTGCTTATTGTCTGCAATCATCCGCATATCTAATGTTATTGATGTTACGTCCCCAAATGGTGATTCCTTCCATATCTTCTATATTTCTGAAAATATTTTCACCGTACAGGGAAAATCGATCTGGAGACATTACACATCCCTGTCTTATACCTCTATTAATAGACTGCTATTGGTCTACATCATTATTAATTATTATAGCAGCTTGTTTTTTCCAATATATGTTGTTTTTTTTATGAATCTAAGGTCTTTCCCATCACTTTGTAGACATGCAAGCATCTCCATCATGTTGACATGTCCTACTTTATAGAAAGCATTTGTGTAGTCAATAAAGCAAAGATTTAGATCTTTATTTACTTCTATAGAACGTTCAATTACTGTTCTCAGTATATACACAGCATTTACTGTACCCTTGCCTTCTACAAACCCACATTGTTCTTCTCCTATTTCAGGTTGTATTTTCTTCCTAACTCTTTGTATGATAATTCATAGCAAAATCTTCGTAATGTGGCGCATTATACTAATTACTCAATGTGTATTACATTCCAAGGCTCCTGGTTTCTTTGGGATTGCAAAAATATAGCATTCCATAATTCAGGAGGTATATCTCAAATTTTGTTTGTTGTATTAAGCAGTCTGGTGACTTGATCTCTAAGTAGCATATTCTTCTAAGGCATTGATCATTTCTGATTGTGGTGTTGAACTGGGGGGGGGGGGGGGGGTGTCTTGTCAGTTTTCATATGGTTAAGAGCATTCTGAACTTCCATCTTCAAAATTGATGGTCCTTCATTATTATTTCGAATATCATACTGTTCCTCTCTTGTATCATCATAAAGGTTTTGCACATAATCTGACCATACATGAAGAATATGATCTGTTTCTATTATAATTTTTCATCTTTTGTTTGTAGGCAGCCTGATGATGTACGTGATCTTCTATTAGTAAGCTCCTGAATTCTTGTGTGTATTACTTTGGTATTTTTACTGTTTTGTTGTTTTTCAATTTCTATACACTGCACTTTTTCCTCGAGCCCTGCTTCTTTTGCCTTCTTACATAATGTTCTGACTTTTCTGTGAATCTTTTCATATTTTTTTTTCAGGATTGTTTTTGTTATGTCTTCTTGTTTCCATTAGTTGTAAAATTTCTTCAGACATCCATTTCTGTCGACCTACTTTCTTTAATTTTGAAATAGTTGTTCCAGCAGCCAAATTGATTGAATTCTTCATCATTTCCCTTTGTTTTTACACATCTGAAAATAAGTGTACTCTCAGTGTATTTCTTATGTGGTCTCTCTGTAATCTCTGTGTACTCTATATACTCTCTCTGTATCGCTTTGTACTCTCTGATTCTCTCTGTACTCTCTGTACTTCCTATGTGCTTTCTATGTACTCTCTCTCTCTACTCTCTCTCTCTCTTCTCTCTTTTTACTCTTAGTACTCTCTGTGCCCCCAGTACTTTCTGTAGTCTCAGTACACTCTAAACTCTGTAATGATTCTTGTTGATAGACAAGTAGCTGGCTGGCTGGCTGGTTGGTTGGTTGGTTGTTTGGTTGGTTGGTTGATTTGTTAGCTGATTTATTAGCAGACTGGCTGGTTGGTTGGTTGGTTGGTTGATTGGCTGATTGGTTGCCTGGTTGCTTGGTTGGTTGGTTGGATGGTTGTTTGGTTGGTTGATTGGTTGGTTGATTGATTGGCAGGCAGGCTGGTTGTTTGGTTGGCTGGTTGGTTGCCTGGTTGGTTGGTTGGTTGGCTGGTTGGTTGCCTGGTTGGTTGCCTGGTTGATTTATTAATTGATTAATTGATTGATTGATTGATTGATTGATTGACTGTCTAGCTGGATGCCTTGTTGGTTTGTTGGCTGGTTGGTTACTTGCTTGCTTGCTTGTTTGGTTGCTTGCTTTGTTGGCTGGCTGGCTGGCTGGCTAGTTTGTTGAATGGTTGGCTGGTTTTTCGGTTGGTTGGTTAATTGGCTGGATGGCTGGTTGTTCTGTTGGTTGGTTGATTAGCTGTTGGCTGGCTGTCATCTTCTGAAAAACTGAGTGTAACTGCGAGTCATTGACATGTAAGTGGTCTGTGTGCTGGACAGGGCTGGCATCTGTCGGAGTCAGGCCGGCGGGAGCCTGTTCTCCAGACCAAACCAGGAGGATGTGGCCGACACTCAGACCTCTGAGGGAAGGCCAGGTGGACACACAATCACACTGCTACAGATACCATTAGTATTGGGCTTCTTCGCTGGCTGTTGCATATGAGAACGGAGCACGCATGGCAGTGTCTCTAGTGCTGTGATATTGGTTCTTAACTCAAGTCAGTTTAGCAGACGAAAGACTACATAAGATCTGTGGAAACACAATACCTAAACTGAGAAAAGGAATTACACAACATAACGCGAAATCGAAATATGCTCGTCGTTTAATTTCTTTCATTGTGTCACCGTTGTTGGTAATCGATGACCCAAGATATTTAAATTTTCCACCACCTCCAATTTTTCCTCATTAACATATATTTCCAACTCTGGAAATAAGATATGCTATGCACTACAACATCTGCTAAAATCAAATGCGCTATCTCGTAACACCAAGATCACAATATACAAAACACTGATTAGACCAGTTGTGCTGTATGGCTCTGAAACCTGGAGTACAACTAAGGAGACGAAGCCTTGTTACAACCCTTTTGAACAAAGTCTTAAGACGCATCTTTGGGCCCATTAGGGATACACAAATTGGAGAGTGGAAAAGAAGTAGCAACAAAGACATTTATGATCTGTTTAAGTCCCCGCTAATCACTGGTACCATAAAGGCTAATAGACTGCAATGACTGGGGCATATAGAAAGAATAGAAGACAATAGGGAAACAAAACTCGCTTACACTCAGGAAAGAAATGACCGTAGACCCCGAGGTAGACCAAGAAGACGGTGGAGAGATAATACATATACAGACCTACAAGCACTTGGAATCAACGACTGGCAAGAGAAGGTCAACCAGAGAGACGAATGGAGACGGCTTGTATCTGCAGCAAAGAACCTCAATGGCTCGGAATGCTGAAGAAGAAGAAGAACATATATTTCTTTCTCCATAGTAGGTCTATATGTATGCATTATCTTTGTTTTTGCTATGTTAAGATATAAGTAGTGATTTTCACAATTCAATTGGGTTGAGGCTATTAGGTTTTCTATGCCATTCTGTGTTGTGGATAACAATACTGTATCATCAGCATACCGAATCTCTGGTATGTCATGACGCCGATATTTAGGGCATCATATAGCTCCCTGTTTATATCTTCTCTTACATTTCTCATTATATTTTCGGCGTACAGGTTTCCTCATTAGCATATATTTATGTATCCATATTAGTTTTATCTGTATGCATTATCTTTGGTTTTGCTATGTTAGGATATAAGTTGTGATATTCACTATTCTTTTGAGTTGAGGTTATTAGTTTCTCTATACCATTCTATGATGTTGATAGGAATACTGTAATATCAGAATATAGAATTTCTGGTATTTCATGACAACCGATATTTAGGGCATCATATTGCTCCTTGGATATATCATCTCTGACATTTCTCATTATAATTTCGGCATACACGTTAAACAAAAAGTGGGACAGCGCACAGCCCTTGCCCGGGCCCCTTGCTTGATGTCAAACCAATCTGATGTCTCGCATCTATTCTAACCGCTGCTTGTGGTCCAGATAGAGCATTTTATCAGATGTACTATATGTGATGGAAATCCAATTTTCTTCATGATTTCCCAAGTTCCTGATGGTACACACAGTTAAATGCCTTTAGTATAATCTACAAAACATGAGGACATGTTTACGTTAAATTCTCTAAATAAACAATCTGAGACTTAATAATACACATCGGAGTTTTCGTTTCTATTTCAGGCACAAATGATGTCATGGACATTGCGACCTCTCAAGCTTTACTGAGTCAAGGTCAGTCAGAAGTACATTGAGTAGTCTAAGTAGATCCTTACATAGTCTGTGTTCAAATTGCCTTCCAGGTGGCTATTTAGGAGAAATTGACGTAACTACAACAAGTGCCAGGAACTGCTGGGGGAAGTAAAGGACATTAACCACACGAGCCATTGGGTATCAGTCTGTCTATAACGTTTGGAGTTAGCACCATTTACCCAACTCAGTGTTGATGTGATAGATATGTGTTAATGTTTTTGCTTATGTGGGTGTAGTAGATATGTGTTAATGTTTTTGTTTATGTGGGTGTGGTAGATATGTGTTAATGTTTTTGTTTATGTGGGTGTGGTAGATATGTGTTAATGTTTTTGTTTATGTGGGTGTGGTAGATATGTGTTGATGTATTTGTTTATGTGGGTGTGGTAGATATGTGTTAATGTTTTTGCTTATGTGGGTGTAGTAGATATGTGTTAATGTTTTTGTTTATGTGGGTGTAGTAGATATGTGTTAATATTTTTGTTTATGTGGGTGTGGTAGATATGTGTTAATGTTTTTGTTTATGTGGGTGTGGTAGATATGTGTTGATGTATTTGTTTATGTGGGTGTGGTAGATATTGTGTTGATGTATTTGTTTATGTGGGTGTGGTAGATATGTGTTAATGTTTCTGTTTTTGTGGGTGTGGCAGATATTGTGTTAATGTTTTTGCTTATGTGGGTGTGGTAGATATGTGTTAATGTTTTTGTTTATGTGGGTGTAGTAGATATGTGTTAATATTTTTGTTTATGTGGGTGTGGTAGATATGTGTTAATGTTTTTGTTTATGTGGGTGTGGTAGGTATGTGTTGATGTATTTGTGTATGTGGGTGTGGTAGATATTGTGTTGATGTATTTGTTTATGTGGGTGTGGTAGATATGTGTTAATGTTTTTGTTTTTGTGGGTGTGGCAGATATTGTGTTGATGTATTTGTTTATGTGGGTGTGGTAGATATTGTTGATGTTTTCGTTTGTGTGGGTATGGTAGATATCTGTTTTGTGTATTTGTTTATGTGGGTGTGGTAGATATTTGTTGATGTTTCTGTTTAAGTTGGTGTGGCAGATATGTGTTGGTGTTTTTGTCTATGTGGGTGTGGTAGATACTTGTTGATGTTGTTGTTTATGTGCGCCTGGTGGATATCTCTTGATGTGTTTGTTTATGTGAGTATGGTAAATATTTGTTGATGTTTTTGTTTATGTGGGAGTTGTAGATGTTTATTGATGTTTTTATTTATGTGGGTGTGGTAATTTTTAAAATGTCTTTTATGTGGTTGTGGTAGATACTGATGCTTTTGTTTATGTTGGTATGGTAGATATTTGTTTATCTATAATATATAGATGCTTGCAGATCTAAAATTTACTTGGAAGACCTTAGACTTGAAAACAATCATACATTGGAAGCAACAAGCTGCCATAAAGATTTATAAAGAAGTAGGTCAATATAAGCCTATTAAGAAAGGAGTGCGACAGGTATGTGTAATGTCTTCATATCTTGTTTCCCTATACAGTGAAAATATTTTCAGAAATGTTGAAGATATGAAAGGGATCATCATCGGGAGACGTAATATCAATAACATTAGATATGCGGATGTTACATTATTGATTGCAAATAATGAGCAGGATCTGCAACATTTAGTAGATGTGGTTGTTGCACACAGTGAACAACTAGGGTTATAATTAAATTGTAAGAAGTCACAGATTATGGTCGTCACGAGGAATATGCATTTCTTTCAATGTAATATAATGATAAATGGGAATATTCTTAAACAAGTGAATTGGTGCAACTATCTCGGAACAGTCATAACATGTGATGGGTGGTGTCTTGAAGATATTAGAACAAGAATCGCCGTAGCGAAGATAGCCATTTGCAAACTGGAAAATATACTAACCAATTAAAAACAAAATGTCATTTGCAACGAGAAAAAGTGTTGAAGCGATACATTGAACCTGTACTTTTGTATGAATGTGAAGCGTGGACAATGATCAGGCAGAAAACTGAAAAATATTTAATGGTCGTGGAAATGTGGTTTCTGAGGAATATGCAAAGAATGCCATGGACAGACAGCAAAACCAATGACCAGGTCCTACAAGAAACAAATGAAAATATAACCGTAAACTGATTGGAGAAATTAGACGCAGACAGTCAGCATTTGTGGTCACGCTATGAGAAGAAATTGGAGAACTTGGTGACAAATGGCAAGATTGAGGAGAAGATAAGAAGAGGAAGGCAGGGAAGTAAATACCTGGAAGGCTTGGCTACGTGGCTTTGTCGAGACAAAAACACTGAGCTGATCCACGACTATCGTGATTGTGTGAGATGGAGAGGCGTGACTGCCATTGCATATCGGCATGGCATATGATGATTAAATATTTGTTTATGTGTTTGTTTAAGTAGGGTGAGTCAATGTTGCTGATGTGTATACACGTGGGCCTTGTAATGTTGTTGGTACCAATATTTAG
Source organism: Cepaea hortensis (assembly GCA_963921405.1). Classification (NCBI taxonomy): domain Eukaryota; kingdom Metazoa; phylum Mollusca; class Gastropoda; order Stylommatophora; family Helicidae; genus Cepaea; species Cepaea hortensis. The sequence continues at coordinate 93,917,171 of OY992891.1, forward strand.
CGGATTCACTATTCTGAACAGCATCGTGGCTTCATTCTTGCAATTATTTACAATACTGAATGTAACGTGTGTGTTCTATTTGTTTGTAGCATGTTGTTTCATGTGTTTTATGTGCTTGTGTGTCGTTCACAGGAGCTCTAGAGTCAGAAATCACCTTTAAGGGCGAAGCTGGACTCCACAAGAGCTTCTTTTGTTGCCCCAAGTTCGCGAAGCACGACAAGTTTATTCCAGCAACAGCATTTACCATGGAACATCTGCCCAGTCAGTACCAGGATAGGGATATCCACGACTGCGTCAAGAGACTGATTACGTTGGGTGTCTGCATCAGGGTTAAATGTACAAGTAAGAACAGACCTCAGGGATATCCGTTCAGCAACGTGGCTGTGTCGGATGCAGACCAACACGAGAGATTGGGTAGTGGTAGTGTGTTCCTACCCAGGAAGAGAAGAAAGGGCAAATTTTGTCCCTGCCAGTGGGGTAGAGATTCTTCTAATCCATGCAGGCGTTGGTACCACGTGTGGGTCAGTACCGCACATCATGTAGTTTATGACGATCATGAGGCTTCACAAACGCGAGTAGGCTGGCAGTTTAATGACGATGCAAACAAGGATAGTATTACCTGGCTGCAAGGAATTCGTTTGGTGAACTCTGATGTGGAAAGCGACCGATGCATTTTAGAATGCGTCACCCATGATGTTAGGATTCGTGACTCTATCAGAAGAGCTAGATTGTTTCTAAAACAGAAAGAAAGGGAACTGAATGAAAGATATGTCCAGCGTGTCTCGGACAACAGCCAACCAGTTCTAGCGGTAATTGTGTCGCATCCTCATGGAGGGGCTAAGCAGGTCAGTCTGGGCACTGACGTTACGAGGAGACGCATCAAGGACAACTGTCCGCGCGTTGAGTGGACAGAGTACTGGTATGACGCTCCTACCTGCAGGGGAAGCAGTGGCGCGCTGGTGTGGCTGCTGGGACAGGTGCGGGTGGGTTACCGGGACAAAACAATCACCACCCACACGCACAGCGGGCAGTGCGATGAAACATTTAACAAGAGTGGGGGTGGGTTGGATTTAGTCACATATCACACAACAGATGATTGTCCTCCCGCAAATTCCAGTGTAATCTCACCACTTCACACATCTCGAGAATGCGACACTCACACCAAACGATGTGACATGCTCTATCTCGTTTCTCTGATCATCTTTGCTGCCATTTCCATTATTCTCATTGGCCTCTCTTTTGTGGGATGTAGCAAACTATAGTACTCTCACTTACAAACACTGTGGATTGAGGTTGTTTCTTCACTGGTGGGATAGACTTTTTCTCAGAGCAGTAAGAATGTGGCTTGAGCCAGCCTCCTGTACATGCAAAAGAAACAATATCATTATCTTGTAGCCGGTTCTTGGCAAGATGCCTGTGTGTCTTATCCTCTTTCAAAACGCGTAGATTACTCATTGTGGCTGTTCAAAGAATTTCCAGCACTCTTCTATAAAACTACATCTCTGCAGCTTCCAGAGGATTGTTTGCTTGTTGAATAATTGTCAGGACTTCCAGCCGTATGTTAGAGCCCGTTGTATTTAACCATTTCTGTTCTAACTTCCAATGATAAGAATGTATTGCATAAGTTAATTTTCACATGAAAAAATTCGGTTTCTGCTTGTCCTATTCTGTTCTTTATCTCTGTAATGCAGCTACCATCTGCTGTTATCAACGTGTTTAAATATATTTGAAATTATGCATTTGCTCCAAACCATTATCATTTACTTTAATTGTACATATAAGTACGATCTGTTTCTTTGATTTCACCTTTACGTATGCCTTCCTATTATTTAAGCTAAGGTGGGGATGGATATACAACCATTGTATGTATAATTTCCTGTACTTTACTCTGACTTTTAGCTAACAAGACGATGTCATAGGCATAACGTTAGTTATTTATATTAATAAACAATATAAAATAACGCAAAGTAATGCATCTTGACATTACTCAATTACGGAAATCACAGGATGCTGCGGTGACTAATCTTCATCAGCAAACAAATACATAACCAACATTTACCACATAGAAACACGGAGAAGGCACTACAGTGATTGTACTAAAGCATAAGAACGGGATCAGAAGAATGGAAAGATGGATAAACAATGAGAAAATAAAATATGAAAGGATAAGATTCTGAGAAATTCGGTGTTTTTATTATTATAAGACAGAGACAGTCAGAGTTTTTATGTTTATCAGACTGAGACAGTCAATATTTTTATGATGATCAGACTGAGGATGTCAGTGTCTTTATAATTATAAGACTGAGACACTCAGTGTTTTTATGATTATGAGACTGAGGGTCGTTGTTTTTATGATTATGAGACTGAGCGTGTCAGTGTTTTCGAGGGTTAATAAAATGAGAAGAGAGTCATTGTATAACATCATAGCGACAGGAATGACCAACGGCAGAGGGTGTAGAGGCCGTGCGACAGAAATGGTGTAGGGTGGTCTGAGACAATTGATGTAGAACTGTTCTCAAGTCTGAAATATAATACTTCTGCGCGGTCTGAGACAGTGGAATATAGAGCTGTCCTCAAATCTGGGATAGAATGATGTAGGGTAGACTGGGACGGTGGGATGTAGGACTGTCCTCAAGTCTGGGATAGAATGATGTAGGGTGGACTGCGGCGGTGGGATGTAGGACTGTCCTCAAGTCTGGGATAGAATGATGTAGGGTGAACTGTGACTGTGGGATATAGGACTGTCCTCAAGTCTGGGATACAATGATATAGGGTGGACTGTGACAGTGGGATGTGGGACTGTCCTCAAGTCTGGGATAAAATGATGTCGGGTGGACTGCGGTGGGATGTAAGGATGTCCTCAAGTCTGGGATACAATGATGTAGGGTGGATTGTGACGGTGGGATGTACGGCTTTCCTCAACTCTGGGATAGAATGATGTAGGGTGACTGTGATGGTGGGATATACGTCTTTCCTCAAGTCTGGCATAGAATGATGTAAGGTGGACTGTGACGGTGGGATGTAGAGCTGTCCTCAAGTCTGATATAGAATGATGTAGAGTGGTCTGTGACGGTGGGATGTGGGACTGTCCTCAAGTCTGGGATAATAATAATAATAATAATAATAATAATAAGTCTTTATTTTCAAAGGGTTAAGAATTGGGCACGCAGGCCCGTCTGACATTCTGCCCTTCTTCTCTATTTCCTCTCATACATTCTTTCATTCAACATCACTTATGAAGCAACTTTTGACAACAAAAGAACATTAAAACGCATGAAAAATAATCAATAACAAATGACTCACTGAGGCAGTGTTTAACATGGGCATTATAAATACCTAAGGAGGGCGTGCCATACATAAGGGAATGTTTTTTGGCTAGTTGTCGTTTGAGATAAGTTACCATTATTGTCTTGTTTGTGTTGTTTGTTATGGGGGCATGTAGTCTGTACTAAGGTAGCGTTCAAACAGGTTGCGAATGTATGTATCATGATTGGTGGTGTCTTTGATTTCTTGTGGAAGATTGTTCCACAACTGAGCGGCAGAGTATGCTAAGCTTGTTTTATATAAGTCTATCCTAGGCTTAGGGACATGAAGTATATTTAGTCGTTCGCTATGTCTAGCGTTATATTTAAACAATGGCCAAAGGTAGCTTGGAGCATTTTGAAATAGGATTTTGTGAATTAGTTTGGTCTTATTAAAAAGCAGGCGCTTGTGGAGTGGCAGTAACCGGAGACGTTTATATAGGTTAGAATTGTCGGTAAGCTTTTCACCATTAATTAAACGCACTGCCCTTTTCTGGAGTGAATATAGGCGTTTTGTTATTGATTTGGAGCATCCATCCCAGACTGTGGAGCAGTAATCAATATGTGTTTGTATATGAGAAGTATAGAATATCTTTCTTGTGTTTTCGTCAAGAAAATTTTTAGGATGGAAAGATGTAGGGTGGTCTGCTTCGGTGGGATGTGGGACTGTCCTCAAGTCTGGGATACAATGATACAGTGTCGTCTGATACCGTGGGATATAGGACTGTCCTCAAATATGGGGTAGAATGATGTAGGGTAGTCTGAGAATGTTGGATGCAAGACTGTCGCCAAATCTTGGATAGAATGACAGAGGGTGGTCTGATACAAGTTACGTAGAATTGTCCCAAAGTCTGGAATATAATAATTATTCGTGGTCTGAGACAAGTTATGTAGAATTGTCCCAAAGTCTGGAATATAATAATTATTCGTGGTCTGAGACAAGTTATATAGAATTGTCCCAAAGTCTGGAATATAATAATTATTCGTGGTCTGAGACAAGTTATGTAGAATTGTCCCAAAGTCTGGAATATAATAATTATTCGTGGTCTGAGACGGTAGGATGTAGGTTTGTCCTCAAGTATGGGATATAATTATACAGAGTGGTCTGGGACGGTGGGATGTATGACTGTCCTCATGTCTGCGACAGAATGGTGTATGGGATGGTGATTTAGGTGAGATGTTGGGATTTAGGACAGTCCTCAAGTGTGAGATAAAATGATACAGGGTGGACTAAGAAGGTGGGATGTAGGACTGTCCTCAAGTCTGGGATAGAATGATACAGGGGGACTAAGACAGTGGGAAGTAGGACTGTCCTCAAGTCTGCATGACATGATGTCAAACTTTTATGCAAACTGGGTCAATCCAGACAGGTCTACGGACCCATTGTTGAAACCTTTGAGGAATAAAGTTTGCTTATGTGGTCGTTCTTTTATTTGTCGTTCATTAATTTGTTCATTCGTGTGTTCGTTAGTTCATTAATAGAATTGATCTTGAATACCGAGGACCGAGATCTGAGAAGAGACATGAGTGCCTATGCACACTATGACTTTTTACAGAATTAAGAAACAAAGGGAAGCAACTCATCCTGGTGTGCTATCTTTTTTGTTTTTGATGAATTATCTCTGCATGATCTTTTGGTTTTTCTACGAGCAATGTGCCCAAATGGATATAGACCCGGCAATGTTAATGGACTACGACATAGATCAGCGACTCAAAACATAGGAGCAATGAACATCTGCGGTTTTAATAATAAAGAAGAAATTATAAAAATAATGGAAGAAAGAAAAATTGGACTGATTGGAATAGCGACACCAGAATAAAGGGGGAAGGATGCAAGGAGATCCACCAAAGTTATACGTTGGTCTACTCCAGAGTGGAACATCAAGAAAGCGCAAGACACAGTGTAGGAATAGTCATTGAATCGTGGCTAGCACGAAGAACACTATAAATAAAATATATATCAGAAAGAATCAACACAGTGAGAATAAAAGAACATACAATTGCAACATGTGTATAAGTATAAGCAAATGTAATGCAACCAAAAATAAGCCAGAATGCGAGGCGTTCTACGAAGACATCCATGACGTGCTAAATAAAATAGAGAAGGACACCATCATAGTTATGGGAGACTTCAATGCAAGACTAGGACATAACATAGCGGGCATAGAAAAACATCTTGAAGCATTTGGAGACCAACAAAATGAAAGAAATGATGACGGAAGTAGACCGATAGAACTATGCAGCCAACATGACCTCTGTATAACAAACACATTCTATAAACACAAAGACTCACAAATATACGCCTTGTAAAAATGGAACGATCTAGATTCCAAAAGCCAAATTGATTTCATATTAACACAAAATAACGGAAAGAGAAATATATTAAATGCAAGGGCATTGCCCAACTGTATAAACACAGATCGCAAAGCGGTTATTGCCACAATAAGAACCAACAGAAGAAGAACGCAAAGATCAGTAAAATACATGTCATGCGAAACAGTACGCTTAAAACAAAAATAAAAGATGGGGCAGTGAGGAAAAATTGTGAGAAAGAACTAACTGAAATCATTGTAAAATTACCTGTAGAAAGAAAAACAGTAGATGGAGAATGGGTGATGTTCAAATCAAGCATTTCAAATACTGTAAAACTAACTTGTGGAACCACGAAAAAAGCGCAATACACGGATAAATAACATAACAAGTTGGTAGAACACAGAGGTAAAGAAAGCTCTAAAAGACAAAAGGACAAAATATAAAACGCGGTTGAAGAGCAAACATGAACGCGATTACATAGAAAATAGAATAGCGAGAAGACACGTGAATAGAATAGTAAAGAGAGAACAACAAAATGACTGGGAGGAATATGGAGAAACACTAAATAAAAACTACAATGTGGCAACTAGAAACCTCTACAAAAAGATAAGTGCAATGAAAACCTGAGGAGAACCCTTTGACCCAACTGAAATTATTAACAGCTAAATATGAGAACCAATAAGTGAACAAAATCAACTCCTAATAAGATGGAAGCAAAAATTCTATCCACTTCTCAACATCCCATCAGATGTCACAGGAATTCAGGAACATATACACGTGCCACCGAAGAACTAGAACCAGACATACTGAAAGAAGCAATTGGAGAAGCCGTCAAAAACAAAAAGTTTTTAAAAAACAAAGAGAAGCCGTGAGATTAGCCCCATTGATCAAATCACCGGGACAAGATAAAATACCAAATGACCTAATTAAAACAGCAAGAGAAGTAGGAACAGCATGGCTACATAGACTATTTAACCACGTTTGGGTAGAAAAACAGACACCACGAGAGTGGAGAAACGCCATAATTATGCCAGTTTGGCAAAGCAAAGGCAGTAAAAGAGACTGCACACAATAGAGAGGTATTTCCATTTTGATTTATACTAGAAAAATATTTTGTAAAATTATTGATAAAAGATTACGAACTACTATAGAACCCAAGCTAATCGAAACACAATGATTGATTGATTGATTGATTTAGGAACCGAAATCACAGCATTCGGGACATTCCCGTAAGCGCCCAGTCCCCATCCTTAGCAGCCAGCGAAGAGTTCCAACACCAATAGTTCCAGTAGTAATCTGATTATATGTCCGTCTCGCCTTTTCTCTGTGCGTCGAGCGTCGGCCAGATCCCCTCGTCACACCTCGCTGTCTCATTCTTACCAGACTATGGTGGTCCATTTGCGCCTCCGAGGTGTACACGTGCTCCCAAAAGGCCGCAACCACGTCTGCCTTGTCGAAACACAATTTGGATTTAGAACACACAAAGGATGCATAGATGCCATTTTCGTTCTTAAACAACTTATAGAATAATCAATTGAATGTAATGGAACACTCTACTTAGCATTTGTCGACCAAGACAATCGACGCTGGCTTATTAATAAATCACATCTAATTAATTGATCGAACTGAGCTGGGCTAATTATATCTGACAATCAATGAAGTATACGCAAATATCTGAGTGTATTTTGTCTTCTTCAGATGTCTAGGGCAGACTTTGCTAACCATGACAAATTCACATCTCACTGTCACTGAATGCTTAAGAATGTTAATGGTGCTTATATTATTTAATATTCGTCGCACCTGTGTTGCATTTGTGTGCCACCGGCTTGGGGCGGATGAGCGCAATTGGGAGTGTATAAGCCAGTGGTTCTCAACCTTTTTTTGGTCCGTTCCCCCCTTCACCATATTTTTAGGACGTCATTCCCCCCCTCACCATATTTTTAGGACATCATTCCCCCCTTACCATATTTTTAGAACGTCATTCCCCCCCCCCCTTTTTATATTTCTTCCCTAAAAATTTCCCCCTGCCCCTACACAATATACGCTATAATTGAAGCTAAATTTAATAGCACATACTAAAACAAGTCTAGACATGTACATAAAATGTGATTTGCGGATCTACTTACGTTATAAAATGAATTTCAGAAGGGTGGTGCGTACAGAAGCGTAAAGTGTGAAAGGAAAAACAAGATAAAGTAATCGGTTCTTGTATTAACGCGATCTTGAAAAAATCTTCATTCCCCCCTTGGAAACCCCAAAATTCCCCCCTGGGGGGGGGGGGGGGGAATTCCCCACCGGTTGAGAACCACTGGTATAAGCCTTACCCTGAAACTAAGGATTGCAACCTAACCACAAAATGTCTTGGCAGGGTAAATGCCTAAACCTTGGTCGGTAACTGGCCTAGGATGGAAGCTCCGACACATGGACAGCTGGAGCATTGCTTTTTTTCTGATCCGGAATCTTCTGTAGTGTATCTTGTTCCAGGTATATTGGTGTTACCTTTTCTCTGGAGTAAACTTGACAGGCCGAGAGAGGGATCATGCTGCATGGGCAACACGTGGTCTCTAAACTCATCCCAGGCTTTGTGTTATGGAGAAGTGTAACTCCATTTTACAAACTATCGTCTGTCAAGACGGCAAGGTGCCAGTCAATTGTTGCATTTTCTCTGTTCCAATCAGTGCATCACTCGAGATCAGCTGTTTCCATATCCTTTTACAGGAAATCGCTGTCAACATCAGCATCTTTCAGCTGATTGTTGATTTCTTGGCAAGATTACGTTCAGTAGTTTGCCATTGCTTTCTGAGCGGCCGGCTCACATACCCCGTAAGTTACCGACGCGATTCGAACCACTGCTGATTCTCACCGTCGTCACGTTACTTACGAGATTACGGAGAAAAGTCGCTAACCTCTAAGCCAGGAAGCTGGCATCAACGAGAGATCAACTACCGTCGAGAGGAGGCCTAGATCAACTACCGTCCTTGTATACCAAACTACCTACGATCTGTTGCTAAATGTTTCACGTTTTGCCTGTGCTTGCCAAAGATGGCTGGGTGTGTCACACCTCGCTATGCACCTCAACTGCCTGACTGTCCAACTCGAGTGTCTTTCATCTGCTTCTGTGAATTTTATGCTTTCAGTCACGAGAAGGACCAGTCCTCTGAAGGACAATTTAGTAGTCAACACTACGCCACACGTCTCTCCTATATCTTAACTTGCTTTTGTGCACTTGGTATCTGCTTTCTGTTCAAGGTTGCATTTAGTTTAAGAACCGACATCACGTCACTCGGGACATTCCTATACATGCTCCGTCCTCACCTACAACAGTCAGCGAAGAGTTCCAGTACTGATTGTACCAGTAGAAGTCAGATTATGTGTCCGTCTGAACTTTCCTCGGAGTCCTGAGTGTCGGCCAGATGTTTTGATCACTCACTGCAGCACCATTCTCCCCAAGCCAAGATGATTTATTTATCTGTTCTATAAAAAAAAAAATGTTTTGCGTATCCTTTTACAGGACTTAGCTGTCAACAGCAGCATCTTTCAGCTGTCTGTTGATCTCTTGGCAAGATTACGCTCAGTAGTTTGCCATTGCTTTCTGAGCGGCCGGCTCAGTATCCGCAAGTCACGAGCGGGGGTCGAACCACCTCAGTTCTCGCTCCGCTGCGAGACTCTGCGTGATAAACGGGATTACAGAGAGAAAGTGTTATAACCCCACAGCCAGAGAGACCGGCATCTGTTCTATACACAATTTATTAACTATTATTTTCTTGTTCTCTTTGGCGTGGGGCAGAATGTTTTCCACGTGTTGTCCATTCTGGCTTGGTCTTGGTCCGCTCTGTTTCTTTCTTCCTCTTCCTCTGCTTACCTGACGTATGTTTTATTTTTATATTCCTCTTGGAGACGGAGTTTGTTTTCTTCTATTTTCAGCAACTGTACATGAATTCATTATTTACCTTTTTTGTGTGTTTTGAATTTTCTACCGGGTATTTTTGGTCTCGGCTCCGAATTTAGCCATGCTTGACAAAAACAGCTCAACTTCCTGCAGGGTGACCTTCACTTCTTCCATGACCCGCTATGCTGGGCCATTATGCAGCTGTTGACACAGTGGGTCCTTGTGAAACACATGGTTTGTGTGGGATCGCAGCTGGTTCAGCTAGCCGTGCATTTGTTCTTTGACGGTTTTCGTTTTTCGCCTTGCGTAATGACGCTGTCTTCTTGTGTGTTTATATGGCAGGTTCGACTTGTTGCTATCGTCTTTACTGGCTTGCTGTCTTGAAGACAGGAGTGCCCGCCGCATAAAGCTCCATATTTGCTGAGGTACTTGTATCTTCTTTCGGGTTGGGGTTCCTGTGTCAGTTTTGGGGTGCGGGAACTGTTCCCCGAGAAGTAACTAAAAATGACGACTTAGCTGTTGCAGTTTGTGCAGAACTCTTGGGATAAATTGGTCCGACTCTTGCTGCGTCCTGTCTCATTTTACGGTGGGTGGCAAAGGATCAATATACAGAGTATGTTGGTTTTGCTATTTTTTTTTCTCAGCTCCTATAATTTTAAAGTTGTTGATTTATGTTTGTAGCAGTTCCCTTATCTCTTCCTTGGGCAGGTGAGTCTTTACGTTCTTAATCATCAATTTACTTCCAGTTTAAAGGAGGATTAGAGGCGAGAGAATCGACTTCATTGCACCGATTCTTATGTCAAATACCTCGGTACCTTTCTCCAGACCGGCCTGCGGTTCATTCTGGACACCGGTCACCTGGACATCAATGTTGACCCCTCGACCTTGACTTGGGGACGTCACTTACAAGTACCTCAGAATTGGGGGTGGATTCGCCTGATTGCGAGGGACACTGGTAACAGGGTACGCTATCCTCCACGCGCCAGTCTCCCTGGCCTAGGTGTTAACGACTTTCTCCGTAATCCCGTATATCCACGCGAGGAACCTAACCTGCGCGAGAATCGGTAGCGGTTCTCGTCGTGTTGGTAACTTACGGGGTATGTGAGCCGGTCGCTTAGAAATCAATGGCAAACTACTGAACGTAATCTTGCCAAGAAATCAACAATCAGCTGAAAGATGCTGATGCTGACAGCGATGTCCTGTAAAGGATATGCAACCTCCACTCAAATTCAATCCAGTGCACACAATAATATTAGCGACTGATAGTAGTAATAACACGTGTGTGGACGTCGCTCGAATTCGAGGGAACATAAATTAGAGGAAGCAAATATGACAATCAATTTTTATTGTCATGTATGTGGAAAAGGCTCAGAATACCAGTTAACATAACAGCAGACGAACGGGGTAAACATGATCTTTTCTTGGAAAACCCACAGGCAAATTGATTTGAGGGAAAACCACAGTATAAATATAGAAATGATGCAAACGTATGAATAATGAAGCACAGACAAAGTAAGTTTATCAATAACAGTTATTGCACACGGCACCCAGCGCGTGTGGAAGGGGGGGGGGGGCGGTAATTATGAAAAGGGCGACGGCGTGTCCTTGGCGGTGGTTGGTAAACATCCTAACCGCTGCTGTGAAGTCACGTGAAGCACATCTGTGTGGCCTGGAAATAGCGTGGCGCAGGAGCACACAATCCAGTAAGGACAGAAAGGTCTCGGGCAGTTTTCGGCTTCCTGGCCTAGAGGTTAGCGACTTTTCTCCGTAATCTCGTATACTCTCCTAAGTAACGTGACGACGGTTAGAATCAGCAGTGGTTCGAATCGCATCGGTAACTTACGGGGTATGTGAGCCGGCCGCTCAGAAAGCAATGGCAAACTACTGAACGTAATCTTGCCAAGAAATCAACAAACAGCTGAAAGATGCTGGTGTTGACAGCGATGTCCTGTAAAGGATATGCAAATATTTTTTAATGGAAGTAGGACGGATTGGCATGCTTTGAAACATGAGGGGGGGGGGGGGGGGGGGAGTTTAAAACTGAACGTAAACTTCCCAAGAAATCTACAGCAGCCAAAACACAAAATGCTGCGGTTGGCTGCGACGTCCTGTAACGGATATGCAGCTAACGTTTTAAAGCCTAAAGGATCTATTTCATTGCATAGGGTTTCATCCCATATGGCTCGGTCTCTTTCTTCAGGGCGGACTGCCGAAAGCGTCGCACAGAGCGCAAACTCCGTAGCTCCAGCGACGATCCCCGGGAGTCTCTGAGAAAATTTCACTCGTAAACCGAACGAGGTAGCTCGGAATCGAACCCACAACCTTCAGAGTGAGAAGCAGGCGACGTAACCACTTCGCGTTAGGGTAAAGCTTATACACTCCCAATCGCGCTCCTCCGCTCGAAGCCGGTGGCACACAAATGCAACAGTTGTGCAATTAATATGAAATAATATAAGCACCATTAACTTTATTAAGCAGTCAATGACAGTGAGATGTGGCTTTATCATGGTTAGCAAAGTCTGCCCCAGACATCTGAAGAAGACAAAATACACTCAGATAGTTGCGAATGCTTCATTGATTGTCAGACAGAATTGACCCAGCTCAGATCGATGAATTAATCAGATGTGATTGAGAAATAAGCCGACCTCTGTGGCGAAGGAGCAGAGAACCTGTTTCACAATCCCACACATTGGGTTCGGAATTAGCTGTTGGCGATTGATTGATTGATTGATTGATTGATTGATTGATTGATTTAGGAACTGACATCACAGCATTCGGGGCATTCCCATAAGCGCTCCATCCCCATCCTCAGCAGCCAGCGAAGAGTTCCAACACCAATAGTACCAGTAGCAATCTGATTATATGTCCGTCTCGCCTGTCCTCTGAGCGTCGAGCGTCGGCCAGATCCCCTCGTCACTCCTCGCTGTTTCATTCTTGCCAGACTATGGTGATACATTTGCTCCTGCGAGGTATACACGTGCTCCCACAAGGCCACAACCACGTCTGCCTTGTCATGTATCAATACTCCACCAAGTTCTGCCGAGCCAGCCAATCTGTCCTGCCTGTTTATTCCCCAGCACACCGGCATGCCCCGGAGAAATGATCCAGGTGATGCTTGCCACCCGTGACCTCCGAAGCGAAGCAAGCCACTCTGCACGAAGCTTGCCTGTTCTCACCCTTCTCAGCATGCTTTCTGAGTCAGTTACAATCACGATGTGTGTATGTATCGTGTTCTCCATCCAGCGGAAAGCTGCACTGACCGCCTCCGCCTCCAATCTTAAGCTAGATGTTGTGGTATCATACGCCAGGCTCTCCTGCACCAAACGTCGACCATTAGCTTTTGCTTTAGCTGTTGGAGATGCGTAAGCAGGTCGCCTTGCGTTGATAGTTAATAATGGTTTGAGGGTCGGTCGTTCAGAAGACAATAACAAACTGCTGAACGTAAAATCAGCTAGAAGATCACAAACAAACAAACAATGCAGGTGTTGATTGACACGTCCTGTAAAGGACATCCATCTAACTGTGGAATAAATCTTAGCTTCATTTTTCAAAATTGTTCTACATACATAGTGTAGTGAGACTTTACAAACACACTGTACAAAGATAGCAAACGCGGATGAGTATCGTCCCTTTGTTTGCTTATCATTTATAATCATCGTCGCCATTCATGTCTCTCCACAGATCTCGGTCCTCGATAATCTAGATCAATTCTATTAATGAACTAACGAAGAAACGAACGAACAAATTAACGAACGCCGAATGTTGCTGTATGTAGCCGAGGCGCGGTGTTGGGGTGAGCGCTCAACATTGCTCAAATACCTCAATGGCTCGTGAATACATAACTTATGCAGCAAAAGTCCAACTCCTGGCCTTCATGTGGCGGACCTGTTTAAACTAACAGGAGAAGGGGCGACGGCGAGTCTCTGGCGCCGGAAAATAACCAGTATGCTCTAGATGTGTATGCACGTACATGCATGCGCAGACAGGTGTGTGCGCGCGTACACATCTACACTCGAGTGAGACCACAGTCTGCTCTAGCAAAGAAAGGTGCTGAAGACGGAGGCAACCAGCCAAGAGGCGCACCACAGAAATCAGGATGCCACGCAATCACGCAAAATGGAATATGTCGACTACTGCTAATCGTTATGGTGCTCGCCCTGCTTTGGACCCCCAGGCAGGTGCAGTTCCGGGCTCTATGTCTCGAAAGGGTCCAACCCCAACTACTGGAGGTCCTTCTCAGATGTCCTGTGGAGCCAGGGGACATGAGAATAGGACGACTGGCCATACTAAACGAAGACTTAAAATAATGCACTGGAATGCGGAGGGAGTCAGCAACAAAAAAATAGAATTAGAAAAAATCTTGGACCAAGAAAAAGTAAGCATATGTTGCTTGCAAGAAACTCACCTCAATGAAAATATAGCCTTCAAAATCAGAGGCTACCAGTGTTACCGATCTGACCGAAAGAACAGGCGAAAAGGTGGGATACTGACCCTTGTAAGAAATAACATCATGGCTTCCCAAATCAAAGTCTACATGGAAGGGGCTGAGTATCAGACACTTAAACTTAAGACAGGTAATACAGATCTACATCTGATCAATTACTACTGTCCAAGTGACCGCCCACAGGCACTGGACACTCTACCACTAAAAGAAAAAATGATTGTGTGTGGCGATTTCAACAGCCACTCGCAGAGCTGGGGCTATGATCACATGGACCAGAGAGGAGAGAGACTGGAAGACTGGCAAGATGAGAATAGATTCATGTTGATTAACAAGCCGTCCGACCCACATACTTTCTACTCGAGATCATGGCACTCTACAACTACACCTGACCTGGCTTTTCATTCACCAGACCTGGAGTGGAACATTACACGAACTGTTGGGAAACAACTTGGTGGCAGTGACCATCGGCCAGTCTTTCTAACCGTAGAAAATGAGCTTGTAAGTGAAAGCAGCACCCTCTCGAGGTGGAACTACAAGAAAGCAGACTGGGCAATGTACAAGCATCGCACCAGCATACTGGTTAGAAACCTGAACACTGAGAAAGACATAAATAAAGCAGTTGAAGAGTTTGGGAAATGCATACTACAGGCAGCGCGAGAAACAGTACCAAGAGGAGCCCGTAAACAATATAAACCCTACTGGAGTAGTGAACTGGAACAGTTGCATAATGATGTTGAAGTGTGTAGAAAGCAAGCAGAGGCCACACCCAGCCAAGAGCACCACAATAAATTCCAGCATGCAAAAGCCAAATTTCAAAGGGCCAAGCTGCAGGCTAGACGGAAAAGCTGGCAGGAGAAAACGGAGTCTCTGAACTTTGAAAGAGACACAAGGAAATTGTGGAAGCTAATAAAACAGCTTAATGACGAGGGCACAGGGAGAAACTCAAAAATTGCACTACATAAAGATGGAAAAATCTTAACAAGAAAGCAAGCAGCTGACCATTTTGCGGACTCGTTCGCACAAGATAGCAATATCAAAATTAGTCCAGAGAAACAACAAGAGATTCGAGAGAAACGACAACATACAGGACAGAAGGAAATAGTACATGAGGTTCTGGAGGCACCCATCACAATCAGCGAACTGGAGCTAGCCATATCAAAACTGAAAATGAGAAAGTCACCAGGAGCTGATGGTATCTCCAATGAAATGATCAGGAACCTAGGAACAGAGGCCAAAACAAAGCTGTTGCAGATCTTCAATAACAGCTAGACCTTAGGCAGTGTTCCACAAGCCTGGAGAGAAGCAATCATGATACCCCTCCTAAAATCAGGGAAAGATGGTTCCATTGCCTCTAGCTACAGACCAATTAGCCTCACCAGCTGTCTCTGCAAAACACTGGAGCGAATCATCAATCACAGACTGCAGTGGTACATTGAAAGTAAAAAAATCCTTGTGCCACAGCAGGCTGGCTTTAGGCAGTGCTACTCTACGGAAGATCAGACAACCTACCTCTCTCAAGAAATTGAGGATGCATTCCAAGAGAAGAAGCTGGTGCTTGCGGCATGGATAGATCTGAAGAAAGCCTTTGACAAAGTCTGGAAAGAAGGTCTGATGAAGAAACTGAGAAACTGCAAAGTCAATGGAAGAATGTACAAATGGGTGAAAGCATACTTGCATAACAGAAGAGCCCGAGTACAGATAGACGGACTCAAGAGCAAGAAAGTACTACTGCGTCACGGTGTCCCCCAGGGCGGAGTCTTGTCCCCCACACTTTTTCTAATCTTCATCAATGATCTTGTTGCTCACCTACCGCATGGAATTAAAGCGGCAATGTACGCCGATGACCTGGTTCTATGGAGCACAAATGAATATGCATCAGTGGCCACCAGATTGCTACAAAGAGCTGTAGATACATTTGCTGCATGGGCAAATAGATGGTGTGTCAGCATAAACACTGACAAGTGCAGCACCACCCTATTTACCCTCTCTCCAAAACAAAAGGCAGGGATCATCCAGATAAATGGAACACCCCTAAGAGAAGATAAAGAACCAACATACCTTGGAGTAACATTTGATGGCAAGCTGACATGGAGAAAGCACATCAACAAAGCAGTAGCAAAAGCCAGAAGGAAAATAGCCATCCTGAGAAAGCTAAGTGGAACCACATGGGGAGCCAGTACGAAAATACTTAGCAAAGTTTACCAACAGAGCATACGACCACACCTGGAATATGGGTCAACTGCGTGGTGTTCAGCATCAAATACCACACTACAAGAGCTGGACAAGGTGCAAAATCAAGCACTTAGAGTCACCACAGGAGGGATGAGATCAACCCCTATAGTGGAAATGGAGAAGATGGGGAGGACACAGGCACTGAGTGAGCGCAGAGATACGAAAACGCTAATACAAGCAGAAAAGTTCCTCAGCTTGCCAGGCCACCCTATGAAGAACAGATTTGAAAACCTAGCTATGGGGCGGTTGAAAAGAAGTAGTTTTATCCACCAGGCCAAACGACTCTGCAGAGAAACCACTGATCTGCCCACAGTTGGTATCCCCCTAACAACTATTCCAGAGCGAACTCCATGGAAAGATGAGCATAGACTATCGTTACAAATCCAGACAAAAGTGAGAGGAATATTTGACAAGGAAGAACAGAACAGTGTGCAGCGCAGAACAGCCACTCTCAGCTTCCTTGATGAAGAATACCCACAGGACCTCTGGATCCGAGTCTACACAGATGGGTCAGCACAAAATGCTGTTCGAAATGGAGGAGCGGGAGTGTACATAGAATACCCAAATAATACTAGGGACACAGCCAGAGTACCGACAGGAAAGTACTGCCATAACTATGATGCCGAAATTGAGGCAATCAAGATAGCAACAGAGAAATTACTAAATAACAGCAATGGTACACAACCTGTGGTGCTACTAACAGATGCAAAATCAGTACTCGAGGCGCTCCTCTCTGGGAAATTGCCAGTACTAAGGACACTACTTTCTGAACTTAGCAGTCAGCATAAAGTCACCATACAGTGGATACCATCCCACTGTGGAGTACACGGAAGCGACAGAGCTGATCAATTGGCTAAGGAAGGGGCCAAAGAGGAACAGCCTGATGTGCCCGTTACATACCACCAAAAGAAAAGAATGATCAAATCAGTCAGAAAGCCACCAAAACCTGCTCAAGATGACTACCACATTATGGACAGACCAGAACAAGTCATTATTCTGCGCCTCAGAACAGGACACAATAGATTACGCAACCACATGTATACAAAATTCAAGATTGGTGAAACAGCCATGTGCACATGTGGATTGGCGTCACAGACAGCAGAGCACATACTCCAAGACTGCCCAAAATATAACATATCTAGGCAAATCTTCTGGCCTAGAGAGACGACAGTGGAAGATAAACTCTATGGACCACTGTGTGAACTGAAAAAAACAGTTCAATTCATGCAAGAGACGACATTGCAGATATAGACATATTTCAAGCGAACGAAAGAAGAAGAAGAACGCCGAATAAAAGAACGATCACTTGATCAAACTTTATTACCAAAGGTGTCAACAATGGGTCAGGAGACTTGTCTGGACTGTGGCAGTTTGCATGAAAGTTTGACATCACGTCAGGGGAAAATATCCGTACCAGATCTTTCGTACATACGAGGGTAAGTTAGTAAGTAAGTCACAAATTGCTGTAGAAAAATAACTAACTATGATAACAACTTGAAACCAGTTTACTTTTATACATACATTGTCCCTTTATTTCTCAACACAATTTCCACCAACATTGATGCATATATCCCATCGTTTTATCAGTTCTCCCAACCCGGCTGCATAGAACTGAGTGCTCTGTTTTCATTTATCTGCCTTCCCACAGAACTGTGTGACACAATTATTGACTCGCCCTCGTAACTTTTTCTACCCAGCTATGCACCGCTTTACGGGATATCGCCAGGGGCTAAGTCCACTGATATCCCACCTTGGCGGGAGACATTTCGCGAGTGACGACGAAGTTGAATGTGAAGTGAAAACGTGGTTTAGAAAACAGAGCACGAATTTCTATGCAGCTAGTTTGGGAGAACTAATAAAACGATGGGATAAGTGCATCAATGTTGGTGGAAATTATGTTGAGAAATAAAGGGACAATGTATGTATAAAAATAAACTGGTTTCAAGTTGTTATCATATTTAGTTATTTTACTACAGCCAATTGTGACTTACTTATTAACTTACCCTCGTACTTTCATCCAATCTCTTCTTCTTCTTCTTCTTCTTCTTCTTCTTCTTCTTCTTCTTCTTCTTCTTCTTCTTCTTCTTCTTCTTCTTCTTCTTCTTCTTCTTCTTCTTCTTCTTCTTCTTCTTCTTCTTCTTCTTCTTTTTCTGCTACTGATTCTTCTTCTTCTTCTTCTTCTTCTTCTTCTTCTTCTTCTTCTTCTTCTTCTTCTTCTTCTTCTTCTTCTTCTTCTTCTTCTTCTTCTTCTTCTTCTTCTTCTTCTTCTTCTTCTTCTTCTTCTTCTTCTTCTTCTTCTTCTTCTTCTTCTTCTTCTTCTCCTCCTCCTGCTGGTGCTCCCCTTTATCTTCCACTAGTGTATGAGTCCTCAACCAAACCATGCCATGCTGTCCTATCTTTTGCTATGTCCTGCAGTTGCCTCTCTGTCCTCCCAACATTATTCGTCCCTGTCGATAATTCTCTTCCCGCCCTTTTGTGTATTAAGTAAAGCTTATTGTCACCGCCTCACCTTTAGAGATATTAACTAAAGGGCTGCAACTCCAGCCCAAGGGATAGAAGAGAGTCACTCAAGGCCCGAGGAATCTAGAGCCTTCTAGAAGGACTGGTCATTGAGTCCAGGGTTCCGTGGACACTGATGTGGCCCGCCTATTGCGGGGTCCACGAGGAACTCGGACAGAGTTACCACCCGTGTCGGATTGGGACACGTGTAGACCGGGAGAGGACAGACGGACTTCAGAGAGGCAACAGGGCCTGCCTTAGAGGGACTCAATAGATATCAATAGATATATATATATCCATAGGCTAGATAGTTTGCTAGACTGTTGTATGATAACTATGTATTGATGTTAACTATCTGTGATATGTAATATAGCGCGGGATTGTTAACCCACTGCGCCAACGCACTGTATATTGAAATACAATAAATGTTCGATATCATAGCGAACGGAGTTATTGTTGCCTGTGTGAACCCGAGCTCAGATACCTAGATAGGAGCAAGACGATGACAGGCTTTTTGGGGGATAGTTTTCCGGTTTTGGCATAAAATCAAATGTTACAAAACTATTAATTGCCATGTAAAATCACTAAATGAATTATATCACATTGATTTTTGTACCACAAATTGTTAGCTTTACAAATTTAAAAGATTAGTAGCTATCTAGCAATAAAATAGAGTTAATCTGAGTCCCTCAGCAGTGTCTCAGCAGTGCCTCAGCAGTGTCTCTCATTATTGTGATTATTGTAAACTATTTTTGACATGACTGTGACATTTTTTGACTGTTACTAATGTTTTCTCACTCTACGAGCAGATTGTTCCGCAAATAGTGGCGCGTGCAACCTATGTAACCTTTCCAACAGTGGCGAGAGTACAAGACAACATCGGAGAGTTCTGGGATTAAAAGCTAAGTTTCATATCATACCCATTGCAACTCTAAGCTGTATTTCTCACCATCCATCAATGTATCATTTTGTTTCACATTGATTTGTTTGCATATTCATGACCTTGTTACCAACATAACCTTGCATTTTGATTTACACCTTTAATAAGTAAGGGAGATAACCAAATTTTCTACTCCCCAACATTTTTTCTAAGGGATTTAACTTCATAAACAGTACCAACAAGTAAACCACAAAATGTCTAGCTTAGATAAATGCATTGAGCAAGGAATAAAATTAGGTTATAAAGAAGAGAAACTGTCAGAATGGGCACAGAAAACGCACGCAGAAAACATTGCCCGTGAAGAAAGAGCGATTGAACGAGAGGAAAAACAAAGGCAAATGGAGGCAGAAGAAAAGAAAATGAAAATGCAGGCAGAAGAAAAGAAATTGCAAATGGAGGCAGAAGAAAAGGAAAGACAAATTGAGGCGGAGGAAAAAAAGATGCTGATGCAACTACAAGCTGAAGAGAAAAAAATGCAACTGCAGGCTCAAGAAAAACAGCTAGAGCTTGAGGCGGCGGCCAAACAAGCCCAATTGAATGCCGATACACAAATACAACTAAAACAGATGGAGATTGAGTCGAACGCAGAAATATCTGTGAATAAGCTAAAAAGCAAAGAAGAGGAACAGAAATATAGCAAGTATAAAGGCCTCGTAAAGGCGTTCTGCTTAGGAGATTCCATCAGCGCCTACTTGGAAAATTTTGAGTGTTTAATGTCCTACCATAAGATCATAAAATCAGATTGGGCATTCATTTTAATGAGAAACTTAGCTCTTGAACCTTTAAAAGTAATAGAGACAGTGCCACAGGAGATGCGAAAAGACTATGACTATTTAAAACGACGCATTCTCCAACATTTTTCATTAGATACTGCAGGTTACCAACAACAATTTGCCAAATTATCTCCACAACCAAACCAAACCTTTATAGATTATGTCAGTACAGTCCAAGACGTGTGTACAAAGTGGATTAACTCGGCTAAAACTAACAACAGCCATGACAAACTTAAGGAGCTCATTTTTATAGACAAAATAGTTAGCACCATCCCTACACCTTTTGCCAAGTTCCTAAAACAAATGGACTGTAAAAGTATTCAGGAAATCGAATCCAAGGGGAATGCATTTTTCACAGCAAATAGAGACATTTTTCAGCTAAACATAAGTCACAACGATACAGCAGCAGCAATAGTGAACACCAAATACTCAAAACAAACAGAGAGTAAATTTAAACCGCGCTCAAATGTCAGTAAACTAGTTAAATGCCAATATTGCGGTTTGAATCACGACAGTTACTCGATGTGCGACAAATCGCCTAACTATCCTCACCACCTCAAAATGATGGTGGAAAAGCAGAAGACTAAGCGCAATGCTTACCAGAGAGGAGTCAAATGTTTTTTTTGCCGGAGCTTTGGCCACTATAGTCGCTTCTGTGATGGCCGAAAGTTATTGAAACAGGCCAATGCTGCACTAGTGGAAACGTCGTCAGACGAAGAGATTGAATCACTGAATGAGTGTGATAATCAAAACGACAATGTAAGTGAGCTTGGAAATGCTGTACAAATTATTGACACCATTACAGACAGTAAGTGTAACACCTGTACGAAGTTCCAACTTGACACAACATTACTATGTGGCCACACTATCCCTATTTCAAATGAAACAGCCAACGCTGCTTTGTCCTCTACAGGCAAGCTAATTTTTTCAACAGGGTTTGTAAATAACAAAAAGTGCACACTAATTCGGGATCCCGGCGCAACGCTCTGTGGGATTAAGAAAACATTAATAGACACTAAAGACTACACAGACAAACATGTGACTTGTCGCACATTCTCAGGCACTATAGAGAAATACCCCCTTGCTCTGGTCGAAATTCGAACACCGTTCATATCAGGACAAGTATTGTGCGCTATCCTTGAAAATCCAGTCGCGGATATTATACTTGGGAACTTGCCCAACATAAAACCATGCTCTGAAAAGGAAATCAGAGCGTGGGAGCACAAAAACGGTATCCACCACCCAAACAGCGATTCTAAGGAGAAACACCATTCATGTTTGTCTCAATCTGCCAAAAGACCAAGGGAGACAACCACTGAGGTAATTCAGAAAGAATTCACCGAGGTGTACAATGCAGGGGCGGTCGAATCTATGAGTGATACGACCAAATTAAAACCTCGAATTGAGGATGATACCGATCTACCAAATACCAAGCCTGTAGATGTGCAACAAAACACACAACACACAAATACAATAACACGACAGACAACCCATAAAACCAACACCGACCAACTGCAGGAATCATTAGAAATAATAGCACCAAACTTAACCAACACCAATTTTGCAAATGAACAGACGCAACGAACTAGTGACAGAGACGAAACGACAATTTCCCAACGGAATGACACCTCGACAAATGAAGCATCGTTAACGACACACTCTTACGACGAAAAAAAACGACGAAGACATATGGACATTACCGACAATCTGTGATATCGACAACGACGACAAATTTGACGACATATTGACAACGATTGATCTCGACGACGACGACGACAATGACATTGAAGACAATTTACAAACAGTAGCATCTGTGATAAATCAGACAGACGTGGACAATACTGAAATCCCTGTACCAATTATGACTGACGACGGGAGTATAAATGACATACATATCTCTGACACTTTGACACAACAACAGCGACAAGACATTTTGACTCTCCTTGACGAGTATAAATCTATCTTTTCTAACAAACCTGGACGCACTGATAAAATAACACATTCAATTGTGCTGACAGATCTGAGACCGGTCAAATGTAGACCATATTCCATTCCTCTCCATTACAGAGCAAATTTAGATAAAGAAGTTTTAGATTTAGAGAAAAATGGAATAATTCAAAAATCGATGTCTCAATATTCTTCACCGATTGTCCTGGTGAAAAAGAAGGACCAGACAATCCGTTTGTGCATCGACTATAGAGTATTAAATACAAGAACCACAACGGATGCAGAGCCAATGAACAGCTGTGAAGATCTCATTTTAAATATGGCTCAATCATCCTTATTTTCCAAGACAGACTTAGCGAAAGGATATTGGCAAGTGCCACTACACCCTTCTTCTAGACATATAACAGCATTCGCAACACCCCTCGGTTTGTACGAATGGCTATATCTTCCATTTGGCCTGAAGAACGCACCGGCCACTTTTGTTAGATTAACAAGATTGTTATTACACGGAATTAAAGATGTGGTAGCCTATATTGATGATATATGCATCCATTCTTCTAATATGACTTCTCACTTACTTACCCTCAAACAAGTCTTCAACCAAATCTCTCTTTTTGGACTTACTATCAAACCTTCCAAGGTTGAATTAGGCTATACACAAATAGACTTCCTTGGTCATATAATTTCTGAAGGCAAATTGTTGACAGATGAGAAAATTGTTTCCAAGATTCTTAATCTAGAAGTGCCTACCACAAAGAAACAAATTAGAAGTTTACTAGGTCTTATTAACTATTATTCTAAATTTATTCCACATTGGGCAGAACTCACCTCAGTCTTTTCTGATATGTTAACTAAAGATCATCCATCAAAAATTTGTAAAAGTACCAGCTTAGACGATGCAATGTGTAGATTGAAACATATTTTTTCTAATCCACCAGTCTTACTATTACCCAACATAAATGTACCCTTTATTTTGACCACAGATGCGAGTGCTATCGCAATAGGAGGATGTTTAATGCAGGAAGTGGATGGAGTGAGACACCCGATTCTCTACGTAAGCCGCAAACTAAAGAAGGCAGAGACCCGGTATGCCACAGTGGAATTGGAGGCTTTAAGCCTACTGTTTTGTATATTGAGATTATCTAAGTTCCTCTTGGGTAGTCACTTTGTCGTTCTCACTGACAGTTCGCCATTATTGGTCCTTAACCATGGGTCACCTAAAAACCATCGTTTGAAAAGATGGTGTCTTCTTCTTCAAGATTTCGACTTCGAAATCCGCCTTATCAAAGGCACGGACAACATTATGGCTGACCTATTATCACGGCAAACGAATGCGCCAGTAGAATGACTCTTAGCACATCGACCATTCGCCATACTAGAAACTGTGATACTTTTAGTCTGTTGCATATAACAGTGTAACTCTACACCTGCTAGAGAACTCTCAGTGAATAGGTTACTTACAACACCCACGAACATGAAACTTTAAGAGCTATTCTTTAAGAGCTATACTATAAGAGCTATACTATCAAGTGCCCAAGCTCTAGAACGATCCCAGCAAGAAACGTTAACTGTGTTTCAACCAATAATATCAACCAGTGAACTGACTCTGAATACTGTAAGACCACTATATACGGGACATTGAGAACATTCCATACTTGCTGTTGCCACGAAACTTTGCAAACAGCCGAAACAGAACGACGTCGACTACAACACTCAAGAGACAGCCATACTAACTTTAACATTCATGGCATAACACGCTAACAACAGGAGGACAACGCGCACATCATCGTTGGATTTAGTTATTTAATTAATTAATTACTTTAGTATTAAATATGTATTATATTTGCATTATTGATGTATATAAAATGTGTTAACCTGTAATTTGTACATATTCTACGTTAATATTACAGGCGGTTCCATTCAAAGGCTAAAGAACCGTCCTATACAATTGTCTCTGGTTAAATTATAACCCATTTTTGAGTCATCGTACAAAAAGTACGTATTTTCTTAAAGGGCAAATATCGCCTAGTCCATTTTTTCTAAGGGCAATAACACTTACCTCAACTTTAATTATATATTTTAACCAAATACTATTTTGAATGAAAGGTGAGTGAATGACTGCGTGAATGGATTAAATGAGAGAACGATATACTTAGCGGACAAATTGTACGCAAAACGTATTTATTTTAATTTGTCTGCGTCTTTCATGTAAAATTGCATGACTTGTCTAAATTGTTGATACATGTTTAGTAGTTAGTTTAATTTAGTAGTTAGTTTAATATACTTAGTTTAGTAGTTAGGATACATCTAAGCACCACTACTCGGAATGCCTGATCATGTATTGCACACAGTGGAGTAATTCATGATTAAGGTTATCCCAACTCGTGACGCTTGGAAATACGCCACACATTCAGCATACACTTTACACAAAACTTAAAACTCAACACTATCAATTTAAAATACAGTCACTTTATTAGAATAGCAACTTATTAGTCAACACACTAACAAGCCAACAGGGACACATGTAGTCTGATGGGATAAAATAACAACGTAACTACATATTTAGCATTATACAACATACGAGAGTAAAAGTGTATGGAAATGCACACACAGATCATGATTTGAAGGTGTACTTAATTAGCCAGGACTTCGGTCTTGTTAATTCTCTTTAATACGGAGATTAATTGTCTTGGTACCAGTCGGGTACTATGAGAAGGGCGGGTTGTAAATACAACTACTAAAACGTCACGTAACTTCGGTCAGATAAGCATTTTTAAGGACACAGGAGACAGAGTGATCTCTTCACCAAATCAGAGAAGTGGTGTATGGGAGAATACATGAGTTTTAATGCCAGTATGTAGGTTACCAGGTTACTGTCCACCAAACTACAAACACCAACTTTATGTGATTCGGTGACAGAATTAGAACAGATCTAATTACCCTATAACAAACCATCATATCAGGGGAGAGGGGGAATCCTGTCACCGCCTCACCTTTAGAGATATTAACTAAAGGGCTGCAACTCCAGCCCAAGGGATAGAAGAGAGTCACTCAAGGCCCGAGGAATCTAGAGCCTTCTAGAAGGACTGGTCATTGAGTCCAGGGTTCCGTGGACACTGATGTGGCCCGCCTATTGCGGGGTCCACGAGGAACTCGGACAGAGTTACCACCCGTGTCGGATTGGGACACGTGTAGACCGGGAGAGGACAGACGGACTTCAGAGAGGCAACAGGGCCTGCCTTAGAGGGACTCAATAGATATCAATAGATATATATATCCATAGGCTAGATAGTTTGCTAGACTGTTGTATGATAACTATGTATTGATGTTAACTATCTGTGATATGTAATATAGCGCGGGATTGTTAACCCACTGCGCCAACGCACTGTATATTGAAATACAATAAATGTTCGATATCATAGCGAACGGAGTTATTGTTGCCTGTGTGAACCCGAGCTCAGATACCTAGATAGGAGCAAGACGATGACACTTATTAAGATGCAGCAACAACAACAAAAAACACGCACAAAATATATACATTATAAAACAAAACATGCCCAAAGCGTGCAAAAATCGTTGCTATATGACAAATCAATACTACTTATTATTTTAAAACAGTAAGACACGGGAAGGTGAAAGAAGAAGAACCAGTTTTATATCTATGCAGTAACTGGTTTTATTTCATTGTAATACTGTGATTGGTGATTGATGTCAGGTCTTAAATTTGACTGATCTACCATATGACAGTAGACGGTACTACCTGCTTCTGTTAGCGCCGAATGTTCGGTGGCGCTTACCAAACCCGACACCTCACATTGTTCCAACGGCTTCAGGCGGAAGAGCGCAATTGGGAGGGTACAAGCCATATCCTGGTGTGAGGAAATGCAACCTAAAGACTAAATGGCATGGCAGGGCAGACCAGGCCCTAAGCCTTGGTTGGTAACTGGTCTAGGATCGAAGCTCCGACAGGCGTACAGTTAGAGCATTGCTTTGCTGTTCCGGCAGCTTCTGCAGCTTGTTTCGTTCCAGACGTATTGGTGTTACCTTTTCTCTGGAGTACAATAGACAGGCCGAGAGAGGGATCATGGTGCATGGGCAACACATGGTCTCTATATTTATCCCAGGCTTTGTATTATGGGGAGGTATAACTCCATTTTACAAACTATCGTCTGTCGAGACGGCAAGGTGCCAGTCAGTCTGTCTGTCGGTCAGTCAGTCAATCAGTCAGTCAGTCAGTCAGTCAGTCAGTCAGTCGGTCGGTCGGTCGGTCGGTCGGTCGGTCGGTCAGTCAGTCAGTCAGTCAGTTATTATTTTAGTCATTGTAATGAAGCTAAGCCAGTTCCGTCGTGTATGAGTTATGGACGCAGTTCGTGATCTCGCCTCCCCGCGTTCGAAACACAGCTGTGCGTGATTTGGCAGCAGACTGCGTTGCGTTCGTTTTAACGACATGGTATGGATACCGGTCTTTTAGAAAGCAGTGGCAAGCTACTCAACATAAATCCGTCTACTAATTCACAATCAGCCCAAAAAATGTTGGGGTTGATTGCAACGTCATGCAAAAAACTAAAAAGTACTTGACATACCAATAGCAGGTTTCTGCTCGGGGACTGTTATGGTTTGTCGTTTAGCTTGTATAAAAATAAACGGTCAAATTCTCTAAGAATACAAGTGTCTAATCCTAGCTATACCATAACTAACTAAAGCAGGTGTGACACGCAAAGGTAGGAAGACAATAAACATACATTACACCATGTCCCTCAGCATGTGAAATATTATAATCTAAAAACATAATACATTAATAAGCTGTGATCTTCATTATGTCAGTTATTATCAAGAAGAAAAACAAGAATACATAGTGCTGTCCTTCAACATGTGAAATATTATGAAGAGCAAGAATGCATTGCGTTGTGTCATTCAACTACCATTTACTGTCATTTACTGCCAATATAGTACCATGCTGTGTATGGCAGGAGGGTCTTGAGCCTGAGGAATTAAGGCCGCCTGACTAGTGCAGTCGCCGCAAATTGTGCAGGTTAGAGTTTTCTTTATGCCCCCGACAGAAAAATAAAGCTCCACGCCTAACCGAGGACTCGAACCCAGGTCTTCAGAAGGAGAATCCGGCGTTCTAGCCACTCGGCCAGCCGCTCGTCTCACTCAGCATGTGAAATAGTATGAAGAACAAGAATACATTGCGATGTGTCGTTCAACATGTGAAATATTATAAAGAAAAATGAATGTATTACATCATATCCCGCAACATTGGAAATATCAGGGGAAATATAACATGTTTTACATTATTTCCCACAATATGTGAAACAACGAGAACATCATATGTATTGCCTTGTGTCATGGCATCTGTGGTAAGCGCTGTCCTAACCGACAGGACGATTGTCTTGTGTCCTGACAGATGTGGTAGGCACCTGCCTGCCGACACGGTGGTTATATGATCGCATCCCTCTTCAGACGATCATTTCCATCGACGTGGACTCCCGGGTGGATCCAGCCTGACATGGGCACTATAAAATGTCTTGGGAAATAAAGGAGACGTGCGGGACATGGAATGCATCACCCACCGAGTACCCAGCAGTCTATATAAATACAGGGCTAGCACCATATACCCAATAGGATTTAAGGCTTTACATTTAGTTTACATTGTCCCCCCACAACAAATGTAATATATAGAAGGAAATTAAATGGGTTATATTGTGTCCCAGATCATTTGACTCATGCTAACAAACAAAGGTGTCATCTCATCTCATTTCATCTCATCTCATCATCTTGTTCCTCTTGTACCTTGCAGCGTTGATGTGAAGCATAAACAGCGGGAGAGTACCCGTTTATGGGCTTCATATATCGAGATTCCAATGGATTCTGTAATTCCTTCTGTCTATCGTTTACAAGGTCAGCCTCTTCTTCTGGTTCCATTTGGTGGACTTGTATGGCCAAACCATTTAACTTGCTGTTTTGGTTCGGCCATATAACTAGACTACCAATCATGTATCTTAGAATATTCAGTCAGTATTACAGTATGGGTGAGAACCACGGACAACGACTAAAGATTAGGAACAAACTACAAACATGCATTCACTGGGGCCTGCAGATAATAGGTTTAACATGGTCTGGCAGAACCACCAGCATGGAGCTCAAGGAGACAACTAGACATAATTTCTGTTTTGAGATCATCAGACAGCTTGAAAAGATGGAC
Organism: Cepaea hortensis; assembly: GCA_963921405.1. Lineage (NCBI taxonomy): Eukaryota > Metazoa > Mollusca > Gastropoda > Stylommatophora > Helicidae > Cepaea > Cepaea hortensis. The sequence goes on from OY992891.1 coordinate 93,945,715, forward strand.
TGAAATCATTAGATAGCTTGAAAATATGGACGGAAATCATTATATAGCTTGAAAAGATTGACTGAAATCATTAGATAGCATGAAAAGATGGACTGAAATCATCATATAGCGTGAAAAGGTGGACTGAAATCATCAGCTAGCTTGAAAAAATGGACTGAAATCAAGATGCTGGATATAATGCCAAAATGGCATAGAGACAATACTGGAAGTCTGCTGCAGCCCATCTGGAAGTAACTTGACGTTACATTTGAACAACAAACGCACCTCACTAATTTTTTTTTGTTACCTCAGAGGTATAATGGGGTAATTGTTAATGTCATATGGTATTAGCAAATGTCATGGATTATTTCTTAATGTCATGTGGTTTTTGTTAATATCAAGTCCTATTTCTTAATGCCATGAAGTATTTCTCAATGTCATGTGGTATTTTCAAGAAATCTCCAGATACCCAGAGGTTAAGAACGAAACAAATGACACAACTGTGAGCTCTATAAAGAAAACATTCCAGTGACCGCGGTTTGCGGTTATAATATAAATAATATATAAGTATATCACTGCCTGGGATTCTAAAATAAGTAGCACATTTTCCCCCATTTTGTTTTAATTTTTCTCATATTTTTTTTATTTTCATCTTTTCATTCTTCTCATCCCGTTCTTATGCCTTAATGTAGTCAGCGTATTGTCTCCCCGTGTTTATACGCCGTGAATTTTGATTATGTATTTGTTTGCTGATGAAGGCTAGTTGCCTCAACGTCCTGTGATTTATGTAATTGTGTTCTGCAAAGCTGCATTACTTTGCGTTATTTTATATTGTTTGTTAGCATAAATAACTGACGGTATGCCTATGACACCGTCTTGATAGCAACAACTCGGAAGAAATTACAGGAAATTATACATGTAATGATTGTAGATAGGTGGAGGTGGGGGGGGGGGGGGGGGGGACACCTTAGATTCAATAATATTAAGTCATGGGTAAACGTGAAAGAAAGAGAGTGCTGAAATGCTATGTAGAACCAGGTTTGCTGTATGGCAGTGAATCTTGGAATGTAAATGAACAAATTAAGAAGAAATTAGAAGCAACAGAGATGTGGTTCCTGAGACAAATGTTGAGAATTCCTTGGACTGCCAGAGTAACTAACAACGATTGCCTGAAACAGGCTAATGAAACTAGAACACTATATACAACAATAAGAAAGAGACAAACAGCTTTCTTTGGTCACGTGATGAGAAGAGAGGCATTGGAGAACATCGTGACAACTGGAAAGATCGAGGGGAAGAGAGGCAGAGGCAGACCAAGAGAAATGATGCTGGATGGATTGAGACGGTGGCACGGAGGAATATCAGCAGCAGAGTTGATCCAGAAAACCAAAGACCGAGATCTGTGGAGAGCCATGAACGCCTACGACAGCTGGCAGGGCACTTGATGATGATGAAGTAAACGTGAAATCAAACAGGTCGTACCTAAATGTACAATTAAAGTAAATGATGTTGTTTTGGGACAAATTCATAATTTCAAATACTCGTATATCTAAGCACACTGATAACATAAGATGGAAAATGTATTACAGAAATTAAAAAAAAAAAAAACTGACAAGGACAAGCGGAAACCACATTTGATAATATGAAAAACATCTTATGCAATACATTCTTATCATTGAGGGTTAGAGAGGAAATTCGTGCATCTTACATAGTGCCAGCTCTAACATACGACTGTGAGTCCTGGACAATTAGTCAACAAGCGAAACATCCCTGGAAGCTGCAGAGATGTAGTGTTATAGAAGAATGCTGGACATTCTTTGAAGAGCTACAGTGAGTCATCTACACGTTTTGTAAGAGAACCGGTTACATCATGATGATAGTGTTTGGTTGACATGTACAGGAGGCTGGCTCAAATCGCATTCTTACTGCGCAGAGAACATGTATATCCCACCAGTGAAGGAATAACATCAATCCACAGTGTTTGTAAGTGAGTGCTCTATCTCCTGCTCCACCCCACAAAAGAGAGGTCAATAAGAATACTGGAAATGGCAGCAGAGATTATGTCACATCGTTTGGTGTGAGTTTGGCATGCACGAGATGTGTGAAGTGGTGAGATTACGCCGGAATTTGCGGGAGGATAATTAGTTGTTGTGTGATGTGCAAACATAATCCAACCCACCCCCACTGATGTTATATGTTGTATCTAGTTGCCCGCTGTGCGTGTGGACAGTGATTGTTTTGTCGTGGATACCTAGCCGTATGTGACCCAGCAGCCACACCAGCGCACCACTGCTTCCCCTGCAGGTATGAGCGTCGTACCAGTACTCTGTCCACTCAACACCCGGACGGTCATCCTTGATGCGGTGCCTCACAATTGTAGTGCCCAGACTGACCTGCTTAGCGAATCCGTGAGGATGCGACACAATTACCGCTAGAAGTGGTTGGCCGTTGTCCGAGACATGCTGGATATACTTTTCATACAGCACTATCTCTTTCTGTCTGAGAAACAACATAGATTCTCTGATGGAGTCACGAATCCCAACATCATGGGTGACACATTCCAAAATGCATCGGTCGTTTTCCAAATCAACGTCCACCAAACGAATTCCTTGCAGCCAGGTAATACTATCCTTGTTAGCATCGTCATTGAACTGCCATCCTACTAGCGTCTGTGATGCCTCCAGATCGTCATAAATTACATGAAGTGCGGTGCTGACCAACACGCTGTACCACTCTGTACGTGTACATGGGTTAGCAGAATCTCTTCCCCCACCGCAGGGGCAAAACTTGCCCTTTGTTCTCTCTTCTTCTATGGGTAGAAAACAACTACCGCTACCGTATCTCTCCTGTTGGTATCCGGGTATTTGGCCGTACAGAGCTCCCGGAGGTCTGTTCTTGCTTGTATATTTAACCTTAATGCAGACACACAGCGTTATCAGTTCCTTGATGCTGTCGATGATATCTTTATCCTCGTACTGACTGGGCAGATGTCCCATGGTAAATAATGTTGCTGGAGTAAACTTGTGGTGCTTCTCTCTCTTGGAGCAAGAACTGCGGTTCTCGATAAGTCCATCTTCGCCATTAAGTGTGACCTCCATTTCTCGAATTCCTGTGAACGAAACCAAAGCACACAGAACACATGATCCAACAAGCTACAAACAAATAGAACAAACAAGTGCCATTAGGGTAAATAATTAAAAGAATAGAGTCATGATAATGTTCAAAACAGTAAGTTTACTAAATACTAACACCAATGACATACAAATGCCCACTTACATAATAACAACATTGATTTTCCACACTTAAACAAAGATATCAACAACTTCAAAAAATCATACTTAAATAAACACATAATCCACACCCAGCTAAACAAACACATACATATTTGTCATGAAAACCACTATCGTTGGCAATCAGATGATAGAAATTACAGAAAAACAGTCTGTGTTCACAGCTGCAAGTTGTTTACTTCTAGTCGGTGAGATCAGAACAGTCGGGAGACCTTGAGAATTCTCCGACATCAAACGAATTGGCGGCTTGTTATTGAGACCCGAATTGAGAGAATGCAGGAAACCGGCTACTTTGTTTTGAATGTTGAATCAGGGGGAAAGACTCTTTTATTGGTGGGTGAAAGGGGAAAGCGGATTGTGTGCCCCTTGAGAGCACTTGTGTGGACATCAAAGAACGTCACGTGAACAATTCAAGGCTGTTTGACAAAAACATGATTTGTTTACAGCTAGTGTAACTCAGACAGTGGACTTAGGCGGACGTGCTTTGTCACTGCAGTTATGGATTTTAATAACAACTACCGTGTGCGGGATTAATTAGATTTAATTTTACACGTGTCTGTCATGGCAAAATGTAGATGTGATTTAGGAGAACTGCGGTGTTGTACAAGGTATTACATATAATATAGTGTAATTAGGCCTAATTAATTTAGGCAGTAGCATGGTTGAAACTAGCTAGAGTGTGATGATTAGCTCTGTTAGTTGAGAATAGAGTAGTGAAGTGATGATTAGCTCTGTTAGTTGAGAATAGAGTAGTGAAGTGATGATTAGCTCTGCTAGTTGAGAATAGAGTAATTGGGAGACGGGGAAATTGTCCAATAGTGGGATCTTCCAGTGGGGTGCTCCCTGGGGGTTCCGCACCCTGTTTGTTGGTTTTTTCTTGTCTTGGCCTGATGCAGACCTATATGAAGAGCTCATCTGTCCCTGACAGAGTTTGGTTCACTGTATTTTTCTGAGCGAGGCCAGTGGCCTACGCTCATCTAATAAGGATCAGTGACGGGGTGGCTCTCACCGGGTGTGTTCTCTATTTTACAGGATCCCTCTGGTTGGGATGAAGAACACAGAAACATTGAAAATTCAGATCCCGGATATTTTTGGTGCAGGAAGATTGGTCAGCAACTTTCTCACTGGGCCTATGCTAGAAAAAGTTGATAAAACATTGCTCGGTGGAGCTGAATAGTATAAGTATCCTATAGGATAAATATTGAGAACATTAGTGAAAATATTTCACACTACCTGTGGACAGCAACCAAGTAATGGGTTTTGGTTTTCATACCATTCGTGAATAAACCAGTGGTGATGAATGTTCTTTCCACTTATTACTAGAACAGTAGGGATTGATTTTCACACTACATGAAACCAAAACATTGGAGGGTGTTTGTCCCACTTAACACGGAAATCAGAACATTAAGACTTTATCTGGGAAATTAAGAGATCTATCTGAGACTATGTACAAAGACTGATTTAAGAGTGAAAACTTTAGAACCTTTCGTATGAAGGAAGAATGTCATGTTCATGGGACAGTGTTCCGCTTTTCACTGTGCAGGAATTGTGTGGTCTCAGTTTCTATAAACTATTAGGAACAGTTTTTGTTTAGGAACAAAATAGTATCAGTCCCAGACTGTGTATCTGAGTGGGGATCAGGTCTCGTGGTTATCAAAGCTCCTGGAGGTGGACAATGTCTGGCGGGAGAGACGCAGCGTTTGGTGAGGTCCATTGTGCTGATTCCTGTGATGTCGTGTAATCCTTGCCATGATGAGTGGACTCTGATCCTGAGCTTTGTGGTCTGATTTATACATTTACACTAGAATATACAACACACATTTTCTTCGCATACACGTCTCACATACATTACACTTTTCTTTTAATAAATTAATAGGTATTAATTTTTAGAAGCAAGAGTTGTTGAGTATGTTGCGTTGGGGAAGAATGAGAGGGGGCATGATCAGGCAGTGATAGAGAGAGAGAATAAAAAAGAGGTGTCCATGAACCGAAGGAGTGTGGTGGACGAAAGCTAGTGGATTCTCCAGGATATTGATAAGGGGGTAAATATAATGTGGGTGTTGACTCCCTTCACTCCAGGGACGACACTTTAAACGAATTCACGACATTATTGGGGGCTCGTAAACGTGATCTTTGGGTAGCGGGAGCTTTCGTAAACGGGGTCTTTTGACAGAGGGATCTCTTGTAGACGGGATCTGCTGATAGCGGGATCTCCTGACAACTGGGTCTTTTGACACGGGATCCTTAGTTACAGGACGGAGATATCATATTAGAGAGAATCCAGCTAGAGTGAATGTGGATAGGGGTTAAGTCACATATCTTACCTGTTCACACTTCACACGTCTGCATAGGTCTGTGGTCCTGATTCTACTCTTGTCACTGAGTGATTGTATTGTGATGTGCTGTGTGTTTTTAAATATATAGATTTATTGTACTTGTTCATATATCTATATATTGGTTTGCAGTTAAATTGTACTCAACCTGCTAACTTACCTCTCTGAAAAATGTCCACTCCTAAACTAACTACTGCAGAACTAAGGGCAAAGGGGGAAGAAATGGGCTTGTCGGGTTCTGCACTAACAGATTACATACAGGAGGTGGAGAGAGAGTTTCGTCAAGCAGAAAGGGAAGATCGGTAGGCCGAATTGGAATTGAGAAAGATGGAGTTAGAAACTAAGAGGATAGAGGCTGAACAAACCACTAGAAGGTTGGAACTTGAAGCAGAACAGGCTGCTAAGAAATTGGAAGCAGAACAGGCTGCTAAGAAATTGGAAGCAGAACAAGCTGCTAAGAAATTGGAAGCAGAGCAGGCTGCTAAGAAATTGGAAGCAGAACAAGCTGCTAAGAAACTGGAAGCTCAACAGGCTGCTAAGAGATTGGAAGCCGAGCAAGAAGCTCAGAAAAGGGAGCACGAGTACCGGATGTGGGAACTCGAGCTTAAGAGGCAATCGGGAGGAGAAACTGAGGGAGCAGTGGGGGGTTCCTCTCTCCCTTTCTCAACACCAGTAGGTGGGCATAGTTATCATGCTATGAAGTTCCCTCTAGCGATCTACGAGGAGGACAAATAGAAGATTGACCAGTACCTTCAACGCTTCGAGGCCATGTCCGTTGCTATGGGTCTGGACCGTGACAAATGGTGTCTTAAGCTATCCCAGGGATTACGCGGGACCGGCTACGAGGAATATTCTCGCCTGCCACCAGGACACGAGAACAATTATGATGAATTGAAGACAGCTCTGCTGAAACGATTCGAGGTTACGTCACATACCTACGGGCAAAAAATTTCGAGCAGCGAAACGAGAACCGGGGGAGTTGTGTGCCGCCTACAGTTTGCGTCTAAACTCCTATCTCCATAAGTGGATGGATTTGGCTGGGTTCGCACATGACTATGAGAGTCTGGAAGAGCTTATGGTGGTCGACCAGCTGAAGAAGCAAATGTCGAAACCTCTCAGGACGTTCCTGGGAGAACAAGGAGCGGAACGTATTGACCTCGTGACAAAATTAGCAGAACGGTTCGTCGAGGTACATGGGGAGGCAGGGGAGAACCTTTCCATCAACACCAAAAGTCAGGAGAAACATGACAGGAAGAAAGCCAATAACTCACGAACCAGGAAGGGGGAACCTTATGTAAAAACTTCAGAGGATAGTTCAGAGAAGACGAAGGAGGTAAGCAAGAGCACCTCGAGCTCCACACCAAAACGACCGTGTTCGGAGAAGTGGTGTTCAATTTGTAAGTCGCCCTCTCACAATACGAGGGACTGCAAATCGAAGGCTAAGAGCCCTCACTTCGCACCATGTCAAGTGACTTCCAAGGAGGTTGTCACGGAAAATGCCAAGGTCAACCAGGAGGCTCGCCACCAGGAGAGCTCACTCAAGTTCGGCACTAGAAAATCTAGGACAGGGAAATGGTGCAACCAATGCAAGTCAAACACGCACAATGCTATTGACTGCAGGGGAAAGTCATGAGAATCTCAATTCGTCAGGTGCCCGGGGAAACCTAAGGTGGAGCCCACCAAACAGGTCGAGGCCGAGGAAGAGACTCTAGACCAGGAAAAACCACCTGTAGTGGAATTGGTAGAGGTTAACGGTCTTCAAGTGGAGTGTTTGTACGACACAAGACTGGACGGGGAGGCCGTGATTTCTGCAAATCTGGGACATCCAGAACAATTCACAGGTGAGACCTTGGATATACAGCCTGCACAGAAAAGTGCTTTGGCCATGAAGTTGCCCATTGCTAACGTGGAGATTCTGTCAAGGTATGTCACCGGCACAATCAAGGCCGCTGTATTGACCGATCCCATTTTTCCCGTAATCCTCGGTTGCCGGTATGTCTTTCTGGGAATGCCCAGGGAGCCAATCCATATTGGAGCAATACAGACTCGCTCTCAGACGAGAACGGAAGAGGCAGAAGCAATTGTGACTAACCCAATGCCGGGGGAGCTACGAACTGCCCAGAGTGAGGATGCTACTTTACGTCCTTGCTACAAGAAGCTGCAGAGAAGTGCTGATCCACCAGGACGGGGACAGTACTACATGAAGAATATGATACTCTACAGGAGAGCAGGAAGGGGAGACAACCTATATGGTCAGTTGGTCGTCCCGAAAGCTCACTGGTCCCAGATTCTTCATATGGGGCATACCATCTCCTTTAGTGGACACATGGGTATTGCCGCCACCATGCAGCGAATTTCCTGCCATTACTATTGGCCGGGAATGACAGATGATGTGCTTCGGTGTGTGAAGTCATGCCCTGAGTGCCAGAGGGTGGCACCGAAACACTGGACAGCACCGGTGGTCTTGGGTGAGATGCCCATCATGAACTCTCCTTTCGAGAGGGTAGCCATCGATATCGTGGGTCCACTTCCCAGGACGAGGAAGAGGAACATGTATATTCTCACAATGGTGGATTGCTGTACAATGTGGGGTGAAGCTATATCGTTGACCACGATTGACTCGAAACGAGTGGCGGACGCACTAAGGGAGGCCTTTACCATATCAGGCTTTCCGGATCAAATTCTGACGGACAATGGGTCCCAGTTTTGTGGAAAACTCATGGAGGAAGTATTTAGAGTGTTCCACTCTAACCACATACATACCAGCCCTTACCATCCTCAGGCCAATGGACAAGTAGAGCGTTTCAACGGCACGTTGATGACAATGCTCCGGAAACTGGCACAGGAAAAACCGGATAGGTGGGATGAATAAAACCCATCAGCACTTTTTGCCTATCGGGAAGTTCCGCATGGCTCAACAGGACTGTCAGAGTCTCACATGGAGTCGGTAGGAACATAAAGATAGAAGGGAATTAGATAAGGGACATAACCCCAATACAAGGGAGACACTCTCGAATGCTCGAACAATCTAGAGCCTTCGAGAAAGATAAGTCAGTTCGCCTACAGCTCCGTGGACACGCTGACCGCGTGCCAGGACCTGTTCCACGAGAAGCTCGAGGAGAGTTACAGCCCGTGTCCGAGACACGTTAGAGGGCAGACGCCGACTGGACATCGAACAAGCAACAGGGCTTAACTTAAGGGGGACTTGATACATTAAACACAAGTGTATTTAGGAGTGTTACTCGCTAAATAGATAGATGATAGAGTTTGTTGTAATGATTATGTATGATGGATCTGTTGTGAACTCCTATGATCATGTTCGCCACGTAGCTGGCTGCGAAAACCATTCTTCGCCAGCTTACTGTAAATAAATCATGTCAGATAGTATCAGAACGGAGTTTGTTGCCTGTTTCATTCCCCAAGGTATCTAGGACGTTGACAAGGACTATCTCCTGCTACGTTGCTGTTTGGTCGTCCAATCAAAGGACCGTTGGAAGCAATGTTGAGGAGTTGGACAGAAGAGGGGACGTCAGAAGAAGTGATCTTTTCCTATAAATACGTGGAGGAACTAAAAGAAAAACTCCACAAGGGATTGACTCTGGCGAATCAAAACTTGAAAAAGGCCAGAAAAAGACATGCGGCTTACTACAACCGTAGGTCTAAAGACAGATCTCTGGAGGTGGGAGACAAAGTCTTGTTGCTACTCCCAACGGGAAACAACAAACTGGAGATAGGTTGGCAAGGACCATTTTCCGTGGAAAGGCTGATATCCAGAACCAACTGTCAGATCCGGATCCGGGGAAAGTCGAAGATTTTCCATATCAATCTCCTGCGGAAATACGAGGAGAGACTCGGAGACAAAGCAGCTCACCTCATGGCAATGACAGTTGCAGTGGAGACTGAAGTGGGAACCAACGAGGGCAGGGAATATCCCTAGGTACACCAGGAAACCTATAGGGATGTGCAAGTGAACCCTGATCCGACTTCCCAGGAGAGGGAAAAGATTACCCAGGTTCTCGAGTCTCATAAGGAGATACTGACTGATAAACCAGGACGAACGAGGTTGGTTGAGTTCGAGATGACTTTGTCCACACAGGAGCCTGTTCGCCAAAAGGTTTACCCAGTGCCATTCTCTAAAGAAAAGGCCCTGGAGGAGGAAATACAGAAACTGTTGGAGGATGACGTTATTGCACCATCCACATCCCCATACAATGCGGGGGTAGTTTTGTTACGCAAACCAAGTGGAGAACACCGGTTGTGTATAGATTACCGACTTCTGAACAGTCATACACAATTTCAGGTGGAACCTTTGTCGAATCCAACTCAGTTATTCGCTAGGCTCCATAAGGCTCGGTACTTTTCAAAGGTGAATCTGATTCGGGGGTACTATCAGATACCAGTCAAACCGGAGATTCGACCACTGTTGGCTTTCAGTACACCCAGTTGACATTACGAATTCAAGGTTATGCCCTTTGGACTCCGCAATGCACCTAGTGTGCTTACACGCATGCTGAGGACTTTACTAGATACTTTACAGGATCCGGCCATCATCTCATTCATGGATGATATTATGATTTCCAGTGACAGCTTGGATGACCACTTGCAATCCTTGGAGCGAGTTTTTTAATAGGCTCAGGGAAGCAGGGCTTACCGCTCGCCCAACCAAGTGCATGATTGGTTACCAGACTCTGGAATTTCTGGGTCACACCATCACTCCAGGACAAATTGTCCCAGAGGAAAAGAACCTAGAAAAAATCATAAGTGTTCCAAGGCCAAAAACGAAGAAGGATATGCGATCCTTTCTCTAGTTGTGTGGGTTTTACCACAAATTTATCCCACATTTCACTGAACTAGGAACTCCATTAACGGAAACCTTGAAAAGGGGATTCCAGGACCAAATCATTTGGACACCAGAATGTGAGACTGCCTATAGTCAGTTAAAGGAGGCCTTGGTCAGCAAACCTGTATTACAGCTCCCTGACCTTTCCAAACGATTTGTGTTGAGAACGAATGCGAGTGGGATTTGAATTGGGGCAGCCCTGTTACAGGAAAGGAAAGACGATGCTTCGGTTTTGAAACCTGTGGCATACGCAAGCAAGAAACTACTCCAGACTGAGAGGAATTATTCGACCGTCGAGAGAGAGTGTTTGTCTCTCGTATGGGCCGTGCAAAAATTCCAGCCCTATTTGTATGGAGTTCAGTTTCGGGTCCAGTCGGATCATCAGCCCTTGATGTTCCTGGCTACTTCTCAGAAGCTCAACGCCCGTTTGATGCGGTGGTCTTTGTTACTTCAACCCTACAATTTCACAGTGCAGTATATCCCTGGGAGGGAAAATGTTGGAGCGGACTTCTTGTCAAGACACCCAGCTCCTGAAGAAGAGGAGTGAATCATCTAGATCGAACGTACAGTGGAGAAGAGTGAGATGGACTACTCTCTTAAGAACTATGTCATGAAAACCACCATCGTTGGCAATCAGATGATAGAAATTACAGAAAAACAGTCTGTGTTCACAGCTGCAAGTTGTTTACTTCTAGTCGGAGAGATCAGAACAGTCGGGAGACCTTGAGAATTCTCCGACATCAAACGAATTGGCGGCTTGTTATTGAGACCCGAATTGGGAAAATGCTGGAAACCGGCTACTTTGTTTTGAATGTTGAAACAGGGGGAAAGACTCTTGTATTGGTGGGTGAAAGGGGAAAGCGGATTGTGTGCCCCTTGAGAGCACCTGTGTGGACATCAAAGAACGTCACGTGAACAATTCAAGGCTGTTTGACAAAAACATGATTTGTTTACAGCTAGTGTAACTCAGACAGTGGACTTAGGCGGACGTGCTTTGTCACTGCAGTTATGGATTTTAATAACAACTACCGTGTGCGGGATTAATTAGATTTAATTTTACACGTGTCTGTCATGGCAAAATGTAGATGTGATTTAGGAGAACTGCGGTGTTGTACAAGGTATTACATATAATATAGTGTAATTAGGCCTAATTAATTTAGGCAGTAGCATGGTTGAAACTAGCTAGAGTGTGATGATTAGCTCTGTTAGTTGAGAATAGAGTAGTGAAGTGATGATTAGCTCTGTTAGTTGAGAATAGAGTAGTGAAGTGATGATTAGCTCTGCTAGTTGAGAATAGAGTAATTGGGAGACGGGGAAATTGTCCAATAGTGGGATCTTCCAGTGGGGTGCTCCCTGGGGGTTCCGCACCCTGTTTGTTGGTTTTTTCTTGTCTTGGCCTGATGCAGACCTATATGAAGAGCTCATCTGTCCCTGACAGAGTTTGGTTCACTGTATTTTTCTGAGCGAGGCCAGTGGCCTACGCTCATCTAATAAGGATCAGTGACGGGGTGGCTCTCACCGGGTGTGTTCTCTATTTTACAGGCTCCGTCTGGTTGGGATGAAGAACACAGAAACATTGAAAATTCAGATCCCGGATATTTTGGGTGCAGGAAGATTGGTCAGCAACTTTCTCACTGGGCCTATGCTAGAAAAAGTTGATAAAACATTGCTCGGTGGCGCTGAATAGTATAAGTATCCTATAGGATAAATATTGAGAACATTAGTGAAAATATTTCACACTACCCGTGGATAGCAACCAAGTAATGGGTTTTGGTTTTCATACCATTCGTGAATAAACCAGTGGTGATGAATGTTCTTTCCACTTATTACTAGAAATGTAGGGACTGATTTTCACACTACATGAAACCAAAACATTGGAGGGTGTTTGTCCCACTTAACAAGGAAATCAGAACATTAAGACTTTATCTGGGAAATTAAGAGATCTATCTGAGACTATGTACAAAGACTGTTTTAAGAGTGAAAACTTTAGAACATTTCGTATGAAGGAAGAATGTCATGTTCATGGGACAGTGTTCCGCTTTTCACTGTGCAGGAATTGTGTGGTCTCAGTTTCTATAAACTATTAGGAACAGTCTTTGTTTAGGAACAAAATAGTATCAGTCCCAGACTGTGTATTTGAGTGGGGATCAGGCCTCGTGGTTATTAAAGCTCCTGGAGGTGGACAATGTCTGGCGGGAGAGACGCAGCCTTTGGTGAGGTCCATTGTGCTGATTCCTGTGATGTCATGTAATCCTTGCCATGATGAGTGGACTCTGATCCTGAGCTTTGTGGTCTGATTTCTACATTTACACTAGAATATACAACACACATTTTCTTCGCATATACGCCTCACATACATTACACTTTTCTTTTAATAAATTAATTGGTATTAATTTTTAGAAGCAGGAGTTGTTGAGTATGTTGCGTTGGGGAAGAATGAAAGGGGGCATGATCAGGCAGTGATAGAGAGAGAGAGAAAGAGGTGTCCATGAACCGAAGGAGTGTGGTGGACGGAAGCTAGTGGATTCTCCAGGATATTGATAAGGGGGTAAATATAATGTGGGTGTTGACTCCCCTCACTCCAGGGACGACACTTTAAACGAATTCACAACAATATATACCACACCCACATAAACGAATATCTACCATAACCATACAAACATTATCTACCACACCCATATCAACAAATATATAAATATATAATCCTCCTAACGTGTCCTATCCATCTAAGTCTACGAAGATTGAGCAAGGAATAAACCGTCACACAACCTTATCTGCAGTATTTGTGATTTTGTCTTGCCACTTAATACCAAGAATTCTTCGCAGACACCGCATATGAAAGCTGTTTAAACGTTTCTCTTGGTGTGTATCACTATATCTACCACACCCATATAAACAAACACGTAAACAAATTTGAATACCGAAGACACAAACAATAGACTGCACGATATATTGCCATGCATTTGTCATTGTATCACGTCAGGTACATTCCGCAGAGATCACACAACATACACTCACGCACCACATCAACAGTGTTTTTTGGTATATGGTGCTAGATCCAAATGTTATAGACACACTGACACTCATTGGCTCGTGTGGTAATGTCCTGTACTTCCCACAACAGTCCCAGGTACCCTTTCTGTCCTATAGTACTTTTTTTTAAATTTTATTTTATTATTTCTTTTTATATATTTATTGATTGTTTCTGATACTGGATAAGCCACACTTTTTTTTTCATCTGTGTATGATGGAGTTATCTGTAAGGTATGTACACATATTTAGGAGGCTTCGTGGCGAAGTGGTCAAGCGTTTGACTCGGGCTCCGAAGGTTGTGGGTTCGATTAGGACCGCGTCCTTCGGCTCACGAGTGAAATTTTTCGGAGACTCCTTGGATCGTCTCTAGAGCTACGGAATTCGTGCTTGGTGCGACGCTTTGTGCGCTGCGGAAAGAGGCCGAGCCATATGGGATAAAACAAGGTGCCATGAAGTCGACCCTGTTTTGTTTTAGGCTACGTCATTGTTTTCTTAAATCCCGGCATCGAAGACAATATGAACACGATAATTAGCACGGCATGCCAGTGTGCTTGCCACTGCGCCAACGCGACTCACACAGATGACAGTCAGACAGCCTTAGATGCACACTCAAGTGTAGAAGAGGAAAGACTAAGTAAGCTAATGATGTAATTCTAACCTTGACTCCAAAAAGCCTGCTGGGTCGCCATGACACCTTTTGTGCCTGAAATAGAAACGGAAAACTCCGAGGTGTATTACGAGTATTAAATACGCAGATTGTTTATATAACGTCATTAATATTACATCGATTTGCTAGGAAAACATGCTGTACAAAGCAGGTATGCAGCATATTTCCATTTCGCATAATGTCGACTCATTCCTCTTCCCAATTGAGGTATTGTGTTTCCACAAATCTTATTTAGTCTTCTGTCCGCTAAGATTAGTAAAGAACCGACATCACAGCACTAGGGACACTGTCATGCTCCGTTCTCATCTACATCAGCAAGCGAAGAGCCCCAATGCTACTGCTAAGAGTACCAATAGAAGTCTGATAATGTGTCCATCTCGCCTTTCGTCGGAGTGCTGAGTGTCGGCCACATCCGCCTGTTTTGGTCTGGAGAACAGGCTGCCGCCGACCTGACTCCGACAGATGCAAGCCCTGTCCTGGACTCAGACCAGCCATATGTCAATGCATCGCAGTTACAGAGATAAACATGGTTTTCCAGAGCCTGACAGCCAACCAACCATTCAATAAACCAACTAGTCAGAAAGTCAGTCAGCCAACCAGGCAGACAGCCAGCCAATCAACTAAACAACTATCCAGCCATTCAACCAACCAGCCATCCAGCCAATCAACCAACCAGCCATCCGGCCAATCAACTAACCAACCATCCAGCCAATCAACTAACCAACCATCCAGCCAATCAACTAACCAACCATCCAGCCAATCAACCAACCAGCCATTTAGCCAATCAACACAGAAACTTAATAACCAACCAGCCAATCCATTCAATCAACCAAGCAACCTAACAACCAGACATCCAGCCAAACAACAAACCTAACAACCAGCCATCCAGCCAATCAGGCAAGCGACCTAACAACCAGACATCCAGCCAATCAACTAAACAACTATCCAGCCATTCAACCAACCAGCCATCCAGCCATTCAACCAACCAGCCATCCAGCCAATCAACTAACCAACCATCCAGCCAATCAACTAACCAACCATCCAGCCAATCAACTAACCAACCATCCAGTCAATCAACTAACCAACCATCCAGCCAATCAACCAACCAGCCATTTAGCCAATCAACACAGAAACTTAATAACCAACCAGCCAATCCATTCAATCAACCAAGCAACCTAACAACCAGACATCCAGCCAAACAACAAACCTAACAACCAGCCATCCAGCCAATCAGGCAAGCGACCTAACAACCAGACATCCAGCCAATCAGCCAAGCGACCTAACAACAAGTCATCCAGCCAACCAAACAACCTAACAACAAGTCATCCAGCCAACCAAACAACCTAACAACTAGCGACACAGCCAATCCACCAAGCAACCTAACAACCAGACATCCAGCCAACCAAACAACCTAGCAACAAGCCATCCAGCCAATCAGCCAAGCGACCTAACAACTAGCGACACAGCCAATCAGCCAAGCGACCTAACAACCAGACATCCAGCCAACCAAACAACCTAACAACAAGCCATCCAGCCAACCAAACAACCTAACAACAAGCCATCCAGCCAACCAAACAACCTAACAACAAGCCATCCAGCCAACCAAGCAACCTAACAACAAGCCATCCAGCCAACCAAACAACCTAACAACAAGCCATCCAGCCAATCAGCCAAGCGACCTAACAACTAGCGACACAGCCAATCCACCAAGCAACCTAACAACCAGACATCCAGCCAACCAAACAACCTAACAACAAGTTATCCAGCCAATCAGCCAAGCGACCTAACAACTAGCGACACAGCCAATCTACCAAGCAACCTAACAACCAGACATCCAGCCAACCAAACAACCTAACAACAAGCCATCCAGCCAATCAACCAAGCAACATATCAATAAGCAAGCCAATCAACAAAGCAACATAACAACATGTCATCCAGCCAAACAACCAAGCAACTTAACAAACATCCATCCAGGAAAGCAACTGATACTAGGTGACTTTAGCATAGATATACAGAGCGACTCTCTCATTATTTCCAGAACTTCACTAGTGACCCATGGCGATTTCTGTTGATTCTTGACACGAACTTCTTTGACTGGTGCGTGTTTCTCAAACACACTGTAGACTGTCTTTGTCCAGAAAGCTAATGCATCGTCCTGTTCAGGAAGTTGGTAAACGTGATGAAGAACTGCATTTCCAACAAATGCAACCAGACATGGGACGATATCATTCTATCTTACAATTTCAAGCAACTAATAAACCGGCTCACAAGGGTTACAGACACCTCCGCTACTATAATTGATCATATGTATGTTACTTGTCCAGATAATATTATTGAATGGTCTGTACCTGTTAGTACAGTTAGTGACCATTACCCTGTATGCTGCACATGGTCAAAAATTGGGTTCAAAACTCCTAAAAATAAACATGTAAGCATCAAAATTATAAATTTTAAAGCTTTTAACCAAGAGCTATTTTTACAAGACTTAAAAAAAAATGCAGTTCTTCATCACGTTTACCAACTTCCTAAACTGGACGATGCGTTAGCTTTCTGGACAAACACACTCTACAGTGTGTTGGAGAAACACGCACCAGTCAAAGAAGTTCGTGTCAAGAATCAACAGAAATCCCCATGGGTCACTAGTGAAGTTCTGGAAATAATGAGAGAGCGAGACGCAGCACACAAAAATAAAGACTTCACCAACTACCGGAGAATAAGAAATAAAGTTAAATCTGAAATTCGTAGGACAAAGAAAGACCATTTTAAAAATTTGATTGTAGATAAATCAAAAAGCACAAATATATGGAAGGCTATGAATTCGCTAACCAACAAGAAACACACGTCAGAGTCTGCAACACCAAACTCTATAACATGCGAGGATTTCAGTTGTTTCTTTCAATCAGAAATAGAGAATCTATAATCTTCAATACCAAACTCATCGTGTAATTTAAGCTCATTGTCATCATTCTGTGAAGAGAAATGCACTAGAAATATTCCCGCTGATATCCCCTTTATATCGGTTACAGAAGTATATAAATATCTCTCAAACCTCAAAGCAACAAAATCACATGGTCTAGATGGGATCAGTAATAGAATACTTCGCTGTGCCGCCCCAATCATTAGTGAGACTTTAACGTTCATATATAATCAATGCCTGGCCAAAAACTACTTTCCATCTGCATTAAAAATTGCTAAAGTGTATCCTCTATTTAAAAATGGCACAAATGATAACAGCGACTTGGTTAATTATAGACCTATTTCCTTACTATCGTCGCTATCAAAGCCTTTAGAAAAGAACATTCATAAAATAACATTACATTATTTAATTAATAACGATATGATAATTGACAGCCAACTTGGGTTTCGACCTAAATATTCTTGCCATAGTGCTCTAACAAAAATGACCGATAACTGGCATTCTAACGTCAACAATGGCAACATTTGCGGAGCAGTTGTTTGTAGACTTTAAAAAAGCGTTTGATATGGTAGATCACAATAATTTAATTAGCAAATTGAAACAAATGAAGACTAGAGCCAATATTGTGAACCTAATTACGTCATTATTATCCGACAGACAACAAGTCGTGTCCTTTAACAACCGTCTATCAATATCTACACAACTTAATATTGGTGTGCCCCAGGGCTCAATACTAGCTCCGCTGCTTTTCGCAGTTAATATTAACGACCTTCCTCTATATATCAATACTACATGTGATCTATTTGCAGACGATTGTACTATAAATGCTAGTCAGGAGAACCATAGTGAACTAGAAAGTTATTTACAAAAAGAACTTGATACTCTTACTACATGGAGCAATGAAAACCGCATGCAAATTAACATTAACAAAACCAAATCCATGCTGCAACGCGTGGCGCCCCATGTCTACGCCAATTGACAGGGACTTATAACCCGTAACAGTTGCCTCTCGCTTTGATTCCGAGACCGGTTAAGACCAGGGATGGAGTTATTGCCTCTCCATAGCACAAAGCCTGGGCTAAAATATAGAGATCATGTGTTGCCCACGCAGTATGATCCCTCTCTCGGCTACCTAGTTCACTCCAGAGGAAAGGTAACACCTCTACATCTGGAACACGACAAGCTGCAGAAGCTGCCGGATCAGCAAAGCAATGCTCTAACTGTCCGCCTGTCGGAGATTCGATCCTAGACCAGCCGCTAACTAAGGCTTAGGGCCTGGTCTGCCCTGACATGACATTTTGTCTTTAGGTTGCATTTCCTCGCACCAGGGTAAGGCTTGTAGTCTCCCAATGGCGCTCTTCCGCCCGAAGCCGTTGGCACGATGTGGGGTGTCGGGTTTGGTAAGCGTCGGCCAACGTTCGGCGCTAACAGAAAGCAGGCAGTACCGTCTACTGTTATACGGTAGGTGAGTCATATCTGATTAAGACCTGAACCATTCAACTAATAAACCAACCAATAAACCAGATATACAGCCAACCAATCAACCTGCCAGCCAGTCATCGAACCAATCAACCATTCAGCCAGCCAGTCATCCAACCAATCAACCAACCGGCGGGCCAGACAGCCAACCAATCAACTAACCAGCCAGCCAACCAATCAAACAACCAGCCAGCTAGTCATCCAGCCAATCAATCAACCAAAAAATCAACCAACCAGCCAGCTAGACTTCCAACCAATTAGTCAACCGGAAATCCAGACAGCTAACCAATTAACCAACCAGTCAGCCAGTCACCCAACCAATCAACCTGCCAGTCAGTCATCCAGCCATTCAACCAACCAATCAACGAACTAGCCAGCAAGTCATCTAACCAATCAACGAACCAATCACTCAACGAAACAGCCAGCCAGTCAACCAACCAATCAACCAAACAATCAGTCAACTAGTCATCCAACCAATCATTCAACCAACCAATCAACCAACCAGCCCGCTAGTCATCCAACCATTCAACCAACAAGCCAACCAGTCATCCAACCAATCAACCAACCAGTCAGCCATACAGCCAGCCAATCAATCAACAAACCAGCCAGTCAGTCATCCAACCTACTGGTCTAGAGAGACAACAGTGGAAGATTAACTCTATGGACAGCTGAGTGAACTAAAAAAGATAGTTAAATTCATACAAGAGACACCATTGCAGTTACAGACATATTTCAGGCGAACGAAAGAGGACGAAGAATAAATATGTAGGTATGTATGTATTTTTGTTTATGCGTGTGTGTGTGTGTGTGTATGTGTGTGTCTGTGTGTCTGTGTGTGTATGTGTGTGTGTGTGTCTGTATGTGTGTGTGTGTATGTGTGTGTGTGTGTCTGTGTGTGTTTTTTCGATGTCTATACAACTTTCTGGACATGGCAACCTACAAGATGACACAATGTAGTCTCTTATCATATTTGCATTATTCATGTTTAATCTTCTTCTTCTTCTTTTACTTCTTCTTCTTATAACGGCTCGTGACAAGTATTCTACAACAAAGGTTAATTTAAATTATTCTGTGGGGTATTCTGTCCTCTCATCTCTCTATTGCAATTCCTGTTTCTCATAGTGTCCTGAAATATATGTTACATTCAACATGAACAACCATTCTACACTTCGTGTGCTCATTTGACTACTTTTCTTCATAGGGAGTCTCCGTGGCGAAGTTGTCAAGCCGTCAGACTCCGAAGGTTGTGGCTTCGATTCCGGGCTGCGTCCTTCAGTTCACGAGTGCATTTTTTTTCTGAGACTCCTGGGGGTCATCGCTAGAGCTATGGAGTTCGTGCTTTGTGTGACGCTTTCCGCGCTGCGGAAAGAGACTAAGCCATATGGAATAAAAACCCGGTGCAATGAAGTTGACCCTGTCGACTTTTAAGCGACTTTTAAGTGACTACTTTTATATACCACCACCACCTTCCCTACTTGTATAGGCCAGACGGTATTGGGTGGTTATGCGGTCAGTCGGTATTGGGTGAGTATGTGGTCAGTCGGTATTGGCAGGATGATGCGGTCAGTCGGTACTGGCAGGGTGATGCGGTCAGTCGGTATTGGGTGGGTGATGCGGTCAGTCGGTACTAGGTGGATGATGCGGTCAGTCGGTACTGGGTGGGTGATGCGGTCAGTCGGTACTGGGTGGGTGATGAGGTCAGTCGGTACTGGGTGGGTGATGCGGTCATTCGGTACTGGGTGGGTGATGAGGTCAGTCGGTACTGGGTGGGTGATGCGGTCAATCGGTACTGGGTGGGTGATGCGGTCAGTCGGTACTGGCAGGGTGATGCGGTCAGTCGGTACTGGGTGGGTGATGCGGTCAGTCGGTACTGGGTGGGTGATGCGGTCAGTCGGTACTGGGTGGGTGATGTCGTCAGTCGGTACTGGCAGGATGATGCGGTCAATCGGTACTGGGTGGCTGATGCGGTCAGTCGGTATTGGGTGGGTGATGTGGACAGTCGGAACTGGGTGGCTGATGCGGTCAGTCGGTATTGGGTGGGTGATGTGGTCAGTCGGTACTGGGTGGGTGATGTCGTTAGTCGGTACTGGGTGGGTGATGTTGTCAGTCGGTACTGTGTGGTTGATGCGGTCAGTCGGTACTGGGTGGGTGATGTCGTCAGTATCAAACCACACCTCTTTACTTCATAAGCGATAACCTCGTACCTATCTTAGGCTGCCTTGACCTGGTAGTCCATTTCAGTTTGAACAATCCGCCATGATAAGGGTTTGAACCATGACCGCCGAGCCGGCAAGCGAGCATCTAGCCACTACGCTCCGATGTTTCATTATGTATCATCATATTTCAGTATCCCAAAGGAAGGATATGAGAGTTCTGCCCAGAAATCTGCCCCTATTGCATCCGAACTGAATTCCTCCCCCCTCCCCACCCACCCAATTTCTGAATTGTCACCCTGTATCGCTGGGTTAAAATGTCGACTATGTAATGCCATGAATTCATCGTTCTGTATCTGTCAACTTCAGACATAGATTCTGTAATGCTCCGAATTCATAGTTTTGTATCTGTCAGTTTCAGTCATAAATTATGTAATGACCTGAGTTCATCGTTCTGTATCTGCCATCATCATTTATAGGCTCTGTGATGCCCGAAGTTTATAGAACTGTATCTTCTGTTGTTGTGTATAAACTCTGTGATGCCCTGTGTTCTTCATACTGTATCTGACACCGTGATACATAAATTGTACAATGCTCTGAGTTCAGCGTTCTGAACCTGTCACTGGCATGCATACACTCTGTGATGTCCTGAGTTCAACGCCCAATACCTGTCAGCATCAAACGTAGAGTGCAATGCCCTGAGTCCGTCGTTATCTAGAGCGCCCCTCGTCATTTCTTCCAAGAACCATACCTTCATTCGGAGGTCGGCATGGCCGAATGGATACAAAAGCACGTTCTTACTAAACACGACAAGTTGTTTGATACATATGAAGCATAGCCGATTAATCACTGTGCGTTGTTAGACATACAAAGAACGAATTACAATAAGAGTACTTATAAACACTTACAATAAATTGCAGATAATCAGCTGTAATAAATCAGAGTGGTAGATAACCAGCTGCCATAAATCAGAGTGAACAAAGACACAACTGCAGCGGATCGGCTCTGTGACTGCCTCACGAAACAACCAAACATTCACTATGTCATTTACAGTAGTTTACAGGAACGCTTTTCTATCGACCGTTCAGACTCGGATTATTTTTAGCGTTCGGGATTTTTCTCAAACATGACAAATACACGACTCACAGCAACGGGCTTATACACATCCCGTTCCAAATAAGCATTATTAGTTGCATTGATTGAATGGCGTTAAGCAATGCGCGCTAGACAACATATTATGGAGGTTTTGACATTGAATATGTCAGCCTTAAAATATTTTGGACTCTTCTAACAACACACGATACAGACAAGAGTCCCTGTGGCGAAGTGGTCAAGCTGTTTGACTCGTGCTCCGGAGGTTGTGGGTTCGATTCCGGGCCGCGCCCTTCGGTTTACGAGTTAAATGTTTCAGAGACTCTTGTGGGTCGTCGCTAAAAGCTACGGAGTTCGTGCTTTCTGCGACGCTTTCCGCGTTGCGGAAAGAGACCGAGCCATATGGGATAAAACCCGGCGCAATGAAGTCGACCCTGTGGACTTTTAAGCTTTTTTAAGCGATACAGACAGAATGATGTCATGTAAATATATAAGGATAAATTATCTTCAAAATAAAGATAGATAAAAGAAAAATTTTATATAGGTAGATAAGGATAAAATATATTCTAAAGATAGTTTCAGCGTGTTGGGGAATAGAGACATGACATATACAGGATAAGGGAGATATTAGAGACCGGACATAGGCAGGGGGGCAGAGATATCAACGACAGGACATCTACAGGACAACAGAGATATCAGAGACAGGACATAGGCATTGATGCAGAGATGTCATAGAGAGGACAGATACAGGACAAGAGAGATATCAGAGACAGGACATAGGCAAGGACACAGAAATGTCATAGACAGGACTTAGACAGGACAAGACCCAGCTATAAAAGGGGACACAAGTCTACGGGACTCCGTCCTGGATTGACAGGACAGATTTGCACTGAAAGACCAGACACAACACGACCGGACAGCAGTACAACGTGACTGCTGAGACAGCCCGACTATCCCGAGGCACACGAGGTCCAGTACCACGTGACCAACAGGCCAACGTGAGGAGACTCAGACGGAGACGGGACGGTTTAGGGGAAGGACGCATGTGTTCAAGAAGCGAGTGTATGGATTTTGCGAGAGTGCGAGCTAGCGTTGCCATGTTAAAGATAACGAGTATTGAGTGCAGGGGTTTTTGTGCTATGACTGTTTATTAACTAGCATTTGTATAGATAGAGATGATATATTGAATTAACCGCCCTATGTGCGCATCTTGATGATAATGAGGTCATGTTAAATAAATGTTTGATTCCACATGCAAGGTTGATATCCTTGAGTGCATGTGAAGGAACTAAGAATGCCTGTGTTTGTATGAGACGTTGACAGGCTAGTTCAGATGATGTCAGAAGTTTTGGGATTTAGACCTACAGCTATTTACTAACGAGTTAAACCGACAGCGGTAACTTAGGTGTAGGAAGTTCAAGTAGTGTAAACTAACAACTCTGTTAGTAAATTGAAGTTAATAGAAGTATAGTTCTCATTGAATTTGACGCTAAGAATATTTTGGTCTTAATGTCTGAGTTAACGTTACACTGTTGCTATAAAAGACTGGTACATAGTTAAACGACGACAATTAAAGACAGTAGACAGAAAACAGTACGACTGACAAAACTTACAAATAAATACCGCATAATATATGTCTTTCCTCTAAAAGTTTGGACATTGACAGACAAAATTTTTGCATTATAATAATTTTTGCTTTTCCAACAACAGAAATGATGTATAACATTAAATAATGTCAAGTTCCAAGAAAGTGTCACAACCCAATTAGAAAGTGATCCACGAGTGGCACTGGAAAGAAAGAAATTCAGCAAGTCCAGATAAGTACCCCTATATTGATATTGCTAATTAAAGCAGCACACTATTTTGTTGTTGTTGTTATCTATATCTATAAAAATCGATGTGTGTATGTATGTATGTATGTGTATCCGTCGTTTATGCGTTCGCGAACGGTCCATCCGATTGAGATGAAATTTTCTACACGTACTGTGATAGTTTTATCTATCAGCTATCAGCTATTACATTCCTAAAATTTAATTTTGTAATTACATGACTGAACATAAGAAAATATAAAAACATATGAAAAAAGGGATATAACTTTTAGTAGCATTGTAATATCTTAAGTTAAGTCCCCTGGCTATAGAAATCTATATGAATTAAATGAGGTGCAGCCGGGCCAGGTCAGACAGACAGATAGACAGACAGATAGACAAACTGACAGACAGACAGATAGTCGGGAACGGAAGCCAGGTTTACTTTAGGTAGATCTCTTCCAATCATATTTTCTATCTATTCTTCTATTCTATCTATATTTTTAACGTGAACGGGCTGAACATAGATAGATAGATAGATAGATAGATAGATAGATAGATAGATAGATAGATAGATAGATAGATAGATAGATAGATAGATAGATAGATAGATAGATAGATAGATAGATAGATAGATAGATAGATAGATAGATAGATAGATAGATAGATAGATAGATAGATAGATAGATAGATAGCTGGCTGGCTGGCTGGCTGGCTGGCTGGCTGGCTGGCTGGCTGGCTGGCTGGCTGGCTGGCTGGCTGGCTGGCTGGCTGGCTGGCTGGCTGGCTGGCTAGATAGATAGATAGATAGATAGATAGATAGATAGATAGATAGATAGATAGATAGATAGATAGATAGATAGATAGATAGATAGATAGATAGATAGATAGATAGATAGATAGATAGATAGATAGATAGATACATACATACATACATACATAGATACATAGATAGATACATAGATACATAGATAGATACATAGATAGATAGATAGATAGATAGATAGATAGATAGATAGATAGATAGATAGATAGATAGATAGATAGATAGATAGATAGATAGATAGATAGATAGATAGATAGATAGAGATCCCCACCAGAGCCTGGGCGAAGCCGGGCCGGGCAGCTAATATTTATCGTTTCCATCAAGGGGACTTAACATAAGAAAAGTTATTTCAAGGGTCATAACTTTTAATAACATCACTATTATTTTATGTATAGATTGTTGCATTGTTTTCAAAGATTTATAAACTTTTTGTCTATAGTTATTTACAGGCATATGAGTTATAATAAATAATCATATAATCTTTAAGGCATTTTCATAATTTTTATAAAAGTAATGCATCTATTTAAATAGTGAAAATTTTCTAACACATATTTTTATGTTTTTAAAACCAGTGTTCATTAAAAATAATGGATTTATTTTAGATTAGATACGTTAGAATTTTATTTCTGTACTTTTTTCGGATGGAACTTTTGAAGTAATCGAAGCATTTGTTTTTTCCGTTCGCTTGGCAGAGAGAAGGTCAGTACACAATTAAATGGGTATATTCTTGATTTTGTTTTTGTTTTTAAAAAAAAAGTTGGCCGCGTGTGTGTCAACATCACATTTTTCATTCAATGTTGTGGGTGTGCATACCTTATGCATACCTTACACGCAGCACGCCTGTTAAAATGCAGGTTGTTGTTGTTTTTTTTGTCTAAAAAAAGAAGAAGCCTATCCTTTGATGTACTGTTGCCTCGCATCCCAATGATTCCAACAGACATGCCATTCGAATTCAAACGCCTGCAGTTTCAGGTGCGACTTGCATTTGCCATGACGATCAACAAAGCACAGGGACAATCGCTACAAGTGTGTGGACTAAATTTGGAAAATCCGTGCTTCACACATGGACAGCTATAGGTGGCCTGCTCAGGCATTGGAAAACCTTCGGATTTATTTGTGTACGCACCAGACAGAAAAACAAAAAATATTGTTTATCAAAAAGCACTACATTAGACATCAAATTTGGTGTTCGACCATAACTTAAAAATTATACGTCAACATTTAAAAAACTAAATAATCCTAACATTAAATGAAATTTTTTAGCTGCAACCAATAAATTAGCTGCGAGGGCCCAGGGGCCGAACGCATACTCTGTACGCTTAGAGAATGTATTTGAATGTATAATGACTACTTATATGAATTTAATGAGACGCTCCCCGCCAGGGGCTGGGCGAAACCGGGCCGGGTCAGACAGACAGACAGACAGACAGACATACAAGCAGACAGACAGATACATAGATAGATAGATAGATCCCCGCCAGAGCCTGGGCGAAGCCGGGCCGGGCAGCTAGTTGCTGTATATAACAAATGAAAGCATCGTCATTTACTCAGTTTTGCACATTGTACTCGTTATTGTACATTGAAATCGTATAAG
The DNA here is from genome assembly GCA_963921405.1 of Cepaea hortensis. Lineage (NCBI taxonomy): Eukaryota > Metazoa > Mollusca > Gastropoda > Stylommatophora > Helicidae > Cepaea > Cepaea hortensis. The sequence goes on from OY992891.1 coordinate 93,971,726, forward strand.
AAAATCTGTAATAAAGTCAACGTTGAAATAGTACATTGAAGCAGAGAAAGATTTAGGTTATAGTGGGGACAAATTAGAAGAATGGGCAAAAAAGGAATATAAAGAACATACTGATAGAGAAAGAGAAGAAAGAGCACAAGAACGCTTACATGAGAAAGAATTAGCAGAAATTGAGGCTAGTCTGAACTAGCCTGTCAACGTCTCATACAAACACAGGCATTCTTAGTTCCTTCACATGCACTCAAGAATATCAACCTTGCATGTGGAATCAAACATTTATTTAATATGACCTCATTATCATCAAGATGCGCGCATAGGGCGGTTAATTCAATAATCATCTCTATCTATACAAATGCTAGTTAATAAACAGTCATAGCACTCAGGCAATCACAACAAACCCTGCACTCAATACTCGCTATCTTTAACATGGCAACCCTAGCTCGCACTCTCGCAAAATCCATACACTCGCTTCTCGAACACATGCGTCCTTCCCCTAAACCGTCCCGTCTCCGTCTGAGTCTCCTCACGTTGGCCTGTTGGTCACGTGGTACTGGACCTCGTGTGCCTCGGGATAGTCGGGCTGTCTCAGCAGTCACGTTGTACTGCTGTCCGGTCGTGTTGTGTCTGGTCTTTCAGTGCAAGTCTGTCCTGTCAATCCAGGACGGAGTCCCGTAGACTTGTGTCCCCTTTTATAGCTGGGTCTTGTCCTGTCTAAGTCCTGTCTATGACATCTCTGTGTCCTTTCCTATATCCTGTCTCTGATATCTCTCTTGTCCTGTATCTGTCCTGTCTATGACATCTCTGCATCACTGCCTATGTCCTGTCTCTCATATCTATGTTGTCCTGTAGATGTCCTGTCGTTTATATCTCTGCCTCCCTGCCTATGTCCGGTCTCTAATATCTCTCTTGTCCTGTATATGTCAGATAGACAGCACAATGATGACAGATATGACAGATAGATAGCACAATGATATTATGTAGGTAGATAAGGATAAAGTATATAAAGATAATAGAAGGATGGCATGTAGGTAGACCAGGATAAGTTATCTTATATATAACGATAGGTAACAAATGATGGCATGTAGGTAGATAAAAATAAATTATCTCCTATATAAAGATAATAGTATGACGGCAAGCATGTAGATAGGGATAAATAATCGGTTATAAATTGATAGAGTGAAGGGGTTAAGGACGTTGTTCGTAATCGAGTATACCCACGTTCGAATCACTGCTGCGCGAGATTTTGGCAGCAGATTGCATCGCACTGGTTACTTACGGAGGTAAGTGAGCCGCTCGTTCAGAAAGCAATGGCAAACTACTGAACGTAAAACTTGCCAAGATATTAACAGCAGTTGGAAAATGTTGGTGTTGACTGCAGTGTCATGTAAAAGGGTATGCGAAAATGCATATATATATATATATATATATATATATATATATATATATATATATATATATATATATATATATATATATATATATATATATATATATATAATGATAACGGCATGACGGAATGAAGGTAGACAAATATAACACATAGGTCATGTAAAGATAACAGAACGATGGCGTGTATGTCATCATCATCATCATCAAGTGCCATGTCAGCTGGCGTAGATGTTCATGCCTCTCCATATATCTCGGTCTTTGGGGTTCTGGATCAACTCCACTGCTGATATTCCTCCATGCCACCGTCCCACTCCATCCAGCATCATTTCTCTTGGTCGGCCTCTGCCTCTTTTCCCCTCGATCTTTCCAGGGTGTTTATAGATAAGGATAAATTATCGGTTATATAAAGATAAATAACAGAATGATGGCATGTAGACAGCGACTCAGAAGAAAACAGAAAGCGCGCAATGAACTACCACAATTACAACCAAGGCTGAAGAAGCCGGTTGAACGAGGTGGAAGCTTATGTTTGTTTGTTTGTTTGTTTGTATGTTTGTTTGTTTGTTTGTTTGTTTGTTTTCTTTAAAAAACGGATCGAAACAGAATGTACGTAGAGGAAGGATATTTGGTTTCATGGTGTTATTCTATAACATGGACTCTACCGCTTGCTGTGTTTACAAGTGACATCACGTGCTTATCCTTGACCTCTCACCTCCAGCATTAGCTCATGCAATAGCAAACGACAACATATCAGTGATTCTCAAACTGCGGGAATACCACGTATGGTTGACAGCTATCGGGGAGTTGAGATAAAAACCGATACCACAGCACTTGGAACATTCCCATACCTGATCCGTCCTCATTTTCGACAATTAGCGAAGAGTCCCAATGTTCATAGTAGCAACTACAATCTGATTGTGTCCGTCTGGCTTTCCTCGGAGTACTGAGTGTCGGCCAGATTGTCTGGTCACTCGCTGCAGCACCATTCTCTCCAGGCAATGATGGCGTATGTGTTCTTCCACACTAGACACACATGATCTCAAATGGCCCTGACCCTGTCTGCCTTGTCATGCCCCAATACCCCACCTAGTGGTGCAGAACCAGCCAATGTCTCGACCTCCTCGTTTCCCAACACACCAACGAGCCCTGCGGCTCTTTAAACTTCCCAACCGAATTTGATTACAAAGATGTCAACCTACAATCGGAATAAAACAATGGCAGCTGTGGGTGTAGTGACGTGGGTGTATCACAAAAACATACACAAACTTGGCATACTTCAATTTAAAAATTACATATCTCCCTGGCTGAGGGGATAGCAGCTTTTTTCCGTAACCCCGAATACTCTCGTGGTTGACGTGAGCGCACGAGAATTGTAAGCAGGTCGAGTCGCGCCAGTGACTTACGAGAGTATGGAGCCGGTCGCACAGAAAGTCGTGGCGTGCTGATGAGCGTAATCTAGCCTAGGAATCAACATACAGCTGAAAGATGCTGATGTTGACCGCAATATCCTGAAACAGGATGGAAACGCGGGAAAAAAAATATTGAGAAGGTATGTTGGAACTTTTCCAATATAGGAAATATTGGTATTGTGTGAACTGAGCAGGCAGACAGATTGGTTGGGTCTGCCTCGCTGGGTGGGGTATTGGTGCCTGATAAAGCACGTGTGGTCAGGGTCCTTTGCTATCGTGTGTATAGTGAGGAGGAGCAGATAAATCATCACCACCTGCAGGGAATGGAGTGGCAGGGAGTAACCAGAGAATCTGGCCGACACTCAGGACTCCGAGGAACGCCCAGACTGACATATAATCAGTATGCAACTTGTAACATTAGTATTGGGACTCTTCGCCCTATGTTGAAGATGTGACAGGTGCACCCGAGCCCCGAGTGTTGGGATGTCTTTTCTTGAATTCAGCTCAACCAGTGTCAGTGGACAACTGGGATTAGAATTAAATTATAAAAAGACAGATTATGGTCGATTATGAAGAACGAAATACCACAATGTAATATACAAGTAAATGGGAATATTCTTCAACAAGTGAATCGGTACAATTATCTCGGAACAGTCATAACATCTGATGGGAGATGCCTTGAAGAGATTAGAACAAGAATCGCCATGGCGAAAGTAGCCTTTAGCACGATGAAAAACATACTGACCAATAAAAAGAAGTCAATTAAAACGAGAAAAAGAAAATCCTAACCTGCACAGTTCGCGGTGACTGCACTAGCCAGGCGGCCTTAATTCATCAGGCTCAAAGACCCCTCTGCCATACACAGCAAGGTACTTTATTGGCAGTAACTGACAGTTTTTGACAGATAGAACCTGTTCTTTTGTATGGATGTGAAACTTGGACAATGTGCAGTCAAACTGAAAAACATCTGATGTCTGTAGAAATGTGGTTTCTGAGGAAAATGCAAAGAATACCATAGACAGATAGAAAAGCCAATGACCAAGTACTATAGGAGACAAAAGAAAATCGTAAATTGATTAGAGAAATTAGACGCAGACAGTCAAAATTTGTTGGACATGTGATGAGTAGAAATGGATTGGAGAACTTAGTGACAACTGGCAAGATCGAAGGGAACAGACCAAGAGGAACACCGATAGGAATATACCTGGATGGCTTGGCAACATGGCATGGTCGAGACAGGAACACTGAGCTGATCCACGGCTCTGGTAATCGAGTGAAATGGCGAGTCATGACCGCCCACGCTTTCCGGCATGGCACATGATTGATTGAATGTCAGTCACACTTCGAGTAAGTTCAGATCTGCTACCACCAGCTCACGGCTGTTGGGGTGGGACCTGGGTGAAACCTGTCTTCATCTCTGAGCTGGGCATTATCTGGGCAGACACTAATCTGCTGAATGGAAATAGATGGACCTAGCTTCCCTCCATGGTGAAACCTGTATATGATTTAGACTGTATTCGCCATAAGAGAATTACATCACTTCAATACTATGATGGGGGAAACCAGAGCCAATGACTTCCACACACCACTTATTACTTGGGCCCTTGAGGAAAGCCAAGAATGGTAACTCTGTAGAACACCATGCATGCCTCAAAAGGCTGCCACGGAGAGTTGCGTCTAGGGCTGGCTTCCCCGTCCCGTTGAACACTTTTGCCGCAAAATCCAACCAATCACCAGCATGCCACACACACACACACACACACACACACACACACACACACACACACACACACACACACACACACACACACACACACACACACACACACACACACACACACACACACACACACACACACACACACACACACACACACACACACACACACACACACACACACACACACACACACACACACACACACACACACACACACACACACACACACACACACACACACACACACACACACACACACACACACACACACACACACACACACACACACACACACACACACACACACACACACACACACACACACACACACACACACACACACACACACACACACACACACACACACACACACACACACACACACACACACACACACACACACACACACACACACACACACACACACACACACACACACACACACACACACACACACACACACACACACACACACACACACACACACACACACACACACACACACACACACACACACACACACACACACACACACACACACACACACACACACACACACACACACACACACACACACACACACACACACACACACACACACACACACACACACACACACACACACACACACACACACACACACACACCCACCCACCCACCCACCCACCCACCCACCCACCCACCCACGCACGCACGCACGCACGCACGCACGCACGCACGCACACACGCACACACACACACACGCACACACTCACACACGCACACACGCACACACGCACGCACGCACGCACGCACGCACACACGCACACACACACGCACACGCACACGCACACGCACACGCACACGCACACACACACGCACACACACACACACACTCAAAAAAAAAGGAAAACCCAAACCGTCAATCAAGAGGAAAAGAAACTGTTATAGAAGAGATATTATCCGATGAGGGAAAAGCCACACACAGTCTGGGCAGCTGATTAACTTTCTATAACATAGGAAGATCTCCAGCTGAACCACCATCCTAGTATCCCTCTCTGCAAACGCTAAGTTCCGGGATTAACGGTATTGTTCTAGCAGAGCCGGCTGATTTCTGAGATTGGAGAGGGGAGGCCGCGCTCTGTAAGACAATCCCTCCGTTTGGTAATGTCTTGGGAAGTACTGCACTAGTCCCACTTTGATAGAGGGGAGAAAAGTATCTGCACTAGTCCCACTTTGATAGATGGGAGAAAAGTATCTACACTAGCCCCACTTTGATAGATGGGAGAAGAGTATCTGCACCAGCCTCACTTTGATAGATGGGAGAAGAGTATCTGCACAAGCCTCACTTTGATAGATGTCCGTCTCGCCTTTCCTCTGAGCGTCGATTGTCAGCCAGAACCCCTCGTCACCCCTCGCTGCCTCATTCTTGCCATACCATGTTGATCCATTTGCTCCTCCGAGGTGTACACGTGCTCCCAAAAGGCCGCAACCACGTCTGCCTTGTCATGCATCAATACTCCACCAAGTTTTGCAGAGCCAGCCAATCTGTCCTCCTGTTCATTCCCCAGCACACCAGCATGCCGCGGAGAAAAGATCCAGACGATGCTTGTCACCCGTGACTTCCGAAGCGAAGCAAGCCACTCTGCACGAAGCTTGCCTGTCCTCACCCTACTCAGCATGCTTTCTGAGTCAGTTACTATCACAATGTGTGTGTGTGTGTGTGTGTCGTTTTCTCCATCCAACGGAAAGCTGCGCTGACCGCCTCCCCTCCATTCTTAAGCTAGATGTTGTGGTATCATATGCCAGGCTCTCCTGCACCAAACGTCGACCACTAGCTTTTGCTAAGAACACCCAGGCACTTCTCCTGCCTCTCAACACCGAACTATCTGTGTATATAATCACATCACCCGGGCGAGCATTATCCTGAATTAGTTGCTGGATTTCCACTTCCGTGGCCTCTGCTGGCCACTCCCTGCACTCCCGGCTCAATGTGATTATAACTCTGCACAAGTCAGACTGCTCCGTTGGCACTCTGACCCACTCATCTCCTCTCCTAATGTTCTCCATGATGCACAACTGTCTGATCGTATCCTCCGCCTGAGTCATCCATGATTTCCCTCTTATCAGTCTCTGACCCTTAACTGCGTCCAGCGCCTCATGCAACGCGTGATCTGTGTCAACAACTACTCTGAAGTATGCCTTCGCCTGCATCACCTTGAGCCTACCAGCAACAGAAGCAAACCAAGGATGTAACGCATACACACTACTGGGGTGTCGCTGGTGCATCCCAGTGTGACCCGCATAGCTTCATTCTGTATACGCTCTACCAACTGACTCTTTGAGACAGTGAGCAGTCCTAGTCCATAATCAATCACTGAGAAAGCAAGTGCTGGTATAGTGTGAAAAGCATTCTCTGCTCTGTGTCCATTGCAGCCATAGTTTTAAGAGCATTGAGTCCCTTTTGAGATCGTGTCACAACCGTCTTCACATGGTCCTTGAAGGACAGGCTCCTGTCAAATGTGATTCTCAGATACTTCAGTTTGTTCTCTCTGTTGACGTTTCTACCATCTATCGTGAGGCTTGGGACATCAGTTCTCACAATCCTGTTGTCCAGAGAGCACCACAAAACAGCTGCCTTTTCCGGGTGGATCACAGCACTCATTTCAGTGCAACAGTCAATCACTTTGTCTACTGTCGCATGTGGCTCCTGGACTGTTTGCTCCCTATCTCTCCCCTGCCTATATGCAAGAATATCATCTGCAAATGTTAGTATCCTTCCAACCCCTGGTGCTTCTAGGTTTATAAACGGATGTGGTTTATAACTCTTACTCGTCATCCTTTCATTCATTCATTCATTAGGTAGCATGTCCTTTGCAGAACTTCTCTCACATAACAATCTTCCGGAAAACTTCTCGATCATAAGCAAGATGTCCCGCGTCCGATACACCCATCTGGAGATCATCCGCCACATCCTGCACCCATTTTCTCTTTGGCCTTCCTCTTCCTCTCTTCCCAAGCATATACCCCTCCATTATTGTTCTCTCCAAACTGTCATGACGTTTCAAGTGACCGAAATATTTACATTTTCTTTGTTTTATCGTCTTTAGTAGCAAACCTTCTTCAATATTCAGTTCTTGAAGTATGGATGCATTTGTGCTCTTCTTTATCCAAGATATTCTTTGTCTATAACATGTATATTCAAAGGCATTCATGCGCTGCTAAGCTTGTTTAGTAAGTGTCCAGGTCTCACAGGCGTATGTTGCAATGGGAAAGATGCATCTTAAAAATCTAATTACTGCAGTTTATCTGTCTTACAATTTATTCAGTTGTTTTAATCTTTGAAGAGCAATAGATATTCGTCTTTTAATTTCTTTCATTGTGTCAGCATTGTTGGCAATCAATGACCCATGATATTCGACATTTTCCACCAACTCCAATTTTTCCTCATGAACACATATTTCTTTCTCCATAGTAGTTTTATCTGTATGCATTATCTTTGTTTTCGGTATGTTAAGATATAAGTTGTGGTTTTCACTATTCTTGTGGGTTGAGGTTATTAGGTTTTCTATACCATTCTGTGATGTGGATAGTAATACTGTATCGTCAACATATCGAATCTCTGGTATTTCATGACCACCGATATTTAGGGTTTCATATTGCTCCCTGGTTATATCATCTCTGACATTTCTCATTATATTTTCGGCGTACAGGTTAAATAAATAGGGTGTCAACAACTCATGTTTCAGGCATCATCGGATTACTTCTCCCACACCATACAAGAGACTTGCAGTCGTGTGCGAGGAATGAAATCGTACATTTTATTGCCGTTGGCTCTTTACAATTGCAAAACAGTCGCTATCTAATCACACATAAAGTCACAATATTCTCTATCAATAGTTTTCCTAACCCCTATAGCTATTCTCTATCTACTAGGCTACATGAAAACAAATCTATTCTACACGATGTGAACACTACAGAGTCAGTCCCCAGTCTGACTTGCTTCACTCGCGTCGCTACACGCCTCGCGGAAGGACCTTCATACGCCCTTCGGCTCCCTGCGTGCTAGGTCAGTTAGCACGCCCCTATTAGCTGGCTTTGCTTTGAGTGCTAATCGTTGCTATCACGCAGGCGTGATTCTGTCGTGACCAGTAGTGCTAACTATCTGGTCAACGCCTTCGTGTGAGGACTAGTTAATAGTCCCCCTTTTCTCTCATCTATCCTGCCCTGATCCCGGGCACTATGTTCATTCAACTCTATCTGAGGTTGACCCCCACGTCCTGGTGGTGTTCTATCATGAGGCAGTCTTTGACACACACCCACCCCTCTTGTGTTGCGTCATCAACTTTGACTCATTGGTTGTGACGCAAGAGGTTTCTAAAAAAATTAGTGTGTCTAATTTTTGTCAAAGACTGTAGATAACCTGGCTTTGGGCTACCTAATAGACCTACTGACTAATGTCACAATGTAGCATCACTTTACTTGGCTACTGGCAATCGCCACAAACTTGTCTGGTTGGCGTGAGCCCTCTTCTCAACCGCAATATTATATTCATTAGAGGTATGTCTGAACCGGACCGTTGTCTTATAAGACCTGCCCTCAAATAGTAAATTAACTCACTACCCATACAAAGTTGACTTTCTGAAGGTCAACACATGAATTGCTTCATGTCCTCCATATAATATTAAACAACCATTACACAAGCTGTGAGCGACAGGCTTTACCTATCTCGCTTCCGCGTGTAAAGTCACATTTCACTGTTAAGTTAGTGTTTCGTTGTCTATTATGTCCCCTGATCCGGAGTTATCTCCCTTTGATCTAATAAAATTGTATGCAATTTATATGTTTGTTTTTCTGGTTGTTTGTGTGTTTGGATGTAATTAAATGTATAATCTACACTCTAACATGTATATCTAACTATCATGTGTATGTAAGTTAGTTTTTCAAGTGCCATAATACATTTAACTGTGGTCACAAACATGTGTATAATACAAATCTGTGACTACGTTTCTGTCTTATGAGACTCAAAATACTTTCACTAAGATCCTAAACTAAAATACTCAAAATACATTCATTACAACACATTTTCAACATTGAAACCAACATTTGACGGCAATCAAAATTAAAAAGTCTTGTTGAGCGGCAGAAAAAATCCGCTCACTGTTCTCACTCTCTCCTGTATATTTTACAGTTGCTATCACTTTCACACTTCTGTCACACATCTTTCACCTTCCTTTATGTCACACTTCTTTTACTCTCACTATTGGCACACATCTTTTACCCTCATTTCTGTCACACATCTTTCATCCTCATTTCTGTCACACTTCTTTTATCCTCACCTTTGTCACACATCTTTTACCCTCATTTCTGTCACACATCTTTCACCCTCACCTTTGTCACACATCTTTTACCTTCATTTCTGTCACATAAATTTCACTCTCATAGTTATTTAAAAACCTTGGAGTGACACTGTACAAGTTTGGCTCAGTTTGACAGAGTTGAGCCTAATGACTGTGCATCACCCGTTGCACACGTCAAGTATTTACAACATATTTACATGTAAGAAAAACGGGTTGATGGTTTGTACCCTGGTATTATTAATCACTCTATTCTAATGAAATATTACTCTAAATACTCACATACTAATACTAGTTCTATAAATATACATTTAATACGTTGCCTATTTTAATCTATCTGTCACATTAATTCTAAAATAAGCTTACATTACTCCTAATATTTATCTAATTTAAGGGATGGAATTTACCTATGTGAAATGAAATTGATGTGAGATGAGTTATGTCTCTTTGTGAAATGGGTAATGTGAAAATGTACTAAGTTACGTCCCTTTCTAAAATGGGGAATGTGAAATATAACATATTCTAACTAATGTTTTTAAATGAGACAAACTATATGATTAATATTCTTATTCTATATGGTGAAAATGATGTATATTTAAGTGTATAATATTTCTATTCTATTATGGTGTAACCTAATCATACTACTAAATGATAACATTTGTTAAATGGATTGGTTAAGATGGAATGAAATCAAATGAAATGAAACAAAGTGAAATAATACACTGAATGATACTATTCCTATCTAAACTTCTTATAATTAGTTGTCATGTTTAAATTACTATCCTAATCTACTTTTAAAGCTAAATGAATATGTAACTTGATAATCTATCTAAAGTAAAATGAAAAAGTATTATATTATCTAAATCTAACTATAGATTAAAATGACATAATCTATCTATATTTTATCACTATATTAAAACATTATGATACATATCACATTAAGTTTATATATACATGGTCTTTAAATACCTCAGGTTAGTCGTTGCCATTAATGTTCAGAAACATGCTTTCATTGGCATAATATCTCTACAATTGTTCTGGGTATTTGAAATCCATTACACAGTCATATTTGCTCTATGGATATTGCACCTGTAGAGTTCGTTTGTAGACCACTGTTCTCGTGTCTGTATGTATATAATCATCTGACACTGTTTTTCTCTGTTTAACACAACTACTTCACTGGAACATATTTGGAGCTTAGCAAGTAATAAGCTGTCCTAGTTCACAAAGTGATATATTTGTTCCCAGAGTAAAGTTCTTACTTTTGATGTCTACAGACACATAGCAGGTCAATGTTTTTGGTGCTTAGTTCAGCACATAATATTCATGTATTTCTAACATATTTCACATAGAATATTTGACTGTACTAAAATAACATATATTACAATGTATTCTTATGTGGAAATTTCTGGTATTGCTACATCAGATGGTCGACTAAGGGTATCAGCCAAGATGTTATCTTTCCCCTTAATATGTTCTATACTAAAGGTGTAATTTTGCAGTATTAGCGACCACCTGTATATTCGGTCATTTCGATGTACACCACTCTGCATGACCGTTATTGGGGAGTTGTCAGTCTGGACAATGAAATGCACACCGGACAGAAATCGATGCAGCTTTCTCACCGCATAGACGACGCTTAGGGCTTCCAACTCGGATATGGAATATCTGGACTCGGTGGGAGTGATCTTACGGCTCACGTAGCAAATCGGATGGAAGATGCCCTCATAAAATTGGCCTAGTACTGCAGCGATGGAGATCCTGCTGGCATCTGTCCTAAGATAATAAACGAGCCTCGGATTAGGCAAGCGGAGGATTGGAACATTACTAAACAAAATTTTCAATTTTGACAATGCAGAAATTAATAATGCATCTTTAACATCCAATTTTACAGAAGCTTTTAAAACATTGGAAAATACACTTGTAATCTCCGCTAAATTTGGAATAAATTTACTATAGTAATTCACTAACCCCAAAAGGCTTCTGACCTGTTTCTTGGTGGTAGGCATGGTCAGATTCATAATTTTGGTAATAATTTTCTGGTCAGTCTTTAGTTGACCTTGAGAAATGACATGACCCAAGAATTCTATTTCTTTTAGGTCCAATTCGACTTTGCTCGGTTTGACAGTGAGCCCGAAGAGTCGCAACCTATTAAAGACATGTCTCAGTTTCAGTAGGTGTGTTGTCCAGTCATCAGTATGGACACATATATCATCTATATAGGTCACTGTATTCGTCACTCCATGAAGTAGATCTCTAGTTAAGCGTACGAAAGTGGCAGGAGCGTTTCGAAGTCCGAAAGGAAGAAAACGCCACTCGTATAGTCCTAAAGGAGTTGAAAAAGCAGTAAGATGGATGGATTGAGACTGCATAGGGACTTGCCAATATCCCTTAGTGAGATCTAATTTAGAAAAGATTTTGGAGGTGGACATGTCAAGAATAAGATCTTCGCAGGAAGGAATTGGCTCTGCGTCGATCTTGGTGACATTGTTGAGCTTTCTATAGTCCACGCACAGACGAATTGTAGAATCTTTCTTCTTAACTAGAACAATTGGAAAAGAGTACTCAGAGGTGGATTTTTGGATGATCCCACTAGCCTCTAAATTCAGAATTTCCTTATTTAGATTTTCCCTATAGCTTAGTGGGATTGAGTACGGCCTGCCTTTAATAGGCTTAGAGTCCGAAAGAAAAATGGAGTGTTCGATTCTGTCCGTCCTACCTGGAATGTCAGAGAATATGTCTTTGTATTCCGTCACTAATTCTACTAATTGTCGTCGTTGACTGTCTGTTAGTCCCTGTTCTATATGTATGCTATCTAATGTAGCAGTCTTGTCTACAATAGGAACTGGTAGTTCCATTCCGTCGTCGTCTACCTGATTCAGTACGGTGGTGGTGCTAAGTGTGTATTCTGTATTCTCGCTAAGTGTATGCTCGTCGGATATGCCAGTCTCGCTAACTAGTGTAGTTGCGTTGTGTATGTCTGTCGTCTGATCACTTGGTGTGGGTGCACTGTGTTCGTCTGTCTCTACTTCTGTCTCTTGTCGTGAATAGTAAGGTTTCAACATGTTGACATGGAATATCTTTAAGTTTCCGTTTATTGATATTTCATAGTCAACATCTGAAATTTTACGTACCACCTTGAATGGCCCTTGCCATGAAGTCAATAATAAATTTCGTTTGTCAGGAAGCAAGAGAAGTATGTCTTGATCTGGTTCAAGTTCAATTGTTCTCGCCCCTTTGTTGGCGTTGTACATAGGTCGACAATCGTTGATATGAAGCGATTTCCTTTGCTGAACACCTGATTCAGGGGTCCAACAATATCTACCGCCACACTCTCAAATGACCTAGAAGCCAATGTAGAAGGTTGTACTTCAGCTGTAACATGTTTACCCTTTCGTACTAACTGATGACAGACATTACACGAACGACACATTAATTTAATATCATTGCAAAAACCTGGCCAATAAAAATGAGCCTGAATTCTGGCCCTGGTTTTGTCATATGCAAGATGGCCAGCAAACGGTGACTCATGTGCAATCTTTAGCACAGTTATGCGGTGTTGTACAGGTAACACCGTTTGCTGAATGTTATGGTTACCAGTAGTATAATGTTTAGTAAGAATGCCACTATTTAATCTGAAGAACCCTGATGCGTTCTTTGTAACCTTAGCTCGTTCTTTCAATAAATTTAAATAAGGAGACAAACTAGGATCAGCTTTCTGCTGTTCTATGACTTTTTGTCTGTTGGTATCATCAGTGCTAGATGGAGAAAGCACCAGTAGTCTCTCATCTTGAAGCGTGTCTTGATGTTTTATAGTGTCTGCTCTGGTTGTTGCATTAACTGCATTCAGTTGGTTCCATGCAGTTATTTCATCGCTAGTACATTGTTTTAGTTGAGGTAAGCAACCCAGAATTAGGTCAGTACAAGGGTTGTCAAGTATAGCACAAGTAAATGTACCCGAAAGGAAAGGAGTGTCAATACGGGCTTTGGCCAAAGGGTAAATTTCAATGTTACCCGAAAAGGTTCGGCATTTGACAGAGTCACCTGTATAATCCTCTTGACTCACCAGTTCCTTTCTGAGACCAATAAGGGTACTACCGCTGTCTAGCAAACATTGGCATGGTCTATCATTGACCATTGCATTGTGGAACTCTAAATTGCCTCTGGAGGCTAAGGCTGCATTCACGCTTTCAGTTGAGCATGGAACTGTATGTCCACATTCTAATTTTCCGTCAGCATGAAAATGGTGACATCGCTCACAACTGTCAAAACTCAACACATCGTTTACACAACACACCTCTTCCGTTTGGTTAACCGGTAATTCATTTTCAACATCACACTCAGTCTCACTACCACTATCAGAAGATGTATCAAGTAAAATAGCATTGTTGGCTTTCATACGTTGGCGGCCAAGGCACTTATTTGAATAGTGGCCGTAGCTGGAACAAAAAAAAACATTTAATGGCCCGCCGGTATGCAGATCTTTTGTTCTGTTGCTTCTTAATAACATTTTCAAGATGTGCCGGATAACTCGGCGATTTGTCACACATTGAATCAGTGTCATGTAAAAGTTGACAGTGGATACATTTTGAAACTTTTCTATCTTTCTTGTCAAATTTATTATAAGGTTTCCTATTGCCCTGATAGTTTTTAGATTGATCTTTTACAAAGGAAACTATTTCAGAGTCATTTGAAGTTTTAAAAATATTTCTGTTTGAAGAAAAATATGCTGACCCTTTCTTTTCAAACTGTTCTATACTTTCAATGTCTGATTGCTGCAAAAATTTAGCAAAAGAGGATGGTATCGTGGATATTACTTTATCCATAGTTATTAAGTTTTTCAATTTATCAAAGTCTTTTCCTATGTTAGCTGCTTTAAGCCACCTATTTAGTACACTTTGAACATTTGAGACGTAGTCAATGAAAGTCTCAGTAGGTTTAGGTTTTAAAGTTGAGAACTGAACCTGATACCCAGGGGCATCAAGTAAAAAGTGTTGCATAATCCTATCACGGATGTATTGGTAGTCAGATCTAAGATCGGTTGGTATAGATTCTATTACTTTAAGGGGCTCACCACTCAGGTTCTTCATATAAATCATAGCCCACATCTCTAAAGGAACTTGGTGATATTTAAACTGATACTCGACATTTTCTGTCCAGGCAGATATTGAATCCTCTTTACAATATGCTTTGATAATATTTTTGTATTTGTTGAACTTATTTTCTTCTTGTTGACTTTTAAGTTTAGTGGCAGAGATCTCTGCGTGTGAGTCTACATCCATCTCTTTCATCTTTAATTGTGTCTCTGATTCTACATGTATTTGTTTTAATTCTAGTTCTTTCTGTTTAATTTCCTTATCTTGTTGTAACTGTTGTTGCTTAATTTCTAATTCTTTATGCTTAATCTGTTTATCATCTTCTAGGTGTTTTTGTTTTGTTATTTCCGCTAGTTCTGCAATCTCCTTTTGATGTTGTCTTTCTAGTGCCCGTTCATCTCTATCTGCATTATCTTTTCGTTCCCGTTCAGTTCTCTCAGCATCTTTTGCTTCTTTAAATTTCTTATCGGCATATTGTTCTAGCTCTTTACCTGTGTATTGCAATTCTTTGCCAGCTTTAATGAAGTCAGCTAGAGTAGCCATGTTGTTGGGTAATTGGCTCGCGTTGACTTTAACTGACTGCTTTAATTAGTTATTATTCTTTGATATGCTATGTTATTTAATATCTGAGCACCACAAATTGTACTCTTTGTTTACAATCTGGAAAATTGTATTCTCCAAAAAAAATTAGAGCACAAAGTCTGTTCATACAATACACGCTGAAAAAGAGATGCACTATTAATCACAATGCATGCCAAAAACGTAGGTTTTACTCAACTTAATGTTCCCCAGAACAAGGAACAACACGTCAGCAACACCGGTCCCGTTGTTTGGCACCCCGGAATACACACGAGTTTTCTACTCAGGTCACCCTGTTTGGCACATCGGCACACACTCACGTTATCACTCAGCTGTTGTTCGCCCTGTTTTACAGAGCAGCAAAAATTACCAACTCGTAAGCGACAAATAGACTTTTGACAAATTGGTACAATGACACAAACATGCCCACGAACAAACAGAACATCGATTACTTAATATTTAATGTCACTGTCCTGTCTTCGTTCTACCGTAATATGTCTTTCGTTACTAACCTAGTTTAATCTATGGAAGTAAGGATGGTGCAGGCCAAATCTAATTTGCACGCAGCCCTGTCGGACTCCTTGTCTGATGTCAAACCGATCTGATGTCTCGCCATCTATTCTAACCGCTGCTTGTTGATCTAGATAGAGCATTCCCCAGAAAATAAGCCCCAGTGCATTTTTAAGCTAAAATTAATATATAACCCGGTCGTATTTCCCGGGAAGCAGGGCACGCATCCGCGCAGCACAGTGCGACATGGATGAAGTGAAGGTCGCCCAGCAGGAAGTTGAGCTGTATTTGGCGAGCGTGGCTGAAATCAGAGCTGAGCTCAAAATTAACCGGAAGAAAATTCAATATACACAAAAAAGGTAAATAAAGAGTTGACGTAGAGTTGCTGAAAATAGAGAATAAGAACAGGTCGTTTCAAACAAACAACGGTTACAAGAGCAATAAGAAAATGGAAAGAATAGTACTGTAGGAAGTGATCAGAGGAACTGGCCAACACTCAGGACTCCGAGGAAAGGCCAGAGGGGCATGTAATGAAATTGATTCTAATACATTTTTATTGGAAGTCCTCGCTGACTGTTGCAGGTGAGGACGGAGCACGTATGGGAATGTCCTGAGTGAGATAATGTCTGTTCTCGAACTCAATGCAACCTAGAACAGAAAGCAGACACCAAATGCGCAACAGTAAGTCAAGATATAGGAGAGATGTGTGGAGTAGGGTTGATGACTATATAGTCTTTCTGTCGACTGGTCCTTCGCATGACTGAAAGCTTAAGATATACAGAAACAGGTGAAGGTCACGGTACATCATCAGGAAACCCGCAGACAAGGATTTGAACCTAGGACACCAGTGGTAAGAACAGAGCAACCATAGGATGCAAGCATCATCCTCCATGACCACAAAGAGGCCGTGGAAGGATGCAAGATTCAATCGAAATGGAAAAATATGCGGCCAAACAGCAGAAACAAGATGCAATCAATGAGCCACAGAAAACAAAGAAGACATGCAGGTGGCGTGGCTGAGCGGTTTAACCCATGCCAGTTGCTCTGTGACTGCGGGGATGTGGGTTCATTCTGAACACCGTTCACCTGGACTTCAGTGTTGACCTCTGTCCTTGACTTGGGGACGTCACTTACAAGTACTTCAGTATTGGGGGTGGATTCGCCTGATTGCGAGGGACACTGGTAATAGGGTAAGCTATAGTGCATTTACATTTGGTTGCCTCTGTATACAAATCCATATCTCAGTAACCAACTGAGGGAAAATGATGAGATTTAGCATATAACCTGATCATTATGTTAGTTAGTTAGTTAGTTAGTCGACAGATCATCCTCGTTGCACATCGAACCATTCAGTCCATAAGTGCTCGGATCCCCTCCTCAGCAAATCCCGCAGCGTGTAGCGGCTAACGACGCCAGTTCTGTGTTGGTTTATCAATCTTCTTTGGCTTCCTGGGTAGTGTTATTGTTTGGCCACCCCTCTTTTAATTTGCTGCTCTCGCAGTCTGGCCATTGTTGTAGATTCACAGTCATCACTTGGTTCTCGCAAAAGTCTCACTTCTCGTAGAGCATTCAGAATGTCAGCCTGGTCCATGGCGCGTCCGCCCTCCACAGTAGCCTCACCTGCGAGCTTGTCAGCCCGCTCATTTCCTTGTACTCCCGCATGCCCTGGCACGAAGATGAAACTAATCTTTGCCAGCCGAGACCGCTTCAGAGGCAGCAACCATTCTCTTCGGATCGACCCCTCCTCTATCCTCTTGATCATGTTCATTGAGTCGCTAAGGAAACAAGCCCTAGTGAATGTCTGTGTCTCGAGCCATTTTATTGCTTTACTTACTGCCATGACTTCCATGGTCAGGCTACTTGTGGTTTCAGTGAAAGCACCAGAGTCCTCCTTCACAATTCTCCCTCCGGCCCGAGCTGTAAAGGCCCACGAGCTTCTCACATGTCGGACGACCGACTCATCTGTGTAGATGACCGCGTCACCGTCTAGCGGATTCTCGAAAATCAACGCTTGTACTTCAGCCTCAACAGCAGCCGGATTTTCTTGTCTGCATTTTCTATCTAGTTGGATGCAATCTGAAAAGGATGTGCAGAAGTCTGTTGGCACTTGCACCCACTCCTCGCCAGGTTCTAAGTCCTCAAGTGAACACACCTGTTGAAGAATGTCTTCGGCTTGACCCATCCACGACCGTCCTCTTTTTAACCTGCTGCCCTTCACCTTCCTAATTTCACTATGCAGTGGATGTTGTGTGTTTGCGTTAATTCTGAGGTAGGCACGTGCCCTGCAAACTTATATTCTCTCTTCAATGGTTGGAAAATCAAGAAGGTAGCGCATCGCCCTGCATGCTGTATCTCTTGTACATCCAAGAATAATGCGCATAGCTTCATTCTGTATCCTTTCCATTTCTATCTGCTTATGGCTGAGAGTCAAGATTGCCATTGCATACTCCAAAACAGACATGACCAGCCCCTCGTACAGAAGACATAGATGGCGCTGCTCACAGTTTGCTGCCGCCATCACCCGCATCGCTGCCAAACCCCGCTTGGCCTTTGTTATCACCTGGTCTATGTGCACATTATAAGCAAGGCTTCGATCAAACCGTATCCCCAGGTAATTCATTGCCTGCGTTCTTTCCACCGTCTCTGAACACAGCATTACAGTTGGTGTTGGATTGTTGACAATATGATTATTCAACGAGAACCAAGTCACTGTTGCCTTTGTTGGGTTGACCATTGCCCTAGCTTCATCACACCAAGTACTTATGCGATTGAGTTCGGTTTGTAGTTCCACAGCAACCTCCTCTCTATCCTTACCCTGACGATACACTAAAACATCATCGGCATATGACAATGTCCTGCCAGGTCCAGTGATCTGCTCACTGGTGATTCTCACTGTGTAGGCGTTGAACAGTACCGGAGATAATGGTGATCCCTGTGGTAGGCCAGGATATATTGTTGTTGGTTCCGAAGTCCAACTGCCACATCTAAAAACTACTTTCCGTTGGAAGAGGGCTGCAGCGATCCAACTAAGGAGGAATGGACTTAAGTTTAGTTCAAGAAGCTGAAACATTAAAAAATCCAGTGGTACTCTGTTGTATGCGTCCTCAAGATCAATCGCTGCAGCAACGGTTTCAGTGCCTGAGTGGAAACCTTCATAGACATCATGGGCAAAGACTGCTGCATTGGTCCAGGTTTATCTTTTTGGATGGTACCCACCCAGGGTAGGTGGGAAAACACCTTGCCTCTCTAGTTGTCTTGATATTTTTCTGGCAATTACCTTCTCCAGCAGCTTGCCTATTGTATTCTGCATGGTTATAATTCGATATCCCTGAATTTTTTTTTTGGTCTTTGTCAGGCTTCGCCAAGGGAATCAGATAGCTGTGTAACCATTCCTCCTTGATGCTAGCACTCCCTATACTGTTGTTGTACATGTCTGCTAGTTTCTCTAGCTCATTGTCGGTACCCTATTTATGTCGTCGTATCTTATGCCATCAGGACCCTGAGCACTGTTTTTTGATCGTCGAAGCACAGCCTTGATTTCTTTCACTGTCACTGTGTCTTCATCCGAAGTGTTCTGGGCCTTGCATCTGTCTGAGGTGACCTCCTTGGCCAGATTTCGGCCTCCCATGTCTGTATGGTTGCTCTGCTCAAGGTAGCGTTCAAAGAGGGCTTTGCCCTTGTCCTCGTCAGTCCTCTGCCAGATGAGGTCAGCACCTTGGAAGTCAGAAATGCTCTTATTCTTGACTACACCACTCATGCTTTTATGTAGTCGCCAGAACAATTTCAGTGACTTGTCTGTGCTTACTCTTTGACACACCTCTGCCCATTTTTCGCTTTTAACCACCTTGACCAGTTTTTTGAAATAGCTTACTTTTGTGTGCATCTCTCTTTCTAAGTGCAAGCAGGGACTAGGATGACCAGCTCTGTTCTTCTTGGCATTTTGCCATCTCCTTACAGCACTACGCTTATCCACCCAAGCCTTCTCCACCTCGAAACTCCACCACGGTGGCTGCTCCCAGCTTTTTTTCTTGCCCTGAAATGTTCTGCGCTTGTCACGTCTTATTTTACTCACCACATCTTGCCCTGTACTGTCATACTGGAACGTTTTTACCTTTAGCTTGTGCTGCCTGGTTCTGCCTTTCTCCACCAATATGCTGCAAGGGTGGTGGTCGCTGCCATGGTGTCCTAGGACACCCCATCTACACACTGTAGTGAGTGAAGGTGAAACTAGCGCCAGATCAATAGCACTGTCCTCATCGCCTGGACGGCTTGCTGTCCTGGTGACACAGCCACTGTTGATACAAACCAGGTCGATGGTTTCCAGTGCAGTCTCGAGCTCCTCCCCTTGTGTATTGGAGGAAGTGTTTCCCCATGATCTGCCTTTAGCGTTGAAGTCACCACAGAAAATAACATTTCTCTCGTGGCCTAATATGCCACTTAAGCACTGCCACTTCTGGGCGTCCACACTCGAATTGCGGGCATAAACATTAACCAACACGAATGGTATACTGGAATGAACTCTCAACGCCTGTATTTGTATATCGTCACTGTCCCAACTGGACATGTCTAGCTCTGACGCCACCATGCTGTCGCGAACGAGAATCGCCGTTCCCAGATGTCGTCTGTTGTAGAAACATTTGAAGCCGGCAATTCGGAGTGGCTGATCGCCCAGTCTCGTCTCCTGGAGTGCTACAATGTCGTTCCTGTAAACTAGGGTTTCTAAAATAGAGCCCCGTTGTTTTACACTGGCACAGTTCCAATATAGAATACGGATGTTCCTGAGTCCTAGACGGTGACACTTGAGTCTAAAACGTCTCAAACCACCGCGCTTACCTTGCTTCTTTCTATGTCCACCCAACAAACCAAATGTTAGTTCTGGAGATTGTACAGCAGATTTAAATATTTGTTTATATGCGGTATATAATATACGGGTCAGGGATTAAGTCCATAATTTTAAATGTATTACACCTCCAGCCAGAAAATCAGCGTTCAATGTTGAATATTCTCCGTGGTTCACGGAATTGGCCTTATGGCAAGAACCCCCGCGCTGTTTAAACTGGGAGTGTTCAGAGGTGTCGTCAATGTGGGTTCTTTCATGAAACCTGATTATTATTTGTTTTAAATCTTACCACTTATAGCTAACATTGGAATGTGTGAATATTGTTCAATGGAACTGAATGTGAAATTTTGTACACTTCAAATCATCGCTATGAAGTTGTACACATATTTTTGTCAAGAAGCTGGTCGCAGGCAACTGTTTCATACTATTATAAAATAAACATTTAGTTGCATGACCTTCACATGATGTAGCAGTCAACCCCAGCATTTTTGCTGTTCGTGAATCCTGGGCAAAGTTTACGTTCAGTAGTTTGCCATTGCTTTCTGAACGACCGGCAGCTATACCTTTTTCGAAAAACCAGCACTGCTGTTTTTCGAACCCAGGTATACGGGCTCACAAACCGCGTTCGCAAGACCTTAGCCACGGCGACCGGCTGTACTATTTTACTATTACTTTTCTATTATACTATTGCACTATTACACTATTACTATTCGTACTATTCATACTATTACAAATTCCGAAAAAGCAACAGTGCATGCATTGAGTTTGAGCAAACGGTCATTTCGTCGATGGGTGCAAGAATCTGGAATTAAACCACCAAGCAATAACCAAACGTAGAAAGGCTATTGTAGATAGCTTTGACAAGGATGTCGTAAGGCGAGCTATTATAAAAATGCTGGATGCCATAGAAACAGTGACTGTAAGAAAATTTAGGGTTTGGTTGGGAAAGAACAATAACATAGAGCTATCCAAAACAACTTTGTTGAAAATTATAAGGACATTAGGCTTCACTTTTAGAAAGTACAAGGGAAGTAGAAATATCCTTTGCGAGAACCGCATTTAGGAGCCATGAGAAGCAGATACCTACGTGAAATAAGGGGAATGCGCAAAGAAAATTATGGTATAGTGTATTTGGATGAAACGTGGATCAATGCGCACCACACAAGTGATAAGGAATGGCAATCAGTGGATGGAAAGATAAAGCGATATGTGCCCAGTAGTATAGGACAGCATTTGGTCATGGCCCATGCTGTTAATACGCATAATGGCTTACTACAGAATGCTGGACTTGTGTTCGTATCAAAGCATACAGACTGTCAAGAGGCGGGCTTGCTTCCTCTACAATGATACGAGTTCAGGCTCTATAATGTAGCGAGCTCACCTCAAGCTCTATGTGGCTCTGGGCATCAGGGGTACATAACAGCATATATTGAGGCATTCTGACACAGGACAGGGTAACCATCTGAATTCCACAACAACGACTCAACGCATAGACTGATGGAATGAACTGCAATGTATTTCTTACAGCTGATCGTAGACTACGGTAATGAGTGTGGGATTGATGCCGACTTCAGTCATTCTCTCTCTCCAGGCACTCCCGCTCTTCAATCAGAAATCATCTCCACAGACCAGTGAAAGTGTTGGGAACAAGGCCAGACGCCTAGTGTATCATGCAAATCCAATATATTGCTCCTACCTTCAACTGGAGCTCACCATACTCGAATTCCAACAGCCAGCGCTGCCTTTAGTGACTTATGAACTTCAGTCACGATTCGACTCCCGAGACTGGTATTGAAAGCACATCCGATCACCTTGTCCGCTGGCACACAAACTAATGCTTAAGCCGTTATGGCGTTAGGTGACGTCCTATCATGACGTCTAAATTGCGTTCAATGTTGGTGTCACAATGTTCACCATTTGTGACACCCTTTATCTTCTTCTTTGATGCGCTAACTCATCAATTGCCTGCCTCACTGTCATTTACTACATGACACAGACAATGGGGATTATCATAATAAGATGAATGGTAATGTATTTAGAGATTGACTCGAGAATACCGTGCTTCCATCCCTAGATAGACCGTCGTGTCCAATTATGGACAATGCATGATATCAATGTTGTTGCCCAAGAAGACAAAATACCTACAGCATCGAGCACAAAGGGAGCAATAAATATATGGCTCCGAATGGAAAACATACCATTTCCAGAAACGTATTTCTAGCTAGAATTGTTATCCCTTGTTAAACAGACGCCAAAAAGCAAGAAATATCAAATCGACAAGTTGATAGAAGAGCATCGTCATTGGTGCTTGAGACTTCCGCCGTACCATTCTCATTTTAACCCTATAGAACTTGTGTGGGCTAAAATTAAAGGACAGGTGGCAGCTGACAATACTATATTCAAATTGTCTGACGTCAAGATACTAATCCAGTTCACGCTATTAAATATTGATAAAAGTTAGTGGGAAAAAATGTGAGGACCATGTGTTGAAAGAGGAGGATGACTATTGGAGAAAGGATGGATTGAATTTTATGCAATCGAGAGCAGTCATCAATTTACTGGAATCGTGCGACACAGATTAAGGTCTGGGCAGATCGCAGACATTAATCCACATGCACACCTACTTGGATATTTTTACTCCAACTATTCAGAAGAAGAATTGCAGGCCCTTAACATCACAGCATCGGCACAAACAATACAACTTGTCAATAGCAACAGTTTGTATTCCACAGTGATGAATTTTCAATTCAGTAAGCCCTCAAAGGTGACAAACAACTGGCATTGAAAAAAATAGCTCAAGACCAGTGGCTCTCAACCTCTTTTGGCCCGTGCCCCCTTCACCATATTTTTAGGACGTCATTTCCTCCCCCCCCCCCCCACCCACCCCCCCCCCCACCCTCACCATATTTTTAGAACGTCATTCCCCCCTTTCATATTTCCTCCCTAAAAATTTCCCCCTGCCCCTACACAGTATACGAAATAATTGAAGCTAAATTTAATAGCACATACTAAAACAAGTCTAGACATCTACATAAAACGTGAATTGCGGATCTACTTACGTTATAAAATTAATTTCAGAAGGGTGATATGTACAGAACCGTAAAGTATAAAGGGAAAAACAATATCAAGTAATCGGTTCTTGTATTAACGCAATCTAGAAATAATCTTAATTCTCCCCCCCCCCCCTGGAAACCCTAAAATTCCCTCTTGGGGCGGGGGGGGGGGGGAATTCCCCACCGGTTGAGAACCACTGCTCTAGACGCATAGAATACCAACCGAAAAGTAATATTGTGGTGGGAACTAACATACTGTGGCATAAAAAGAAACGTGAGAAGAAACACGTTGCCTCAAATGAGGGGCCAACACACGAACATACGAATCATTCTATAAACTTCAATGAAAAGAGGACCAACATCTTGACCGTTATGAAGGAAGCCCACTACAGAGACATTCACAGCTATATTCGGCGTGCAAAACAAGTAATCATGTTCCGTCTCAGCAGAGTAGACATTGCACCCACTCCCATACGAATCCGGATACGCCTTGTGTCGTCATCTGAATTGGCGGGGCATTCATTACTGTAAAACAAGTTTGTTAGCGAAAAATCACTAGTTTTTCACCAAAACATCAATTATATGTAGCCGCTTTCCATGATTTAAGTTGCTTTTGGACCTATCAAAGACATATTCCTTGGGTGGGCTAAATATAAGACGGCAGGAAAAATGTCATAACGATGCAACAGACAGTTTTCAAAATAATTGATCGTGAATGACGGCATTCATTTCTGGACAGACTATAACCTCTACGCGACAGCCTCCCTGGCCTAGATTTAACGCCTTTCTCCGTAATTCCGTATATCCACGTGAGGAACCTAACCTGCGCGAGAATCGGTAGCGGTTCTCGCCGCGATGGTAACTTACGGGGTGTGTGAGCCGGTCGTTCAGAAATCAATGGCAAACTACTGAGCGTAATCTTGCCAAGAAATCAACAATCAGCTGAAATATGCTGATGTTGACATCGATGTCCTGTAAAGGATGTGCGGGGAGAAAAAAAACCTCCACTCAAAATCAATCCAGTGCACACACTAATATTAGCGACTGATAGTAGTAATAACACGTTTGTGAACGTCGCTAGAATTCAAAACGAGCGAACGTAAATTAGAGGAAGCAAAAATGACAATCAAGTTTTAAATATTGAGCACAACCCACTACTGGCAACGCTGATCGTATTCTGGTATGAACCTAAGGCCTATCCACGTCAATATGGAAGCACTATACTCGAGTTTCGCCCTCGTTTGAGCTCGTCAGTAGTGCATATCTCTGACCGGATCCGGAAACAAGCCCCGGATCACTGGCGTGTGAAGCGGGTGTGTAACCACGCGGCACACGTTGGACACAAAGCCAAATTATCATAACAGAATATTACATCGTCATCCATCGAAGGCTTTATTTTCATGAATGAGGAAAAGGCTCAGAATGCCAGTCAACATAACACTAGACTAACGGGGTAAACATGATCTTTTCTTGGAAAACCCACAGACAAATTAATTTGAGGGAGAACCACAGTATAAATATAGAAATGACGCAAAAGTATTAATAATGAAGCACAGACAAATTAAGTAGCTGACCCGGCCCGGCTTCGCCCAGTCCCTGGTGGGGAGCATCTCTTTTAATTCATATAAGTAGTCATATAAGTTCTCGTTCCCGTTCCCGACAATCTGTCTGTCTGTCTGTCTGTCTGTCTGTCTGTCTGTCTGTCTGTCTGTTTGTATGACCCGGCCCGGCATCGCCCAGCTCCTGGTGTGGAGCATCTCATTTAATTCATATAAGTAGTCATATAAACTCCCGTTCCCGTTCTCGACTATCTATCTGTCTGTCTGTCTATCTGTCTGTCTGTCTGTCTGTCTGACCCGGCCCGGCTTCGCCCAGTCCCTTATGGGGAGCATCTCATTTAATTCATATAAGTAGTCATATAAGTTCCCGTTCCCGACTGTCTGTCTGTCTGTCTGTCTGTCTGCCTGTCTGTCTAATCATTTATTGGTTGCAGTTAGAACAACCTTAGATAAACGATGACCAACTTACAAAAAGCATTAGAAAGAGCACTTGAAAGATATTTACATCTTCCCCCAACAATTAACTTGGGGTAAATGGAGAGGCGGCAGCAGCAGCAACAGAAGAAGAAAAAGGAGGAGTAGGAGGAGGGAGGAGGAAGAGTTATTACTACTATCAGTCGCTAATATTAGTGTGTGCACTGGATTGATTTTGAGTTACTGCACACCGCCGGCACTCCGCGCGGGGCTGGTGTGGGGAGGGGGAGGGGTCATTATAAAAAGGGCGTTGTCCTTGGCGATGGTTGGTAAACATCCTAACCGCTGCCGTGCAGTCACGTGATGTACATCTGTGTAGCCGGAAATAGCGTGGTGCAAGAACACTCAATCCAGTAAGGACACAAAGGTCTCGGGCAGTTTTTGAGACCTAATAGAAGTAGGACGGATTGGCATGGTTTGAAACATGGGGAGTTTAAAACTGAACGTAAACTTCCCAAGAAATCTAAAGCAGCCAAAACACAAAATGCTGCGGTTGGCTGCGACGTCCTGTAACGGATATGCAGCTAACGTTTTAAAACCTAGAGGATCTATTTCATTCCACCGGGTTTGATCCCATATGACTCGGTCTCTTTCCGCTAGGCGGACTGCCGAAAGCGTCGCACAGAGCACGAACTCCGTAGCTCCAGCGACGATCCCCATGAGTCTACGAGAAAATTGCACTCGTGAACTGAACGAGGTAGCTCGGATTCGAACCCACAACCATCAGAGTGAGAAGCAGGCGGCGTGACCACTTCGCGTTAGGGTAAAGCTTATGCACTCCCAATCGCGCTCCTCCGCCCGAAGCCGGTGGCACACAAATGCAAGAATTGTGCAACGAATATGAAATAATATAAGCACCATTAACTTTATTAAGCAGTCAGTGGCAGTGAGATGTGAGTTTGTCATGGTTAGCAAAGTCTGCCCCAGACATCTGAAGAAGACAAACTACACTCAGATAGTTGCGAATGCTTCATTGATTGTCAAACAGAATTGACCCATCTCAGATCGATCAATTAATCAGATGTGATTGAGAAATAAGCCGGCCTCTGTGGCGAAGGAGCAGAGACCCTGTTTCACAATCCCACACATCGGGTTCGGAATCAGCTGTTGGCGATTGATTGATTGATTGATTGATTGATTGATTGGTTGATTTAGGAACCGACATCACAGCCTTCTGGGCATTCCCATAAGCGCTCCGCCCCCATCCCAGTAGCCAGCGAAGAGTGCCAACCCCAATAGTACCAGTAGCAATATGATTATATGTTCGTCTCGCCTTTCTTCTAAGCGTCGAGCATCGGCCAGATCCCCTCGTCACTCCTCGCTGTATCAATCTTGCCAGATTATGGTGATCCATTTGCTCCTCCGAGGTGTGCACGTGCTCTCACAAGGCCGCAACCACGTCTGCCTTGTCATGTGTCAATACTCTACCAAGTTTTGCAAAGCCAGCCAATCTGTCCGCCTGTTCATTCCCCAGCACACCGGCATGCCCCGGAGAAAAGATCCAGGTGTTGCTTGCCACCCGTGACCTCCGAAGCGAAGCAAGCCACTTTGCACGAAGCCTGCCTATTCTCACCCTACTCAGCAGGCTTTCTGAGTCATTTACAATCACGGGTGTGTGTGTGTGTGTGTCTGTGTGTGTGTGTGTGTGTCGGTCGTATTCTCCATCCAGCGGAAAGCTGCACTGATCGCCTCCACCTCCATTCTTAAGCTAGATGTTGTGGTATCATACACCAGGCTCTCCTGCGCCAAACGTCGACCATTAGCTTTTGCTAAGAATCCCCAGGTACTTCTTCTGCCTCTCAACACCGAACCATCTGTGTAGATAATAACATCACCGGGGCGAGTATTATCCTGAATTAGTTGCCATTAGCTTTTGTTTTAGCTGTTGGTGATGCGTAAGCGTTGATAGTTAATATTGGTTTGAAGGTCAACGTAAAATCGGCTATAAGATCACAAACAAACAATTCTGGTGTTGACTGACACGTCCTGTAAAGGACATCCATCTAACTGTGGAATTGATCTTAGCTTTATTTTTCAAAATTGTTCTACATACATAGTGTAGTGAGACTCTACAAACACACTGTACAAAGATAGCAGACGCGGATGAGTATCGTCCCTTTGTTTGCTTATCATTTATAATCATCATCGCCATTTATAATCATCATCGCCATTTATAATCATCATCGCCACTCATCATTTATAATCATCATCGCCATTCATGTCTCTCCGCAGATCTCGGTCCTCGATCATCTAGATCAATTCTATTAACGAACTAACGAACAAACGAACGAACAAATTAACGAACGCCGAATAAAAGAACTATTACTTGAGCAAACTTTATTATCAAAGGTTTCAACAATGGGTCCGTAGACTTCTCTGGACTGTGGCAGTTTGCATGAAAGTTTGACATCATGTCAGGGAGAAATATCCGTATCAGATCTTTCGTACATACTTTCATCCAATAAATAATTCTTCTTCTTCTTCTTCTTCTTCTTCTTCTTCTTCTTCTTCTTCTTCTTCTTCTTCTTCTTCTTCCTCTTCATCTACGCCTTCTTATTCTTCTTCTTCTGCTACTGCTTCTTCTTCTGCATCTTCTTCTTCTTCATCTTCTTCTTCTTCTTCTTCTTCTTCTTCTTCTTCTTCTTCTTCTTCTTCTTCTTCTTCTTCTTCTTCTGCTGCTGCTGCTGCTGGTGCTCCCCTTTGTCTTCCACTAGTGTATGAGTCCTCAAACAAACCATGTCATGCTGTCCTATCTTTTGCTATGTCCTGCAGTTGCCTCTCTGTCCGCCCAGCATTATTCATCCCCGTCGATAATTCTCATCTTCTTGTGTTGCAAGCCTCCCGCTCTTATGGGTATTCAATCAATCAATCATGTGCCATGCCGGAAAGCGTGGGCGGTCATGACTCGCCATTTCACTCGATCATATTAAGTAAAACTTATAAGATGCAGCCTCACACAAAAAACGCACACACATACACGCACAAAACATATGCATTATAAAACAAAATCGCTGCTATATGACAAATCAATACTACTTATTATTTTAAAACAGTAGGACACGAGAAGGTGAAAGAAGGAGAACCGGTTTTATATCTATGCAGTAACTGGTTTTATTTCATTGTAATACTGTGATTGGTGATTGATGTCAGGTCTTAGTCAGATATGATTGATCTACCATATGACAGTAGACGGTCCAATCAGCTTCTGTTAGCGCCGAATGTTCGGCGGCGCTTACCAAACCCGACACCCCACATTGTGCCAACGGCTTCTGGCGGAAGAGCGCAATTGGGAGGCTACAAACCTTACCCTGGTGCGAGGAAATGCAACCTAAAGATTAAATGTCATGGCAGGGCTGACCAGGCCTAAGCCGTGGTTGGTAACTGGTCTAGGATCGAAGCTCCGACAGGCGTACAGATAGAGCATTGCTTTGCTGATCCGGCAGCTTCTGCAGCTTGTTTTGTTCCAGACGTATTGGTGTTACCTTTCCTCTGAAGTACACTAGACAGGCAGAGAGAGGGATAATACTGCATGGGCAACACATGGTCTCTAAATTTAGCCCAGGCTTTGTGTTATGGGGAGGTATAACTCCATTTTACAAACTATCGTCTGTTGAGACGGCAAGGTGCCAGTCAGTCAGTCAGTCAGTCATTATTTTAGTAATTGTAATGAAGCTAAGCCAGCTCCGTGACGTATGGGTTATGGACGCAGTTCGTGATCCCGCCTCCCCACGTTCGAAACACAGCTGTGCGCGATTTGGCAGCAGACCGCGAGGCGTTCGTTTTAACGACATGGTATGGATACCGGTCTTTTTGAAAGCAATGGCAAACTACTGAACGTAAACTTGCCAAGAGATCAAAACAGCAAAAATGCTGGTTTGACTGCAACGTCCTGTAAATGCAACTGACAGTTTTTTTAATGAAGCTAAACAATACATACCGCACTACAAGATACAGAAATGATTACTACACCAGGGTAATCTCAGCAGGTATGCAGTCTTTAGCTGTGTGTGTGTGTGAACGTTAGTGTACTCGCTAGAAGGTCACTCAGATAATGGTATGAGCGCTGTCGAATGAGGCTTCAGTGCCTGAGCTCTCTTGTTCGTTACGTGAGTGAAAGATTTGCCAAAAGAAAAACAAGACTAAAGAGCGCCGTCCTTCAACATGTGAAATATTATGAAGAACAAGAATATATTGCGTTGTGTCATTCAACTATCATTTACTGCCAATATAGTACCTTGCGGTGTATGGCAAGGGGGTCTTAAGCCTGAGGAATTAAGGCCGCCTGGCTAGTGCAGTCGCCGCGAACTGTGCTGGTTAGGGTTTTCTTTTTACCCCCGACAGAAAAAACAAACTCCACGGAAGGAGAATCCGGCGTTCTAGCCAGTCCGCCAGTCGCTCCTCTCATTCAACATGTGAAATATTCTGAAGAACAAGAATACATTGCGATGTGTTGTCATTTGTTCTCTGGAATCCCGTATACTCTCGTGAGTAACGTGACGACGGCGAGAATCGTTAGCGGTTCTAAGCACGTCGGTAATTAACGGGGTATGTGAGCCGGTCGCTAAGAAAGCAATGGCAAACTACTGAGCGTAATCTTGCCAAGAAATCAACAATTAGCTGAAAGATGCTGATGTTGACAGCGATGTCCTGTAAAGGATATGCAAACATTTTATTTATAACATAGAACCAGCTCTAACACAGGGCTGTGAGACCTGGACAATTAGTCAACAAGCGAAACATCCCTGGAAGCTGGAAGAGATGTAGTTTTATAGAAGAATGCTGGACATTCTTTGAACAGCCACAATGAGTCATCTACGCGTTTTGAAAGAGGATAAGACACACAGACATCTTGCCGAGAACCAACTACATCCTGATAATAGTGTTTCGTTAGCATGTACAGGAGGCTGGCTCAAACCACATTCTTACTGGTCAGAGAAAAAGTCTATCCCACAAGTGAAGAAACAACCTCAATCCACGGTGTTTGTTAAGTGAGGGCTCTATCTCCTGCTCCACCCCACAAAAGAGAGGTCAATAAGAATACTGTAAATGGCAGCAAAGATGATCAGAGAAACGAATTAGGATATGTCAAATGGTGTGAGTGTCGCATTCTCCAGATGTGTGAAGTGGTGAGATTACACCGGTATTTGCGGAAGGACAATCACCTGTTGTGTGATGTATGACAAAATCCAACCCACCCCCACTGATGTTAAATGTTGCATCGCATTTCGCGCTGTGCGTGTGAACGGTAACTGTTTTGTCGTGGATGCCTAGCCGCATTTGACCCGGCAGCCACACTAGCGCGCCACTGCTTCCTCTGCAGGTAGGAGCGTCGTAGCAGTACCTTGTCCACTCAACGCCCGGACTGTCATCCTTGATGTGGTCCCTCACAACGTCAGTGCCCAGACTGACCTGCTTAGCGCGCCCATGAGGATGCGACACAATTACTGCTAGAAGGGGTTTGCCATTGTCCGAGACACGCTGTCCATACCTTTCATTCAGTTCCTTTTCTTTCTGTCTTAGACGCAACATAGAGCTTTCGATGCAGTCACGGATCTCAACATCATGGGTGACGCATTCCAAAATGCAGCGGTCGCTTTCCTCATCAACGTCCACCAAACGAACTCCTTGCATCCAGGTAATGCTATCCTTGTTAGCATCGTCATTGAACTGCCAGCCTACTAGTGTCCGTGATGCCTCCTGATCATCATAAACTACATGGTGTGCGGTACTGACAAACACGGAGTAACATGGGTTAGAAGAATGTGTATCCCCATGGCAAGGACACAACTCGTCTTTTATTCTCTTTTCTTCTATGGGTAGGAACGCACTACCACTACCGAATCTCTCGTGGTAGTTTACATAGGAAACAGACACTTTGCTGGACGGAGATTCCCGAGTTATGATCTTATTTGTGCGTTTAACCCTGATGCAGACACACTGCGTTATGAGTTCTTTGACGCAGTCGTGGATATCCTGATCCTGGTACTGACTGGGCAGATGTCCCTTGGTAAATGCTGTTGCTGGAATAAACTGGTCGTGCTTCTCGAACTTGGGGCAATGGTAGAAGCTCCGGGTTAGTCCAGCTTGGCCTTCAAATGTGGTCTCTGATTCCAGAGTTCCTGTGAACGAAATCCAAGCACACAAAACACATGAAACAATAGGCTACAAATAGAAGTCACAAGTGGCATTCAGTAGTGTATGTAATTACAAGAACGGAGTCTTGATGATGTTCAGAAAAGTAAATCCACTAAATATTTACATCAATCACATAAAAAGGTCCACTTAAATACATACCAACAACATTGACTTGCCGTACTTAAACAAAGACATCAACAACTTCAAACAATCATACTTGAACATAAACAAATATATACCACACCCATATAAACACGCTCATAAACAAATTTGAATAACGAAAACACAAAAAATAGATTGCACGTTGTATTGCCATGCATATGTCGCTGCATCTCGCCATGTACATTCTGCAGAGATCACACAACATACACTCACGCACCACATCAACAGTGTGTGGGGTATATGGTGCTAGGCCCACCTGTTATAGACAGACTGACACTCATTGGTTCGTGTGGTTAATGGCCTGTACTTCCCTCAACAGTTCTTGGTACCTGTTTCAGGCTGGATATGTTGTTCTCGAAGGCAATTCCAACACGAAGGCAATTCCAACACGATCATTAGGACGACAGGCCTGTGTGCTGGCACTGCGCCAACGTGACTCCCACAGAAAACAGTCAGACAGTCTTACATTCACACTCAAGTGTAGAAGAGGAAAGACTAAATCAGGTAATGAAATACTGACCTTTACTCCATAAAGCCTGCTGGGTCGCATTGTCCATGACACCTTTTGTGCCTGAAATAGAAACGGAAAAGCCGAGGTGTATTACGAGTGTTAAGTCTAGTCTAGTCTAGTCTTTCCTCTTGGGCCTAAGGCGGCACATAGGGCAGAATTCGTGGCTCTCCATGTTTGTGCGTAGCGCTAACATTTACAGCCAGAAATCTGATTCTGTAACAACGGTGAGTTTTATGATGGCGGATTGTCAAGCCGCCGATCAACCGACTTAAGTCAAACTAGAAGAAAACACGTCCAGCCATCCTGACTGTCACAGAATGATGATAGTTTAGTGCTTCCCAGACAAAACTAAATGTAACATTAATGGCAATATAGGAGAAGGGTTAACAATCGAGTCGTTCAATCTGAGAGAAGGATAAATGGAAGGTTATTGACCGAATATCAGAGACAGGTGTTCGCAGAGGTCATTGCCTGACGATCTGATCGGACGGACACGGGAACCGGGGAGATCGCGTTGTGGAAAAATGAACGGAGAAAGGCGATCAACGGGTTCGGACGCTTTGAAGTATTA
Organism: Cepaea hortensis; assembly: GCA_963921405.1. Taxonomy (NCBI): domain Eukaryota; kingdom Metazoa; phylum Mollusca; class Gastropoda; order Stylommatophora; family Helicidae; genus Cepaea; species Cepaea hortensis. The sequence continues at coordinate 94,005,070 of OY992891.1, forward strand.
GCGTACGGGGAATCCAGGGAAACATCGTAAGCACGGAACGAAGCGAGCAACTAACCACTACGTGATTTCACCGCCTTTTGGTGTACAGGATACGTCAAGAGACGAGTGTTGAGGTATGAACATCAAACAATAACGGAAGAACGGGAGGCCCAATATAAATAGTAGAAACTGGGTTTTCTGTTTTAGTATGTGTTCCCAAACTGGGCAGAAATCTCTATGCCTCCTGTAGGTGGAAAGAAATACACATCCCTGATTGTTGAACGAAGATGGGATATTAGTGTGTTATTCGCTAGTGTATTTCAATTCAGGGAGTCCGATAGAGTATATAAGGTATTATAATATTAGCGTAATAGTAGCATAGGGATATAGGTGTTTGTTCTTGATTTGTGGCATTGCATTCGTTTATCTAATCGTGTAAACTTTAGTGCACTCATAAATCGTATGTCCGTATGTTTTTCGGAGGCTTCTCAGTATGGCTGGAGAAGGACTCTCACATAAGAAAATAATATGAAGCAGACTCATATCACCAGATTACCTTTCTTCTCCACAGGTTCCAATCCCTTTATTGAAATCAGAGAAGAAATGAAGGTTACTGCACTTGAACAAATAAAGTACCTACTTAGAACCAACAAGAACATAGACATGTTTTAATATGAAGAAGTGATAACGTAACGTCAAATACAGAACACTGTATGCTCAAACGAATATACAACTAAAGCCCTTAAAAGGAAAAGACGTTAACCTGTGGCCAGCAGGGATACTTAAAACTGCATGCAATTGCACTGTGCAGAAACATTAAACTTTATTAACCATAGACATTGTGTAGAACATTTTTAGTAACTCTAGACAATGTGGGATAGTGGCGGTGTGTATTCAGAGGTGGACTATAATACCTTCCAAAACGGGAAATATATGAACTTCAGTGACTTACCAAATCGGATTATTTTCTGGTGATAAGACATTGAACTGTTGTTTTCTTCAAGAATTGGATTAAGTCCAGACTCAAGCAGGAGGAGATCATCCAGGGTGAGATCACTCCATTTCTATGTGTGCTGTCCTATGTTTTGGCCGACAGAAGAGTCGAGAAAATCTACGGCACATACGAAATCAAAAGTCCTATCTTGCATTCACACTAGTAGACAATACCAACTACATATACACAGTCCATCCATACACCAGACATAGTTTTATTTTTAATAAATATTTTATTAATTGTTGAAAGAAACTGTTGTCGGAGTATGTGATGAAGGAATAATAGAGAGAGAGAAAGGAAAAGATATATGGAAGGGAAGACAGAAGGGAGGAGTGTAGACAGAAGTCAGTCAAGTATCCAAAAGAAGAAGAAGTAATAAGGTGTGCTTGTTCATTTCACGTTCCTCCCGGGACGACAAGCGACACTGACCCAAGCCGGAAACTCTCTCAACAAACAAGCATTCGAAAGCCCGTGGTCACCGCACTCACATGACCCCACACGGGTCTCACGAACTGTGAGTAGCCGTGAACAGGCCAAACATATCTGTGTTGGGCAGACAGGTTCAGGACAGCGAGACGGACCTCAGGAACTTATAAAATAGCCATGTACAAATACACAATTATACATATAGGAAGTGATAAACATGAAATAGGTGTGGGACTACTGTTTGATGAGAAAACAGCTAAATTAATAAATGGTTATTTCTATATGTCTGGGTGATTATCTCGAACATATCCCAACTCTTACAAAGCAGACAACTAAACGTAATTAAAGCAGCTCGTTTCTTGATTTGAATGCACTGGGCATATCCTGTTACAACAACACTAACATGTCAGATATATGTACACATGCACACCTAGTTGCAACAACACTAACGTGTCAGATATATGTACACATGCACACCTAGTTGACAAAACACTAACATGTCAGATATATGTACACATGCACACCTAGTTGCAACAACACTAACATGTCAGATATATGTACACATGCACACCTAGTTACAACAACACTAACATGTCAGATATATGTACACATGCACACCTAGTTACAACAACACTAACATGTCAGATATATGTACACATGCACACCTAGTTACAACAACACTAACATGTCAGATATATGTACACATGCACATCTAGTTACAACAACACTAACATGTCAGATATATGTACACATGCACACCTAGTTGCAACAACACTAACATGTCAGATATATGTACACATGCACACCTAGTTGCAACAACACTAACGTGTCAGATATATGTACACATGCACACCTAGTTACAACAACACTAACGTGTCAGATATATGTACACATGCACACCTAGTTACAACAACACTAACGTGTCAGATATATGTACACATGCACACCTAGTTACAACAACACTAACATGTCAGATATATCTACACATGCACACCTAGTTACAACAACACTAACATGTCAGATATATGTACACATGCACACCTAGTTACAACAACACTAACATGTCAGATATATGTACACATGCACACCTAGTTGCAACAACACTAACATGTCAGATATATGTACACATGCACACCTAGTTACAACAACACTAACATGTCAGATATATATACACATGCACACCTAGTTGCAACAACACTAACATGTCAGATATATGTACACATGCACACCTAGTTACAACAACACTAACGTGTCAGATATATGTACACATGCACACCTAGTTGCAACAACACTAACATGTCAGATATATGTACACATGCACACCTAGTTACAACAACACTAACATGTCAGATATATCTACACATGCACACCTAGTTGCAACAACACTAACGTGTCAGATATATGTACACATGCACACCTAGTTACAACAACACTAACGTGTCAGATATATGTACACATGCACACCTAGTTGACAAAACACTAACATGTCAGATATATGTACACATGCACACCTAGTTGCAACAACACTAACATGTCAGATATATGTACACATGCACACCTAGTTGCAACAACACTAACGTGTCAGATATATGTACACATGCACATCTAGTTACAACAACACTAACATGTCAGATATATGTACACATGCACATCTAGTTACAACAACACTAACATGTCAGATATATCTACACATGCACACCTAGTTGCAACAACACTAACATGTCAGATATATGTACACATGCACACCTAGTTGCAACAACACTAACGTGTCAGATATATGTACACATGCACACCTAGTTACAACAACACTAACATGTCAGATATATGTACACATGCACACCTAGTTACAACAACACTAACATGTCAGATATATGTACATATGCACACCTAGTTGCAACAACACTAACATGTCAGATATATATACACATGCACACCTAGTTGCAACAACACTAACATGTCAGATATATGTACACATGCACATCTAGTTACAACAACACTAACATGTCAGATATATGTACACATGCACACCTAGTTGCAACAACACTAACGTGTCAGATATATGTACACATGCACACCTAGTTGCAACAACACTAACATGTCAGATATATGTACACATGCACACCTAGTTACAACAACACTAACGTGTCAGATATATGTACACATGCACACCTAGTTACAACAACACTAACATGTCAGATATATGTACACATGCACACCTAGTTGCAACAACACTAACATGTCAGATATATGTACATATGCACACCTAGTTGCAACAACACTAACATGTCAGATATATGTACACATGCACATCTAGTTGCAACAACACTAACATGTCAGATATATGTACACATGCACATCTAGTTGCAACAACACTAACATGTCAGATATATGTACACATGCACACCTAGTTGCAACAACACTAACATGTCAGATATATGTACACATGCACATCTAGTTGCAACAACACTAACATGTCAGATATATGTACACATGCACACCTAGTTACAACAACACTAACATGTCAGATATATGTACACATGCACACCTAGTTGCAACAACACTAACATGTCAGATATATGTACACATGCACACCTAGTTGCAACAACACTAACATGTCAGATATATGTACACATGCACACCTAGTTACAACAACACTAACATGTCAGATATATGTACACATGCACACCTAGTTACAACAACACTAACATGTCAGATATATGTACACATGCACACCTAGTTACAACAACACTAACATGTCAGATATATGTACACATGCACACCTAGTTGCAACAACACTAACATGTCAGATATATGTACACATGCACATCTAGTTGCAACAACACTAACATGTCAGATATATGTACACATGCACACCTAGTTACAACAACACTAACATGTCAGATATATGTACACATGCACACCTAGTTACAACAACACTAACATGTCAGATATATGTACACATGCACACCTAGTTACAACAACACTAACATGTCAGATATATGTACACATCCACACCTAGTTGCAACAACACTAACATGTCAGATATATGTACACATGCACATCTAGTTGCAACAACACTAACATGTCAGATATATGTACACATGCACACCTAGTTACAACAACACTAACATGTCAGATATATGTACACATGCACACCTAGTTACAACAACACTAACATGTCAGATATATGTACACATGCACACCTAGTTGCAACAACACTAACATGTCAGATATATGTACACATGCACACCTAGTTGCAACAACACTAACATGTCAGATATATGTACACATGCACATCTAGTTGCAACAACACTAACATGTCAGATATATGTACACATGCACACCTAGTTACAACAACACTAACATGTCAGATATATGTACACATGCACACCTAGTTGCAACAACACTAACATGTCAGATATATGTACACATGCACACCTAGTTACAACAACACTAACATGTCAGATATATGTACACATGCACACCTAGTTACAACAACACTAACATGTCAGATATATGTACACATGCACACCTAGTTACAACAACACTAACATGTCAGATATATGTACACATGCACACCTAGTTACAACAACACTAACATGTCAGATATATGTACACATGCACACCTAGTTACAACAACACTAACATGTCAGATATATGTACACATGCACACCTAGTTACAACAACACTAACATGTCAGATATATGTACACATGCACACCTAGTTACAACAACACTAACATGTCAGATATATGTACACATGCACACCTAGTTACAACAACACTAACATGTCAGATATATGTACACATGCACACCTAGTTACAACAACACTAACATGTCAGATATATGTACACATGCACACCTAGTTACAACAACACTAACATGTCAGATATATGTACACATGCACACCTAGTTACAACAACACTAACATGTCAGATATATGTACACATGCACACCTAGTTACAACAACACTAACATGTCAGATATATCTACACATGCACACCTAGTTACAACAACACTAACATGTCAGATATATCTACACATGCACACCTAGTTACAACAACACTAACATGTCAGATATATGTACACATGCACACCTAGTTACAACAACACTAACATGTCAGATATATGTACACATGCACACCTAGTTACAACAACACTAACATGTCAGATATATGTACACATGCACACCTAGTTACAACAACACTAACATGTCAGATATATGTACACATGCACACCTAGTTACAACAACACTAACATGTCAGATATATGTACACATGCACATCTAGTTACAACAACACTAACATGTCAGATATATGTACACATGCACACCTAGTTACAACAACACTAACATGTCAGATATATGTACACATGCACACCTAGTTACAACAACACTAACATGTCAGATATATGTACACATGCACATCTAGTTACAACAACACTAACATGTCAGATATATGTACACATGCACATCTAGTTACAACAACACTAACATGTCAGATATATGTACACATGCACACCTAGTTACAACAACACTAACATGTCAGATATATGTACACATGCACACCTAGTTACAACAACACTAACATGTCAGATATATGTACACATGCACATCTAGTTACAACAACACTAACATGTCAGATATATGTACACATGCACATCTAGTTACAACAACACTAACATGTCAGATATATGTACACATGCACACCTAGTTACAACAACACTAACGTGTCAGATATATGTACACATGCACACCTAGTTACAACAACACTAACATGTCAGATATATGTACACATGCACACCTAGTTACAACAACACTAACATGTCAGATATATGTACACATGCACACCTAGTTACAACAACACTAACATGTCAGATATATGTACACATGCACATCTAGTTACAACAACACTAACATGTCAGATATATGTACACATGCACATCTAGTTGCAACAACACTAACATGTCAGATATATGTACACATGCACACCTAGTTGCAACAACACTAACATGTCAGATATATGTACACATGCACATCTAGTTGCAACAACACTAACATGTCAGATATATGTACACATGCACACCTAGTTACAACAACACTAACATGTCAGATATATGTACACATGCACATCTAGTTGCAACAACACTAACATGTCAGATATATGTACACATGCACACCTAGTTACAACAACACTAACATGTCAGATATATGTACACATGCACATCTAGTTACAACAACACTAACATGTCAGATATATGTACACATGCACATCTAGTTACAACAACACTAACATGTCAGATATATGTACACATGCACACCTAGTTGCAACAACACTAACATGTCAGATATATGTACACATGCACATCTAGTTGCAACAACACTAACATGTCAGATATATGTACACATGCACACCTAGTTACAACAACACTAACATGTCAGATATATGTACACATGCACATCTAGTTACAACAACACTAACATGTCAGATATATGTACACATGCACATCTAGTTGCAACAACACTAACATGTCAGATATATGTACACATGCACACCTAGTTGCAACAACACTAACATGTCAGATATATGTACACATGCACATCTAGTTGCAACAACACTAACATGTCAGATATATGTACACATGCACACCTAGTTACAACAACACTAACATGTCAGATATATGTACACATGCACATCTAGTTACAACAACACTAACATGTCAGATATATGTACACATGCACATCTAGTTACAACAACACTAACATGTCAGATATATGTACACATGCACACCTAGTTACAACAACACTAACATGTCAGATATATGTACACATGCACATCTAGTTACAACAACACTAACATGTCAGATATATGTACACATGCACACCTAGTTGCAACAACACTAACGTGTCAGATATATGTACACATGCACACCTAGTTGCAACAACACTAACATGTCAGATATATGTACACATGCACACCTAGTTGCAACAACACTAACGTGTCAGATATATGTACACATGCACACCTAGTTGCAACAACACTAACATGTCAGATATATGTACACATGCACATCTAGTTACAACAACACTAACATGTCAGATATATGTACACATGCACACCTAGTTACAACAACACTAACATGTCAGATATATGTACACATGCACATCTAGTTACAACAACACTAACATGTCAGATATATGTACACATGCACACCTAGTTACAACAACACTAACATGTCAGATATATGAGCCCACGCCAATTTGAAACATCTACCCTGATGCAGAATTGAACCGCGGACCACCGAGCTGGCAGGCGGGCATCTATCCACTAGTAACTGTCTCCCCCCCCCCCCCCCACACACACACACACACACTGCTTAGTCACAGTCTGTGTCCAACTCATCATCAGCACTGGTAAGTAGTTAAATTTATAAATCATACAAAGGGAAGTAACATGAAAGAAACTAAGAAAATAAAAACAAACGTTAGTTCAAGCCAAGAACATATTATTTAGCAGTACCAATGAGTGGCAACATCCGCACAATCTTGACAGGAAATCACATGCCCACAAGGCAAGTAAATACAGCTGACTGGCCGCCTCCTGCACGCTCGGTATGTGGTACGTTCAGATAGAAGTGTCAGTCGCAGATTGTTTATTTAACGTGGAGCTGCGTGGTCTCGAGGTATGGTGTCCGCCTCGAGTGCTGGAGGTCCCGGGTTCAAGCCCCGGTGATGTCGGGATTTTTTCACGTGGACTTACTAGTAATAAATGTCTCCTGGTCTCTGGGTAGTGAGATCGGACGCCCGTGTGTATTGTTGCGCACGTAAAATATCCCTTGGCAGTTGGAAATCGAAAAAGAGTAGCCTAACGGCGCTGCCCGGGCAAAATTTCGAGTTAAAAATCTACCCAAAGTATTTCAGGATCCTCGCCGGTGCTACGGAGTTAGTGCACTGAGCTGAGTTTCTCCAGACTCAGGTTTGAGTTAGGAGGAGAACGGAGCACTTATGAGTTGCACCCGTGTGCCGTGATGTTGATCCGTCGACTAAACTAAACTAAACTAAACTAAACTTATTTAACTTGATAACTATTACATCGATTTACTAGGAAAATATGCTGTACAAAGCAGGAATGCAGCATATTTCCATTTCGTATAATGTCGAGTCATTCCTCGTCTCAGTTGAGGTATTGTGTTTCCACAAATCGTATTTAGTCTTCCGTCTGCATAGATGTTTCAAGAAACGACATCACAGCACTAGGGACACTATCATGCGTGCTCCGCTCTCATCTGCAACAGCCAGCGAAAAGTCCCAGTGCTAGTGGTACCAATAGCAGCCTGATAATGTTGGTCTGGAGAACAGGCTCCCGCCGACCTGACTCCGACAAATGCAATCACTGTCCAGAACTCAGACGACTCTCATGTCAATGCATCGCAGTTACAGAGTTAAGTTTTTCAGAGGCTGGCGGCCAACCAATCAACCATTCAACCAACTAGTCAGACAGTTGATTGACAGGCAGCGAGCCAGCTAGTTAACCAACCAGCCATCCAGACAAACAACCAAGCAACCTAACAACCAGCCTACCAATCAACCAACCAGCCTACCAATCAACCAACCAGCCTACCAATCAACCAACCAGCCAACCAATCAACCAACCAGCCTACCAATCAACCAACCAGCCAACCAATCAACCAACCAGCCTACCAATCAACCAACCAGCCAACCGAAGAATCAGCCAATCAAGCAAGCAACCTAACAACCAGTCATCCAGCCAATCAATCAACTAGCCATCCAGCCAATCAACCAACCAGCCATCCAGTCAATCAACAAAGCAAACGATCATCTAGCCAGACAATCAACCAAGCAACCTAACAACCAGGTCGCCAATCAACCAACCAGCCAACCAGCCAATCAACGAAGCAACATAACAACCAGAAAACAAATCAACCAAGCAACTTAACAACCAGCTAGCCAAATCACCAACCAGCCATCCACCGTTAATCGTTTTGTATCTGTCAGTTACAGACATAGATTCTGTAATGACCTGAATTCATCGTTTTGTGTCTGTCAGTTTCAGACATAGATTTTGAGATGACCTAAGTTCATCATTCTGTGTCTGCCAGTATCATTTATAGGCTCTGTGAAGCCCTGAGCTAATATAACTGTATCTGCTAGTTTTGTATATAAAATCTGTGATGACCCGTGTTCATCATACTGTATCTAACACCGTGATACATAAACTGTACAATGCCATGAGTTCAGCGTCCTGAATCTGTCGGTTGCAATACATACACTCTGTGATGCCATGAGTTTAATTCCCTATACCTGTCATCATCAAACGTAGACTGCAATGCCCTGAGTCCGTCGCCATCTAGAGCGCGTCTCGCCATTTCTTTCAAGAACCATACTTGGGACGCAGAGGTGTTTCCAAGGCACCAGGGTCGGGTTATAAACTGGCCAAGACCTATTGACGCGTCCTCGTCGAGCGTCCTGTGCAACAGGTCCCTACGGGATCCTGGCTGAAGTCAATAGGATCGCCGATTCCTCCGAAGTCGGAGAGTGTCTGCCTGTACGGCGAGGAACCACCAGTCTGCACACCAATAAGCCAGACATGGGACAACGGATACTCACGCAAACCTCAGGTCCTGTATGACATCACACTGATGTTGGACAACAGGATGTCTTCATCCGACATACAGGACTTCGCGTTGGAGCTCAAGCCAACGAACACAAGCAAGCAAGCAAGAACCATACCTTCATTCGTCGGTCGGAGTGGCCGAATCGATACAAACGCGCGTTCCTACTAAACATGGCACATTGCTTGATACACATAAAGCATAGCCGATCAAAGAACGAATAACAATAAGAGTGCTTATAAACACTTACAATAAATTGCAGATAATCAGCTGCAATAAATCAGAGTGGTAGATAATCAGCTGCAATAAACCAGAGTGAACCAAGACACAACTGCAGCGGTTCGGCTCTGTGACTGCCTCACCACACAACCAGAATATTGAATGATTAACAAAAACACAACTTTTAGGTTTTTCAATCGACCGCTCAGACTCGGATTATTTTTAGCGTTCGGGTTTTTCCTCAAACATGACAAATACACGACTCACAGCAACGGGCTTATACTCATCGCGTTCCAAATAAAAATATTAGTCGGATTGATTGAATGACATTAAGCAATGTACATCTTGGGCGCCCTAGACAACAGACCCTGGAGATTTGACGTCGAATATATCAGCCTTCAAGTAGCATGGACTCTTCTAACAACACACGTTACAGACAGAATAATGGCATGTAAATAAATAAGGATAAATTATCTTCAATATAAAGATAGATAACACATCGATGTTATTTAGGTAGATAAGGATAAGATATATTCTATATACAGATATATAACAAAATGATGTTATGTAGGTAGATAAGGATAAAGTATCGGCTACATAAAGATAACAGAAAGATGGCATGTATGTGGATCAGGATAAATTGTCTTCTATATAACGATAGGTAAAAAATGATGGCATTTAGGTAGATAAGAATAAATTAGCTCCCATATAAGGATAGATAATAGTATGACGGCAAGCATGTAGATAAGGATAAATAATCGTCTATGTAATGATAGAGCCGGTCGCCCTGGCGAAGCAGTTAAGGACGTTGTTCGTAATACCGTATACCCACGTACGAAACACAGTTGCGCAAGATTCGACAGAAGATCGCCTCGAGTTGGTTTCTTACGGAGGTCTGTCAGCCGGTCGTTCAGAAAGCAATGGCAAACTACTGAACGTAAAACTTGCCAAGACATCAACAGCAGCTTAAAAATGTTGGTGTTGACTGCAATGTCCTATAAAAGGAAATGCAGAAAAGAAATATCATGATAATGGGCCTGATGGAATGAAAGTAGATAAAGATAAAACATGGTAATATAAAGATAACAGGATGATGGCGTGTATGTCATAGTTAGTTAGTTAGTTAGTTAGTTAGTTAGTTAGTTAGTTAGTTATTTGGTTAGTTGGTTGGTTGGTTGGTTGGTTGGTTGGTTGGTTGGTTGGTTGGTTGGTTGGTTAGTTAGTTAGTTATTTAGATCACAGCCTGCACTTCCGCCTCCACAGCAGCTATATTTTCCTGTCTAGATGGATGCACACTGAAAAGGATGTACAGAACATTGTTGGCACTTGTACCCTCTCCTCAACAGGTTCTATGTCCTCAAGTGAACACACCTGCTGAAGAATGTTTAGTTTAGTTTAGTTACTAAACTAAACGACTTTCCTCTTTTTAACCAGCTGCCCTTTACCTTCTTAATCTCGCTCTGCAGTGGTTGTGTGTTTGCGTTGACTCTGTGATAGGCACGTGCTTGTAAAATTTGTATTCTGTCCCTCATGGTTGGAAAATCAAGAAGGTTGCACATCGACCTGCATGCTGTATCTCTTGTACATCCAAGAATAATGCGCATAGCTTCGTTCTGTATCCTTTCCATCCTTTCATTTTGCTTATGGCTGAGAGTCAGGACCGCCATCGCATACTCCAGAACAGAAAGGACCAGACCCTCGTAAAGAAAAACATAGTTGGCGCTGCTCACAGTTTGCCGCCGCCATCACCCGCATCGCAGCCAATCCCCGCTTGACCTTTGTTATCACCTGGTCTGTGTGCTTAGTTTAAGCTAGGCTTCAATCAAATCGTTGGCGTTGGGGTATTGACAATATAGTTATTTAAAGATAACAATGTCACTGTTGCCTTGTTGGGCTGATCATTACCCCAGCTTCAACACACCAAGTGCTTATGCGATTGAGTTCGGTTAGTAGTGCTACAGCAACCTGATCTCTGTCCTTACTCCGACAATACACTAAAACACCGTCGGCATACGAAAATGTCCTCCCCAGTGCCATGATCTGCTCACTGGTGATTCTCACTGTGTAGGCGTTGAACAGTACCGGAGATAATGGTGATCGCTGTGATAGGCCGGGATATATTGTTGTTGGTTCTGAAGTCCATCTGCCACATCTAAAAACTACTTTCCGTTGGAAGAGGGCTGCAGCGATTCAACCAAGGAGAAAAGGACTTATCTTGAGTTCAAGAAGCTGAGGCATTAAAAACGTCACTGGTACTCTGTTGTACGCGTCCTCAAGATCAACCGCTGCAGCAAATGTTTCAATGCCTGAGTGGAAATCTTCAAAGACATCATGGGCAAAAACTGCTGCATTGGCCCAGGTTTCTCTTTTTGGACGGTACCCTCCCAGGGTAGGTGGGAAAACACCTTGCCTCTCTAGCTGGCTTGATATTTTTTCTGGCAATTAACTTCTCCAGCAAGTTTCCTGTTGTGTTCTGCATGGTTATTACTCGATATCCCTGAATTTGTGTGTGATCTTTGCCAGGCTTCGGCAAGGGCATCAGATAGCTGTGTAACCACTCCTCCCTGATGCTAGCACTCCCTATACTGTTGTTGTACATGTCTGTTAGTTCCTCTAGCTCATTGTCGGTACACATATTCATGTCGTCATATCTTATGCCATCTGGTCCTGGAGCGCTGTTTTTTTATCGTCGAAGCACAGCCTTGATTTCTTTCACTGTCACTGTCTTTATGTCGGTTCTTAACTCAACTCAACTCAATTTCAGTGACTTGTCTGTGCTTGCTCTTTGACATATCTCTGCCCATTTTAACTTTTAATCACCTAATCCATTTTTTAATAGCTTACTTTTGTAAGTATATGTCATAATCATCATCAAGTGCCATGCCAGCTGCTTGGGCGTTAATGTCTCTCCACAGACTCAGTCTTAGGTGTTCCGGATCAACTCTGCTGCTGATATTCCTCTATGCCACCGTCTCATTCCATCCACCATCATGTCTATTGGTCGGTCTCTGCCTCTTTTCCCCTCGATCTTTCCAGCGTGTATGCAAATAAGGATAAACTATCGGTTATATAAAGATAAATAACAGAATGATGACATGTAGACAGCGACACGGAAGAAAACATAAACTGAGACCGCGCTATAACTACCACAACTACAACCAAGGCTGTAGAATCTGGTTGAACGAGGTGGGAATGTGGTTTGTGTGTCTACAAAACGGAAGGAAACACACTGTACGTGTTATTCTAAAACATTGACTCTACCACTTGAGTTGTTTACAAGTAACATCACGTGCTTATCCTTGACCTTTCACCTCCAGAATTAGCTCATGCAATAGCAAACGACAAAATATCAGTGATTCTCAAACTGCGAGGAAACCACGTCTGGTTGGCAGCTAAAGGGGAGTTGAGATGAAAACATATCACAGCACTCGGAACATACCCATACGTGCTTATTCCTCACTTTCGACAACTAGCGAAGAGACCCAGTATTCATGGTAGTAGTGGAATCTGGTTATGTGTCCATTTGGCTTTCGTCGGAGTACTAAGTGTCGACCAGATTGTCTGTTCACTCCCTGTGCCACCATTCTCTCCAGGCAATGATGGCGTATCTGTTCTACCACACTAGACACATGAGAACCCATATGTGGAAAGAATGAGATTGCGGGGGATCGGCAGGGGTTCTGGAAGAATCTCAAAATTGAAAGGGAAGACCAGGAGAACTTTTAATCAGATAGCGGTGGGAACGATTAGTAGTATGACTCTTCGCTGGCTACTGAACGAGGGGACTGAGCACGTGTGGGAGTGTCCTAAGTGCAGTGATGTCGGTTCTTAACTCAACTCAACTCAACTCAACGCAACTAGACACATGATCTCAAATGACCCTGACCCTGTCTGCTGTGTGCACCAATACGCCACCTAGTGGTGTAGAACCAGCCAATCTGTCTGCCTCCTCGTTTCCCAGCAACCACCGAGCCATGCGTCTATTTGAACTTCCTAACGGCATTTGATTTTTGTTTAAATGTCAGCCTACAATCGGAATAAAACAATGGCAGCTGTGAGTGTAGTGAAAGTTTATCATAAAGAAATAAACAAACTTGGCATGCTTCAATTAAGCCAGTGGTTCTCAACCGGTGGGGAATTTCCCCCCCCCCCAGGGGGGAATTTTGAATTTTGGGGTTTCCAGGTGGGGGGGGGGGGGGGGGATTAAGATTATTTCTAGATTGCGCTGATACAAGAACCGATTACTTGACATTGTTTTTCTCTTCATACTTTACGGTTCTGTACGTATTATCCTTCTGAAATTCATTTTATAACGTAAGTAGATCCGCAAATCACGTTTTATGTAGATGTCTAGACTTGTTTTAGTATGTGCTATTAAATTTAACTTCAATTATTACGTATACTGTGTAGGGGCAGGGGGAAATTTTAGGGAGGAAATAAGAAAGATGGGGGAAATGACGTTCTAAAAATATTGTGAGGGGGGGGGGGGAATGACGTCCTAAAAATATGGTAAAGGGGGAACGGGCCAAAAAAGGTTGAGAACCACTGAATTAAGCAATTAAATATTGAGACAGTCTGTTGGAACTTTTCCCCCGGGAAATGCTGGTGACGTGGGAACTGAACAGACATGCAGATTGGCTTGGTATGCACCGTTTGGTGGGGTATTGGTGCATAATAAGGCAGGCGTCTCTCTGTGGCGAAGTGGTCAAGCCGTTTGACTTGTGCTCCGAAGGTTGTGGGTTCGATTCCGGGCCGCGTCCTTCGGTTTACGAGTTAAATGTTTCGGAGACTCCTGTGGGTCGTCACTGAAAGCTACGGAGTTCGTGCTTTGTGCGACGCTTTCCGTGCTGCGGAAAGAGACCGAGTCATATGGGATAAAACCCGGTGCAATGAAGTCGACCCTGTCGACTTTTAAGCGACTCTTGTAAGGCAGGCTTGGTTGGGTTCCTTAGGGTTGTGTGTATAGTGTGGAAGAACAGATATCTCAGCACGACCTGGAGAGAATGGAGTGGCAGGGAGTAAACAGAGAATCTGGCCGACATGCAGGACTCCCAGGAACGTCCAGGCGGTCACATAATCAGACTGCAACTGGTAACATTAGTATTGGGACTCTTCGCTGCCTGTTGACGATGAGGCCGAGTGTTGGGATGTCGGTTCTTGAATTCAACCCAACTAACGTCAGCCACAATTGGAGCAAGTTCAGATCTGCTACCACCAGCTCACGGCTGTTGTATTGGGGTGGGCCCTGGGTGAGACCCGTCTTCGCCTCCGTGCTGGGCATTCTGCGTAGACATTAATCTGCTGAATGGAAAAGAGGGGGGGGGGGGACCAAGCCCCTCTCCATGGTGAAACATGTATATGATTTAGACTGTACGCTTTAAGAGAATCACATCACTTCAATACTATGATAGGGGAAACCAGAGCCAACGTTTTGCACACACCACTTTTTACTTGGGCCCGTGAGAAAAGCAAAAAATGGTAACTCAGTCCTCACCATGCAAGTCTCAATAGACAGCTAAGGAGGGGTGTGACTAGGGCAGGCTTCCCCATCCCGGTGAACACTTTAGCCGCGAAATCCAACCAACCACGATAACGTCACACAAACATAAAAAATTTTTAAAGACACAAAACCAAAACCGCCAATCAAGAGGGAAAGAAACTCATCTAACCGAGATATTATCCGATGCGGGGAAAGCCTCAAGAAGTCTGGACAGCTGATTAACTTCCTATTACCCAGGAATATCTCCAGCTGAACCAGCAACTAGTCAATCCTGGTATGCCTCTCCGCAAAAGTGAAGTTCCGGTATTCAAGGTATTCTTCTTGCAGATCCGGCTGATTTCTGAGATTGAAGAGGGTATGTCGCGCTCTTTAACACAGTCCCTGCGATTGGTTATGTCTTGGGAGAAAAGTATGTGCACTAGCCCCACTTTGATAGATGGGAGAAAGGTATCTGCACTAGCCCCACTTTGATAGATGGGAGAAAAGTATCTGCACTAGCCCCACTTTGATAGATGGGAGAAAAGTATCTGCACTAGCCCCACTTTGATAGATGGGAGAAAAGTATCTGCACTAGCCCCACTTTGATAGATGGGAGAAAAGTATCTGCACTAGCCTCACTTCGGTAGATACAAGCCATCTTGGGAGAAAAGAACATGCACTAGCCTCATTTCGATAGATGGGAGAAATGTATCTGCACTAGCCTCACTTCGATAGATGGGAGAAAATTATCTGCATTAGTCTCACGTCGATAGATGCAAGCCATCTTGAGAGAAAAGTATCTGCACTAGCCACACTTTGATAGATGGGAGAAAAGTATCTGCACTAGCCTCACTTCGACAGATGGGAGAAAATTATCTGCATTAGCCTCACGTCGACAGATGCAAGCCATCTTGAGAGAAAAGTATCTGCACTAGCCTCGGACAGAAAAGAGTACCAATCAAAGTATACTAGAGGGTACATCAACAACAACAACAGCTTGCACTCACAACTGTAGTCCGTGCAGCAGGTACGAATGGTCTGAGTCTCGTTCAGACATCAGTGTGTCGATGTGTGGAAGATCACTCCTTATTTGGCTATCTATTCCACCAGGGCCTGTTGCTTCTGGATTCTTGTGTCTGCGTGGGCCCTATGGTGTGTTTCTGCCTAGTAGTGGTAGAGGTCTGCTTGTTCTAATGAACCCAAATCTAATATGAAACGACTGTGTTCTCTACAAAACCGCGCTATAAGTCCAGTTTCTGGCATTAAGCACGTTGAAAGTAATAATTTATACAGTCATCAAAGGCTTCTACTACTTCGAACGCTCTTCCTTTTTAATAAAGCCAAATTATGGAATACAATTATATCTCAAAATACCCCAGAGTATCTTCTACCATTGATTCAATCTCATGCAATGAACAGCGAGCGCTTGAATTTTTTATATGTTCCAAAGCCTATGGGCTTATACTTTGCGTATTCTGGTGCTCATTTATGGAATGACCTTCCACCAGGTCTGAAAACTCCAATGGGTTCCTACAAATTTAACCGAAAACTCTTTCAATAGTTACCCCATACCACCTATATGCTATAATAAGCCATCATCATCATCAGGTGCCATGCCGGTAAGCGTGAGCGGTCATGTCTCGCCATCTCAACCACCTATATGCCAGAATAAGCCATCATCATCATCAGGTGCCATGCCGGTAAGCGTGGGCGGTCATGTCTCGCTATCTCATTCAATCACCAGAGTTGTGGATCAGCTCTGTGTTCTTGTCTCAACCATGCCACGTGGTCACGCCACCCAGGTATTTACTTCTCTACCTTCCTCTTGTTTTTTTCTCCTCAATCTTGCCAGCTGTCAGCAAGATCTCCAATTTATTTCTTCTCTTAAGGTGATCAAAATATGTTGACTGTCTACGTCTAATGTCTCTAACCAGTTTGCGATCTTCATTTGTTTCTTGCAGGACTTGGTCATTTGTTTTTCTGCCTTTCCATTATATTCTTTGCATTTTACTCAGAAAGCACATTTCCACAGCCATCAGATGTTTCTCAGCCTGTTTGCTCATTGTCCATACTTCACAGCTGTCGTGTGTGTGTAAAGAATGACTGTCGTATTAGTTACTTGTTCTTCTTTACCACTTTAGTGTCGTCCCTGGAGTGAAGAAATCAACACCCACATTATTTTTAATTCAATATCTCTATTCTGAAGAAATCCAGCAGACTCCGTCCACACACTCCCTCAATCTGAAGACACCTTCCTCTCACTCTTATTCACCCCTGGATCATGCCCCCTCTCATTCTTCCCCAACATAACATACTTGACAACTCTCGCTTCAACAAATAAAAACAAGAAATTTATTAAAGCAAAGAGTATATGTAGGAGAAGTGTATGTGTGTATAAGGTGTAGAATGTGTGACGGGTATTCTAAATCGTCTATAGACTCAGATCAGTGTTCAAGAGGATATTCATTCTCATCCCTGTGCTGAAGACACACCAGCACCATGTATCCCATACAAGTAGCCTCACCCAGGTGATGCTCCTCCGGTCACGTGAAGACTTCCTCCGTTGTCTCTGGAACCACCAGGATGCTTGGACACCCCTGACAAACACTGTCTGTTATCATTGGAGACTCCCTGCTGAAGGGAATCTATAGTGATCGCATGTCATCTTCTGACAGCGAGTCAACTTCAATCTTTCCTCTACCAGGCGCTGACATTGATAGGCTTACCGCTACACTGCGAAAATTCCAAGTGAATGAAAGAATTAAAAAAGCGACAGTCCATATTGGTGTCAATGACATAATGGATAATAACATCATAAGCACTTCACAACTATCTACGCTGGAGGTACTGTTACGAAATAAATTTCCTAACTCATCTATGTTCATTTCATCCATCATTCCACCATGTTATGGATTCCAGCGTCGGACTGCCGATGCTGCCAATCTAACTTTGTTTAAATTTTGTAAAGACAATGCCATTAGTTTCATTAATAACACCCCGTACTTTACTTCGTCGTCCCGGGCTCCTAAGAAAAAACTATACAGGGATCAAATACATTGTTCCAAGCTAGGAAGTAGTATACTAGCGAAGAACATAAAATATCCCGAACGTGCACAACAACCAGCACCAGTTACAGGAGTAACCCGAACTTCACCCCCGGCGACAGCGACATCTAAGTGTTCAGAAAATGCTCCTTCTCTTCCTGCACCACCATTGCCTATACCCCAGGAATACAATGCCGTGGATAGCAACCCATGCTCCAATCCCAATGTTGCTAACTATGATGGTTTGTTTCCTCTCTTGCCCATAAAGCATCCTCCCCCTATTGTGTCAAAGGGGACACCGTTAAACAATGTTGCTGTGCCCCCGATGTATGCTTCTAATGTAGGCACTTCCAGTAACTCTCACAGCAGTGGTCCCTCGTTGGATGGTAATCTACACTCCTATCAGTGGAACCGCCAACTTCAACAGCTAATGCAATACAATCCTGCAGCCCTGCATCAAGCTTTCATGATGTCACTCCAGCACAGACATTTTCCTACCCCATCTAATAGTCTTAACTACTACTAAATAAAGTTTCAAAAACTCTGAAAATTTCTACCGCAAGCGACATCATCCTTTCATCGTGCAATGTTCGCAAATCACGATCAGTGGCTTCACAAAGATGGCCTAAGTATAGGCAATCTCAACATCTATCATTTGCTCAATAAGTTACCTGAGCTTTCGGTAATACTGTGCAAACAATTCCATGTGTTTGGAATCACAGAAAGTCGTCTCAACGACAAAATATCCGACTCTGAAATCACTCTTAAGGGGTTTAAAGTAATTCGAAGAGACGCAAATCAAAAATTAGAGACAGGTATTGCTGTATACATTTCCAATTCTCTCAACTGTTACCGTAGAAGTGATCTCGAGTCAGTAGAGATAGAATGTGTTTGGTTAGAGGTGAAGCCAGCCAGCCAACAGCCGTTTCTCATTGGATACCTATATAGGAATCCGTGTGCTGGGTACAATTGGTATGACTGTTTCACTACAATGATGGGTATAGTGTTTACAGAAGGTAGAGAAGTCATGATATTAGGTGACTTTAACATAGATATTCCTAAATCCAACCAGACATGGGACGATATCATTCTTTCTTACAATTTCAAACAACTAATAAACCGTCCCACAGGGGTTACTGACACATCCTCAACTATAATTGATCATATATATGTTACTTGTCCAGATAATATTGTTGAATGTTCTGTTCCTGTTTGTACAGTTAGTGACCACTACCCGGTATGTTGTACATAGTCAAGAATTGGGTTCAAACCTCTTAAATATAAACATGTAAGTATCAAATTTAGGAATTTTAAAGCATTCAACCAAGATTTATTTTTGCAAGACTTAAGAAAAGCAGCCCTTGATCACGTTTACCAACTTCCTGACCCGGACGATGCATTAGCTTTCTGGACGAAGACAGTCTACAATGTGTTCGATAAACACGTGCCAATCAAAGAAGTTCGAGTAAAAAATCAACATAAATCCCCATGGGTCACTAGAGAAGTGCTGGAAATCATGAGAGAGCGAGATACAGCACACAAAAATAAAGACTTCATCAATTACCGCAGACTAAGGAATAAAGTTAAATATGACATTCGTAGGATAAAAAAAAAGATCATTTTAAAAATTTGATTGTAGATAATTCAAACAGTACAAATATATGGAAGGCTATTAACTTGCTAACCAATAAGAAACGCCCTACAGAATCAGCAATACCAAATTCTATAACATGCGATGAATTCAGTTGGTTCTTTCAATCAGAAATAGAGAATCTAAAGTCTTCAATACCAGACTCATCGTGTTATTTAAGTTCACTGGCATCATTCTGTGAGGAGAAGTGCACCAGAAATATTCCCGGTGAGATTCCTTTAATGTCTGTTGCAGACGTTTATAAATATCTCTTGAACCTCAAATCAACAAACTCACACGGTCTAGATGGTATCAGTAATAGAATTCTTCGTTGTGCTGCACCAGTCATTAGTGAGTCCTTAACGTTCATATATAACCAGTGCCTGGCCAAAAACTACTTTCCATCTGCTTTTAAAATTGCTAAAGTGTTTCCGCTAATTAAAAATGGCTCAATCGATAATAGCGTTTTGGGTAATTATAGACCTATTTCCTTATTATCGTCGCTATCAAAACCACTAGAAAAACACATTCATAAAATAACGTTACACCATTTAATTAACAACGATCTAATAATTAACAGTCAATCTGGGTTTCGGCCTAAATATTCTTGCCATAGTGCTCTAACAAAAATGACCGATAACTGGCACTTAAACATCAACAACGGTAGAATTTGTGGAGCGGTGTTTGTAGACTTTAAAAAAGCTTTTGATATGGTAGATCACGATATTTTAATTAGAAAACTAAAGCAAATGAAGACAAGCACCAACATGGTGAACATAATTACGTCATTTCTATCCGACAGGCAACAAGTCGTGTCCTTCAACAACTGTCTATCAAGACCCACACAGCTTAATATTGGTGTGCCTCAGGGCTCAATACTAGGTCCGCTGCTTTTTGCAGTTTATATTAATAATCTTCCTTTATATATCAATACAACTTGTGATCTATTTGCTGACGACTGTACTATATATACTAGTCAAGAAAACCGTAGTGAATTAGAGAATTCTTTACAAAAGGAACTTGATAATCTTACTAGATGAAGCAATGAAAACCGCATGCAAATTAACATCGGCAAAACCAAATCCATGCTAATAACGACCAGACAAAAACTACAGACACTAGCCATAACTGGATCACCGCTCGAACTCCGCATGGGCACGTTACCTATAGTTAATGTGACTGAACATGAAACACTAGGGCTTTTAATAGACAGCCATTTGAACTGGAGCTCTCATGTTCACGCTCTTACCAAGAAAATAGCACAAAAAGTTTACCAACTTGCTAAAATTCAGCACTTCCTGGACGAAAGCTCATCTCATCTCATCATGTTCCTCTTGTACCTTGCGGTGTCGAGGTGAAGTATAAACTTCGTGAGAGTGCCCGGTTATGGGCTTCGTATATCGACATTCCCATGGATTCTGTTATTCCCTCCGTCCAGCGTTTACGTGGTCGGCCTCTTCCTCTGTTTCCATCTGGTCTGTACGTCATTGCCTGTTGTGGCATGCTGTTGACTGGTAGCCTACTTGCATGGCCAAACCATTTGACTTGCTGCTTTCTAATAAAATCTAGAGCAGCTTTAACCCCCACTTTAGTCCTGATTTCTTCATTTCTGATCTTATCTCTTCTTGATACGTTGAGTATTCTTCTCAGGAACCTCATTTCTGTTGTTGTGATTTTTCTTTTCTCTTTTTCTGTCATTGTCCAGGTTTGGCATTGGTAGCACAGAGTTGGTAGGAAGATTGTGTTGTAAAGTGCTTTCTTAGTAGTTATTGATACATGTTTGTTCTTTAGTATTGGTGCCATTTGTCCAATGAGTTGATTTGCCTTATTGCACCTATTTTCGATCTCGTCTTCTGATTTGCCATTTGATGATATTATACTTCCTAGGTACTTGAAGCTCTTTACTTGTTTCAAGGGATGTTCGTTTAGGTGAATTGTTGCTGTTTGTTCTTCTTTAGTTATAGTCATTACCTCTGTTTTGCTTGTGCTAATTTTCATGTTATGTTCCCTACACATTTCGTTTAGACTATTCATGTGGTCTTGTAATTCAGCTTCTGATTTTGCTATTAGTGCTTGGTCGTCCGCAAACAGGAGTTCTCTAATGGTTAGATTTGCAGATGGTTCTTCTTCTGTGTTCTCGTCATGCGGTATTCTTGCTGTCTCTGCTTGGCTGGTTTCTTTACATATGTTGTCTATATATGTTATGAACAAGAGAGGGGACAGGACACAACCTTGTCGTACTCCAGATCTTATGGTGAAGGGTTCTGAGTGTCCTCCAGTTGCTCTCACTATGCATTCACTGTTGTCGTATAAACTTCTACATAGGTTTGTTAGATGTGTACTCACTCCATATTGTTTAAGGATTTCCCACAGCTTGTTTCTATCTACCCTATCAAATGCCTTTTCTTGGTCAACAAAGGCTAAGTAGAGTGTTTCATTGAATTCAATTGATTTTTCTATAAGTTGTCTAAGAGCAAAAATGGCGTCTGTGCATCCTTTGTTTTTCCTAAATCCAAGCTGCGTTTCGCTTAGCTGGGGTTCTAAAGTAGTTCGTAATCTTTTTTCAAGAATTTTGCAAAATATTTTCCCAGTATGACTCAACAGTGAAATGCCTCTGTATTGTGTGCAATCTCTTTTGCTGCCTTTGTTTTTCCAAATTGGGATAATTATGGCGTTTCCCCAGTCTCGTGGTGTCTGTTGTTCTACCCAAACATGGTTGAATAGTCTATGTAGCCAAGCTGTTCCTACTTCCCTTGCTGCTTTAATTAGTTCATTTGGTATTTCATCCTGTCCTGGTGATTTGTTCAATGGGGCTAATCTGATGGCTTCTATAATTTCTTCTTTTAGTATGTCTGGTTCTAGTTCCTCGGTGACATCTGTGTAGGTCTCTTGAATTCCTGTGACATCTGATGGGATGTTGAGAAGTTGTTCGAAATACTGCTTCCATCTTATTAGGAAGCAGTATTTCGAACAACTTCTCAACATCCCATCAGATGTCACAGGAATTCAAGAGACCTACACAGATGTCACCGAGGAACTAGAACCAGACATACTAAAAGAAGAAATTATAGAAGCCATCAGACGAAAGCACACGAAAAATATTCTATACATGCTATATCCAATCACATCTCGATTACTGTTCCACAGTTTGGGATGGTTGCCCTAAATCTAATTTAAAACGACTATGTTCTCTACAAAACCGCGCTATTCGTCTGGTTTCTGGCATAAAGCACGTTGAAAGTAATAATTTGTACAGTCATCTAAGACTTCTACCACTACAAAAGCGCTTCCTTTTCAACAAAGCCAAATTAGTGAATAAAATTATATCTCAAAATACCCCAGAGTATCTTCTGCCGCTGATTCAATCTAATGCAATGAACAGCAAGCGCCTAAATTTGTTACATGTCTCAAAGCCTAGATTGGACCTATACAAAACATGTTTTGCCTATTCTGGTGCTCACTTATGGAATCATCTGCCTCCAGATCTGAAAACTCCAATGAGTCCCTACACATTTAACCGAAAACTCTTTCAATACTTAATCCATACCGACTATATGCCACCATAATTCATTTACTGGTATAATTGTTCAGTATAATTGTTCATTATAATTGTTCACTATATATGTGTGTGCGTGTGGGAGCGAGAGAGAGAGAGAGAGAGAGAGAGAGAGAGAGAGAGAGAGAGAGAGAGAGAGAGAGAGAGAGAGTGGGTGTCAGAGAGAGGGAGAGAGTGAATGCGTGTGTGCATGCGTGTGTGTGGAGAGAGTGATTGAGCGAGAAATGGTGGGGGAATGTGTCAGTGCATGCATTCGTACGTGTATGTGTGAGAGTGAGTGAGGGAGTGTGTGCGTGCGTGCATGCGTTCATGTGTACGTGTATGTGTGAGAGAGTGTGACTGAGAGAGTGAGTGTGTGTGTGTGTAGGATTGTGTGTTAGAGAGTGAGACAGTGGGAGAGTTGATGTGTTAGTGTGTGTGTGTGTGTGAGCGCGCGCATGCGTGTGAGTGTGTGTATATGAAAGAATACAGAGAGAGAGAGAGAGAGAGAGAGAGAGAGAGAGAGAGAGAGAGAGAGAGCTGAGCAGATGCATGTCATGTAACACGCATGTTATGTAACACGCGAATCCATATGTTTGTGTATTCTCATCTGTCATATTATAAGTTAAATACCATTTGATTTTATCATGTATAATCTAAACTTATGTTCATTACTGTAGTTTGAGTGAGAGAGTGAGTGAGTGTGAATGAGAGACAGAATGAGTGAGCGTGAGAGTGAATGAGTGAGCGTGAGAGTGAATGAGTGAGAGTGAATGAGTGAGTGTGAGAGTAAATGAGTGAGCGTGAGAGTGAATGAGTGAGCGGGAGAGTGAATGATTGAGCGTGAGAGTGAATGAGTGAGCGGGAGAGTGAATGAGTGAGAGTGAATGAGTGAGCGGGAGAGTGAATGAGTGAGAGTGAATGAGTGAGCGGGAGAGTGAATGAGTGAGCGGGAGAGTGAATGAGTGAGCGGAAGAGTGAATGAGTGAGCGAGAGAGTGAATGAGTGAGAGTGTCTGTGTGTGGGAGTGAATGAGTGTGAGTGAATGAGTGAGAGTGAATGAGTGAGCGTGAGAGTGAATGAGTGAGCGTGAGAGTGAATGAGTGAGCGGGAGAGTGAATGAGTGAGCGGGAGAGTGAATGAGTGAGCGGAAGAGTGAATGAGTGAGCGGGAGAGTGAATTAGTGAGAGTGAATGAGTGAGCGTGAGAGTGAATGAGTGAGCGTGAGAGTGAATGAGTGAGCGTGAGAGTGAATGAGTGAGAGTGAATGAGTGAGCGTGAGAGTGAATGAGTGAGAGTGAATGAGTGAGCGTGAGAACAAATGAGTGAGCGTGAGAGTGAATGAGTGAGCGTGAGAGTGAATCAGTGAGCGGGAGAGTGAATGATTGAGCGTGAGAGTGAATGAGTGAGAGTGAATGAGTGAGTGTGAGAGTGAATGAGTGAGCGTCAGAGTGAATGATTGAGCGGGACAGTGAATGAGTGAGCGTGAGAGTGAATGAGTGAGCGTGAGAGTGAATGAGTGAGAGTGAATGATTGAACGGGAGAGTGAATGAGTGAGCGGGAGAGTGAATGAGTGAGCGGGAGAGTGAATGAGTGAGCGGGAGAGTGAATGAGTGAGCGGGAGAGACAGAATGAGTGAGCGTGAGAGTGAATGAGTGAGCGGGAGAGTG
The DNA here is from genome assembly GCA_963921405.1 of Cepaea hortensis. NCBI lineage: Eukaryota > Metazoa > Mollusca > Gastropoda > Stylommatophora > Helicidae > Cepaea > Cepaea hortensis. Next base: position 94,030,676 of record OY992891.1, read on the forward strand.
AATGAGTGAGCGGGAGAGTAAATGAGTGAGCGGGAGAATGAATGAGTGAGCGGGAGAGTGAATGAGTGAGCGTGAGAGTGAATGACTGAGCGTGAGAGTGAATGAGTGAGCGGGAGAGTGAATGAGTGAGCGTGAGAGTGAATGAGTGAGCGGGAGAGTGAATTAGTGAGAGTGAGAGTGAATGAGAGAGAAAGAGAGAGAGTGTGTGTGTGTGTGAGCGTACGCATGCGTGTGAGTGTGTGTATATGAAAGAATACAGAGAGAGAGAGAGAGAGAGAGAGAGAGAGAGTGAGTGAGAGAGAGAGAGCTGAGCAGATGCATGTCATGTAACACGCATGCTATGTAACACGCGAATCCATATGTTTGTGTATTCTCATCTGTCATATTATAAGTTAAATACCATTTGATTTTATCATGTATAATCTAAACTTATGTTCATTACTGTAGTTTGAGTGAGAGAGTGAGTGAGTGTGAATGAGAGACAGAATGAGTGAGCGTGAGAGTGAATGGGTGAGCGTGAGAGTGAATGAGTAAGCGTGAGAGTGAATGAGTGAGCGTGAGAGTGAATGAGTGAGCGTGAGAGTGAATGAGTGAGCGGGAGAGTGAATGATTGAGCGTGAGAGTGAATGAGTGAGCGGGAGAGTGAATGAGTGAGAGTGAATGAGTGAGCGGGAGAGTGAATGAGTGAGCGGGAGAGTGAATGAGTGAGCGGAAGAGTGAATGAGTGAGCGAGAGAGTGAATGAGTGAGAGTGTCTGTGTGTGGGAGTGAATGAGTGTGAGTGAATGAGTGAGAGTGAATGAGTGAGCGTGAGAGTGAATGAGTGAGCGTGAGAGTGAATGAGTGAGCGGGAGAGTGAATGAGTGAGCGGGAGAGTGAATGAGTGAGCGGAAGAGTGAATGAGTGAGCGGGAGAGTGAATTAGTGAGAGTGAATGAGTGAGCGGGAGAGTGAATGATTGAGCGGGAGAGTGAATGAGTGAGCGTGAGAGTGAATGAGTGAGCGTGAGAGTGAATGAGTGAGCGTGAGAGTGATTGAGTGAGCGTGAGAGTGAATGAGTGAGAGTGAATGAGTGAGCGTGAGAAGGAATGAGTGAGCGTGAGAGTGAATGAGTGAGCGTGAGAGTGAATCAGTGAGCGGGAGAGTGAATGATTGAGCGTGAGAGTGAATGAGTGGGCGTGTGAGTAAATGAGTGAGCGTGAGAGTGAATGAGTGAGCGGCAGAGTGAATGAGTGAGCGGGAGAGTGAATGAGTGAGCGGGAGAGACAGAATGAGTGAGCGTGAGAGTGAATGAGTGAGCGGGAGAGTGAATGAGTGAGCGGGAGAGTGAATGAGTGAGCGGGAGAGTGAATGAGCGAACGGGAGAGTGAATGAGTGAGCGGGAGAGTGAATGAGTGAGAGTGTGTGTGTGTGAGTGAATGAGTGAGAGTGAGAGTGAATGAGAGAGAGAGAGTGTGTGTGTGGTGTGTGTGTGTGTGTGTGTGGTGTGTGTGTGAGTGAATGAGTGAGAGTGAGAGTGAATGAGAGTGAGAGTGAGAGAGAGAGAGAGAGAGAGAGTGTGTGTGTGTGTGTGGGACGCGCTGGCATCACTACTTTTACGTCACATACTTTTTATGTACACATTTTTCTCCATGTTTAGCCTTGTTTATGTTTACAACATTCATTTCACAATGTTTATTTTTCTTCCTATGTAAATGTATAATGCTCTTGATGAACGAAAGACGAGTGATTGGAAGGGCCGAATGTAAGACGGGCCTGCGCGCCCAATTTGTGACCCTAATAAAGTTGATTTGATTTGATTTGATTTGATTTGTCTAATTAGAGTCTGATTCACACTATGAACTTCCTCGGTTATTTAACGGATTGTTAATCAGGAAATTCTAATCCTATTGTCACTGTTAGTGGAGAAATCTTAATGGATCTAGAGTCACTGGTTCTAAAGATTCCTCATATTAACACCACAATCTAACTGTTATGGGTATCAGTATAAATTATGCAATGTTCTGACTGTTTATTGATACATCTATCACTTGGCTAAACCTCAATCTCGTCAACATGTCCTGCTCAGCAGAAGCCAGGTTCCCGCAAACCAACTTGGGTATAAGCCCTATGTAGCGGCCTCTCAGCAACCTCTGTCTTCAGATGCTGAGCCCTCCTTGTATAAAACTTTGAACCTGCTTCTTCGTAGTAAATCATCGCACACTCAAGTGGAACACTCAAGGGGAACTGTACATGGAACCTGTAGAGCAGATAACATCATGGTCAGGGCAACTCAGTCCTGGCCAGAATTAGGCAAGTGTAGGCCAATAACAGCACTCAATCTATAACAGAGATCCGATCTCTGTCATACGGCCAAATAACTCAATCATATGATCTGAGACATGGCAACACCAGGAAAGAATAAAGGAACGGGTAGAAACCCAGCAGATGCCCTACTGGAAGATCCTACCATTACACATTCCCCTCCTCCCTCTCAACCATCCTTAATCTCTCTAATTATTATTCCACTACATTGTCCTCAACTTCCCGAGTAAAATGATATATAACACAAGCTACTTGAAGCCACACAATAGAATACTAGTGCCGTCGCTCCTATGATACTTTCTAGCACCGCACTTATAGAACATTTTATCACTAATCATAATACATTATATCACTGCACCTATAATACATTATATCACCGCACAGTACTGTACTCTATTCCTAATCATACTCTTAAGTTAGATATAATTAATTGCCTACCATATGTCTATTCCTGTTGTTACTCGAGAAACTAGGCAATCCGATTGGATCTATGTCCGCGGATAACTATCACTACTTAGACAGCCCAGGCCTTCTAATATAAAACAACTCGGAATAATCCCCAATCCTATCACTACAGAATGTTTTCCTCGACTCCCTCTACCTGTTTACTGCACTGGGTTTTATATGGGTGCTTGAGTGAGTCACCAGAAAGTCCAGACGCCAATCAGTCCAGAATCTGGCTTTGTCCTCCTGTTTCCAGACTAACCAGAGTCAATTAGCTGTCAAGTTTCCTTTTCATCTGTGGAGTTCTTTGTCTCATCCAACAAATATCCGTGTTGTCTGTGAGCCAGAGACCTTTCTCCCATTACAGAATCCTTCTGACCTCTAGCAGACATCTGTCCATTACTTTCAACGGCCAACTCCCGTTTTGTAGACAAATGTTGCCAATACACACCTCTCGAACAACATCCTGTCATCAAACTGTTGACTGTGTGTAGACAACTCGACGTGACTCCCTTTGATCTCATACACACTGTCGACCAGGTGCAGAGAATCTGTACCGACGTATTTTCCTCAGTTTGTTCACCATAAAAGAGTCAATTGTGTTAGCAAAATAATGTCGGGCCTGGTTGTCATCGATCGACTGACAAGTTAATTTATCCTGTGACAACAGCCATACAAAAGTGCAGGTTCTATGTAGCACCTCAACACTCTTTTTCTCATTTCAAATGACATCTTTGTATTGGTCAGTATGTTTTCCATTTTGCAAAAGGCTACCTTCGCCATCACGATTCTTGTTCTAATCTCTGCAAGACATTTCCCATCAGATATTATGACTGTTCTGAGATAATTGTACCGATTCACTTGCTAAGAATATCCCCATTTACTTGTATATTACACGGTGGTATTTCACCGTAAGTCACCTACTGGTATCATTGATCACTATGAGAATGAGAGACTTGGAAGGTAGAATTGGCACGGTCAGACACGAGAGGCACAACGGGAGAATCAACCAACAATGAAGTGGCACTATTAGCCGCCTGATGCTGATGTTGATTTGGGGGGGGGGGAGAGAGAGAGAGAGAGAGAGAGAGAGAGAGAGAGAGAGAGAGGGGGAGAGAGAGAGAGAGAATCTGACCACCAATGAATTTGTCCGGAGTGCGAGGATGATACACCAACAGATAACTAACCAGTTTGTTTAGAATTCTGAAATAAACCTAATACGTTTACTCAAGGTCACGAATATACTCTTGCATCGTCGCAGTAGATAAAGTCGAAAATGATATTTTTAGAAAAGTGGGAGGGGTTGACTACTGCTGACCTGGTGGAAAATACGAAGGAAGATAAAATACTTATAACAAGGAAGTTTGACTCAGCGAAGCTTTAACGGCTCACACACACGGACACGGCAGCTTTGTTGGGTTGTTCTTTGTAAGCTCACAGCTCTCTAGGCCGACGGCGTTAGTTACGTTGTTATCTGCCTTTCCACGAAACTGCATTCCACAGATTTCATTTCCTTATTAATAACGCTCTTATCTTTAAATTGCGATTGTTTGTGTCGTTCATACTCGCTGATATCTGCTACTCCTTGTGTGTTTCCTAGAAACTACTCCATGTTCTGCGAATCTGAATATTAAGTAACCATAGCTCATGACCACAAGCAGTGAAAGATTTAATTCCGACCAATAATAGGCAACATAAGCCAGGATTACTTCAGACACGTAAGAATTAATAAAACAACAAGGGAACTGAAACAGAAATGAGGAGAACCCGAATTCACTTCCTTGTTAAAACGCTCGTAAAATATCTTATCATTAAGTAAAATTAGTTGCATGTCCTTTACAGGACGCCGCAGTCAACACCAACATTTCTTGCTGTTGTGATCTCTTGGCAAGTTTACGTTCAGTAGTTTTCCATTGCTTTCTAACCGATCGGCACCCATACCATTTCATTAAAAAAAACACAGGGGGCCTGCTGCCACATCGCCCGCAGCTGTGTTTCGAACACGGGTATTCGGGATTAGGAACTGCGTCTGTAACACATTGGCTACGGAGCAAGAATCTTATCATTAAATGTAATTATTTATATCGTGTATACTCGCTGCTGCCAAAGATTTAATTCCGACCAAGCAAAAGCAACATAAGCCATGGATTACACCGGACTCTTTAGAATTAATAAGACGAGGGAACTGAAACACAAAGGAGGGAAAGCCGATAACAGCAGGAAGAAGTATACATCTGTAACACGAGAAATAAGAAAGAATACAAGAAAGGATTTTAAAAAACACTATATACAAGATTCGTGTATTAAAATAGAGCAATATCATATGAATGGAAGAGATTACGGAATATTCAAAGCAATGAAGTTATTGACATGAAATTGTCAACCTCAGTTATATGTTCTTCTACTTCTCTTCTTCTTCTTCTTCTTCTTCAGCGTTCCGAGCCATTGAGGTTCTTTGCTGCAGATACAATCCGTCTCCATTCGTCTCTCTGGTGGACCTTCTCTTGCCAGTCGTTGATTCCAAGTGCTTGTAGGTCTGTATATGTATTATTTCTCCACCGTCTTCTTGGTCTACCTCGGGGTCTACGGTCATTTATTTCCTGAGTGTAAGCGAGTTTTGTTTCCCTACTATCTTCCATTCTTTCTATATGCCCCAGCCATTATAGTCTATTAGCCTTCATGATACCAGTGATTAGCGGGGACTTAAACAGATCATAAATGTCTTTGTTACTTCTTCTTTTCCACTCTCCACTTTGTGTATCCCTAATGGGTCCAAAAATGCGTCTTAAAATTTTGTTCTCAAAGGTTTGTAACAAGGCTTCGTCTCCTTTCGTTGTACTCCAGGTTTCAGAGCCATACAGCACAACTGGTCTGATCAGTGTTTTGTATATTGTGATTTTGGTGTTACGAGATAGCGCATTTGATTTTAATAGATGTTGTAGTGCATAGTATATCTTATTTCCAGAGTTGATTCTAGCTTGTATTTCTTCCCTTATGATGTTGGAGCAGTTGAAGATTGTACCCAGGTATTTGTATGTTTCCGTTCTTTTAATGGTCATATTATCTATTTGTATGTGGCCAGAGTTTCTAGCCATTCCGTTTCTTGAAATTACCATATATTCTGTCTTATCATGGTTGATAACCAGCCCCACCTGTTGGGAGTTTTCCTTTAAGTGAGTCAATATTTCCAATGTCTTTTGTTCACTTTGCCCTATAATATCTATATCATCTGCATAACCAAGCAGCTTAGATGTTCCTCCAATATCACATTCCTCCTTTACCTTCCTTACAACTTTCTCTAGAGCCAGATTGAAGAGTAGCGGCGATAGTGCATCACCCTGTTTCAAGCCAGATGTTATTTGGAAAGGGTCTGATTTCCTGCCTTTATATGTTACTATATCATAAGTATCTTCCATGCATAGTCTGGTCATGTTGATTAACTTCCTTGGTATTCAAATTCCTGCATAGCATTCCATAGACTATTCCTATGGACACTATCATAAGCCTTTTTAAAATCCACAAAAATGTTATGGATATCTCTTTTATATTCCCAATTTTTCTCGGCTATTTGTCGTAAGATAAATATCTGATCTATTGTTGATCTGTTTTGTCTAAAACCTAATATGTCTTCTGAATATGGTTTTAGTCTATTTAGTAATACTGCAGATAGTATCTTATAGCTTGTGGACAGTAGTGATATTCCTCTATAATTTCCACATTGGAACTTGTCTCCTTTCTGAAGGTATCAATAATGACTCTTTCCAGTCATGGGGTAATTCTTCTGTCCTCCAGATTGTTATTATTAGTTCGTATAGATTTAGATGTAATGCATGGCCACATGTCTTTATAAATTCATTAGTAATTCCATCAGTCCCAGTTGCCTTATTGTTTTTAACTCGTGTGATTACATATAGGATTTCTTCAAATGTAGGTTCTTCAATTTGTGGTTCACATGTTAGAACCTCTTCCTGTGGGAAAGCGTTACTTGGAGCTTCACAATTTAGTAATTCAACAAAATATTCTTTCCATGTGTTGCACATTTCCTCATTGGTATTTATCATATTCCCATTTTTGTCTTTTAAACCATATGTGTTTTGTTGGTGCGAATCATTGACTTCAGTTCTTTAAAAACTTTCTGGATTCGTTTTTCTGGTGATTAGTTTCCATATCTTTGAATATATTACTCATATATTCTCGCTTCTGCTGTCGAACTATTTTTGGAGCCTCTTTACATTCATTTCTATAATGCTCTTCCGTTTGGATGTTGTTGATGTCATTTAACCATAAATGTCTGGCATTCTTTTTCCTTAATGACTGCTTCTTCACATTTTTGATTGAACCATCTGTTCTTTCTATGCGTGGTTAACACACCGAGACATTCTTCTGCGGTAGATTGAATTGTATTCTTGATGTTCAACCAAGTTTGGTCAACGCTTTCCTCCAAAGGTTTTGTAGAGTTTCAAGTTTATATTTTATTTCATCTGTAAATTTCTCTTTGACTGTAATATCTTGTAGTTTTTCTCTGTTATATGTTGGGTGTAATCTTTGTAATTTAGTATAGAAAGCTCTCTTAAGTTTTATTTTAAATTTTGCTCCAACGAGGAAGTGGTCACTGTGGCACTCAGCTCCTCTATAACTTCTAACATGCTGTATGTTTGATGCATTTCTGTTGTTAATTAAAATATGATCTATTTGATTATAGGTTCTCTTGTCACATGATTTCCAAGTTTGTTTGTGTATATCCTTTCTTTGTAGTCTGGTACTGCTAATCTGCATTCCTTTGGCTTCTGCCAGGTTGATGACTCTCCATCCATTATCATTTGAAGTTGTATGTAGGCTTTCCATACCGGCCACTTTTTTATTAGTTTGCTCTCTACCTATTTTTGCATTGAAGTCTCCCAGCACAATCAGGATGTCTTGTTTGGGGGTTATATATATATATATGTTATCTGTTATCTGTGACAAGTTGGGAAATACCCTAACAGAATCTAGAAACATTCTAGAAAGTTGACAGGAATACTGCACTAGAATGTATTATATGAATGACTGTTAGGATATGAATAATATACATGAACCAATGACAGCAGAGACAGAACCTGAACACTCATTACATGAAATTGCACGGGCAATAAAGAACCTGAAGAGTGGAAAATCACCAGGATGTGATGAGATACCAGCTGAACTAATTAAAGCGGGAGGAGAAGAAAGCATACGCATCTATAACGCATTATGTAAAAAGATATGGACATATGGCATGTGGCCAAAAGATTGGAAGAGAACTATCTTCATTCCATCTTCATTCCATTACCCAAAAACGGGCAACCTGAAATTATGAGCGAACTGTAGAATTGTTGCCCCGATCAGTCATGCAAGTAAACCTCAACAAAAACATCATAATGTTAAGACTGTGTAAGAAATTGGAAGAGAAGATTAACGTGGTTCAAGTTGGATTTAGACAAGGAAAGGAAACAAGACATCACATTCTCAACATGCGTTTAATAATAGAGAAGTGTTGAGACTGTTATGCAAACCTATGCTCATTTTGAGGGGATTATTCAAAGGTATTTGACTGTGGACAACATAAAATCTTTGGAAAACTATGAGGAAAGTTAGCTTTCTATCACTTGTAGTACAACTCATAAAACTCTGTCTAGACCAACAAGCAGCGGTTAGAACAGATGGCGAAACATCAGACTGGTTTGACATCAAGCAAGGAGTCCGTCAGGGCTGTGTGCTGTCCCTTAATTTGTTTTATCTTTGCGCCGAAAATATAATGAGAAATGTCAGAGATGATATAACCAAGGAGCGATATGATGCCCCAAATATCGGTGGTCATAAAATAACAGAGATTCGATATGTTGATGATACAGTATTACTATCCATATCACAGAATGGTATAGAACAACTAATAACCTCAACTCAAAAGAATAGTAAAATTCACAAATTATATCTTAACATAGCAAACACAAAGATAATACATACAGATAAAACTAATATGGAGAAAGAAATATATGTTAATGTGGAAAAATTGGAGATGGTGGAACATTTCAAATATCTTGGGTCATTAATTACCAACAATGGTGACACGATGAAGGAAATTAAAAGACGAATATCTATTGTTCTTCAAAAACTAAACTGAATAGATAGTGGAGTGGGAAAGACAAAACTACAAAGAATAGATTGTTAAGAGCATGCATCTTTTCCATTGCAATATACACCTATGAGGCCTAAACACTTACTAAACAAGCTGAGCAGCGTATAAATGCCTTTGAATACAAACGTCATTGACGGGTTATAAGATTATCTTGGATACAGAAAAGAACAAATGCATCCATACGATAAGAACTGAATATTGAAGAAGGATGACTACTAACGACAATAAAACAAAGATTCTTGAAATATTTTGGTCACTTGAAACGTCTTGAAAGTTTGGAGAGAATAATCATGGGGGGGGGGGGGATATGCCCGGGAAGAGAAGAAGAGGAAGGCCAAAGATAAGATGTGTGCAAGAAGTGGCAGATGATCTCCAGATGGGGGTTTAGGACGCGGGACATTTTGCTTATGATCGAGAAGTTGTTACAGACGATTGTTAGGGGAGCGAAGTTATGCAAGGGACGCGCTACTGAATGAATTAGTTCATAAATAAAGGCATGCAATGTTTAGCATTAATAGAAGTAAATGGAAGAAATAGAGATAGATGACGCATTTGACAACATAAAAATTGAAAGATTTAGTTGCAGATCAGGATTCGAGCATGTCAACTCCAAATGACGACAGTTCCTTGCTGCCGACGCATGAGCAATTTCAACAAAGAATGTTTGATTGATTGTGAATAATTTACAGTCCTGCACACAGGACAAACCCAGAAAAGCTCGGTCTTTCCCGGCAGTGGAACTGGTGAAAGATCGTAGGTGTGTTTTTTTTTTTAGAGAACGATGTTCTTCAATAGACTTACACATAGTAATGAGAGCCCTTCTTCTTGCATTCGGGTATGGACACACAACCAGGAAGTAATAGAGGGTACTGTTCCACTAACATCATAAAGTTCTGGCAGTCTTCTACTCGGTATCCCTATTGCAACATAGACTATAACCGTCCTATCTTCTGCTATCTCCTGCAGCTCTATCCATGTCTTCCCAACACCAAGCTCTTGCTATCTCCTGCAGTTCTATCCATGTCTTCCCAACACCAAGCTCTTGCTATCTCCTGCAGTTCTCTCCATGTCTTCCCAACACCAAGCTCTTGCTATCTCCTGCAACTCTCTCCATGTTTTCCCAGCACCAAACCTCTTGCTATCTCCTGCAGCTCTCTCCATGTTTTCCCAGCACCAAACCTCTTGCTATCTCCTGCAGCTCTCTCCATGTTTTCCCAGCACCAAACCTCTTGCTATCTCCTGCAACTCTCTCCCTGCCCTCTCAACACTAAATCTGTTACTATCTCCTGCAACTCTCTCCCTGCCCTCTCAACACCAAACCATTTGCTGTCTTTCACAGCTCTCTCCGTATCTTCCCAATATTATTTATCTCTGTCTCAAATTCTAATCTCTGAGAGTTTTTAAATATATCTCAATCTCCTCTGCTCCGTGGACTTCAGAGAAAGAACTGTCTAGTTATACTATTATCCAGTGTGTTTGTTTTTTTTTCGTTTGTTTTGTCAACGCCGGTCCTATCCAGAGCCATTGGTTTCATCATCATTATGTATCATGCCGATAAGCGTGGGCGGTCATGTTTTGCCATCTCCATAACCCGAGTTGTGGATCAAGCCATCCAAATATATACTTCTCTGCCTTCGCTGTATTCTGTTCCCCTCAGTCTTGCCAGTTGTTATCAAGTTCTCCAATTTATTTCTTCTCATAACGTGTCCAAAACATGTTGATTGTCTATATATAATGTCTGTAATCAGTTTGCAGTATTAATTTGTTGCGTGTAGGACTTGTTCGTGAGTTGTTCTGTCCGTCGATGGTATCCTTTGCGTTTTCCTAAGAAACCACATTTCGTCAGCTTGTCTGCTCATTGTCCCCGTTTCACATCCATACACAAGTACTTGTACCACTTCAACACTTCTAGTGTTTTCATACATGTATGATTCACCGTGACCTAAAATGAAGCTAAGAGTAGCAACACGTAATCCAGCAGGCGTGTCGCAATAAGTGAAATTACTCAGACTTCACTGATGACATTGACCACTTGTCTCACACACGAAACCCGAGGCGAGATAAACTAGCAACATTTGAAGAGTGGCCACAACAATTGGTAGGGGAAAGACATAGATCATGAGAATAAAGCAAACAAATGATAGCCCCGATCCCCTTTTGTGAAACCTCACTTACAGAAACGGAAGCACACGCCTATTTAGAAAGCAGTGTAGAAATTGATGGGCGAAGAGATAACGATAGGAAGTAAGATTTAACAAGGAAAGAGAAGCTTCTATACCATTAGGAGATGTGTGGTAGAAAATTTTAATTAAACTTAGCACAAACCTTACAATATTCTCTTCTGAAGTTAAATTGGTACTACTTTATGGATGCGAAACAATGATTACGATTAACAGGATTACAAATTAACTACAAGCAGAAGTTAAATGGAGTCTGAGCAGAATAGAAGGACTAAAATGGTATGAAAGAATAACCCATGTGGAGGTCATAAAGAGAATTAGATAAAAACCAGTGAACCAAGAAGTGAGGAAATTACGCTGGCGTTGGACAAGAAATACATTTAAAAACATGAGAATAGTATAACTAGAGAAGTCTTTGTCTGGAATCTACTGTCAAAACCTGTCATTTACTGCCAACATAGTACCTTACGGTGTATGGCAGAGGGGTCTTTGAGCCTGAGGAATTAAGGCCGCCTGGCTAGTGCAGTCGCCGCGAACTGTGCAGGTTAGAATCTTCTTTTTGCCCCCGACAGAAAAAAAATTCCACACCTTACCGAAGGATCGAACCCGGGTCTCCCGAATGGGAATCCGGCGTTCTATCCACTCGGCCAGTCGCTCCTCTGGAATCTGCGATACATCAGAAATATAGAGGGCGGGGCTAAAAACACACGGAGGAGAGAAATATTGACAGAAGTTAACAATATGGGATATGGCAAACAGACTCAATGGACAAAAGGCACCAATATTAATGAACATACACGTATCAATAGTTACTAAGATAAAACTCTACAACACAGTATTCCTATCAACTATATACTACCAATGCCAAACCTGGACAATGACAGAAACAAAATAGAAAAGTAAAATCACAACAGAAATGAGATTCTTGAGAAAAATATTCAATGTATCAAGAAGAGAGAAAAATCAGACATGTCGAAATTAGGACTAAAGTGAAGGGTTATAGCAGGGCTAGATTTTATTAGAAAACAGCAAGTTAAATAAATTGTTTGGCCATGTAACTAGGCTACCAACTAAAAGTGCACCACAACTAGGGTTGCCAGATGTCCGGCAAAGAGGGGACATGTCCTCCTTTTTAGCCTAATGTCCTTCTTCCAGATTTTTAAATATTTTATGTTATCATTTTTATGTATTGCTGTTACAACTTATAATGTATCTACACTCTACCGTGTGTTTACATTCTTTATTGAAATCCATTGCTTAATAATATTTATTTAATTTTCATATTTATACCAAATGCGAAACACCAATTATTTGTATAATTTGTATCTAACTGTTGCTCTATTCGGCAACACTAACAATGATGTTGTCTCTATGGTCAAAATGTTAATGTTATTTCCGGTTCCTGTAGCAGAGACGCCACTTAAAAATTGTTTTTGTAATTTGTAGTTTTTGCCGTCTATGTTTATGAAAATGGCTTCTACAAAGAGAAAATGCAAATTCTCGAACACAATGAAAAATATGTGCCCATGCTTGTTTGAAGGACGCAACGAGAATGAGGCAAAGTGTACGATTTGCGATAGTTACTTGTCCGTTGCCAACAATGGAACTACTACTTGGAGCGCCATGTTGACAGTGAGAGACATAGAAACCTAATCAAAGTGTCCGCGTCATCTAGCACATTGACGTCTTTTTTTTCAGCCTAAGTACTCAAATGTGTTGCTGAAAGCGCATGCGGCTGAAGCAACTTTGGCATTTCATACAGTTTGTCATCATAAGTCTTACAACTCGATGACCTGCACAGCTGGTTTGATGCACACATTATTTGAAGATTCAGAAATTGCTAAAACTATTGCTTGTTCAAAAACAAAGACTGAAGCAATAATAAACCAGGTGATTGGTCCCCCACACTGTTGATGAATTGGATAAATCTTTAAGTGGTATTTCATGTTTCGGCCTTTCGACAGATGTTAGCAATCACGGTTCGCAGAAAATATTTCCGATCGTTGTTCAGTACTTTCACTGGAAAGCATGTGGAATCCAAACTAAGATTCTAGAGTTAGACAACACACCAAATGACACCTCAGAAACTATATCACCGTATATTTTGAGAACACTCCAAAAACATGATTTGTACTCCAAATGTGTTGCTTTTGCTGGTGACAATGCTAATGTGAATTTTGGAGGCATTAACAGAAAAGAAGGTAGAAATGTGTTCTCGCATTTGAAGGAAGCCTTGAGCAAGCCATTAGTAGGCGTTGGATGTTCTGCTCTTGTGTTGCACAACTGCATCCAACACGGCGCTGATTTAATGCAGATTGACGCTGAATCTATTGTCTTGAAGATATTCAATTACTTTTCTGTATACACTGTCAGAAAATTATGGTCGTCACTAAGAAGAACGAAATACCACAGTGTAATATACAAGTAAATGGGAATACTCTTCAACAAGTGAATAGGTACAATTACCTCGGAACAGTAATAACATCTGATGGGAGATGCCTTGAAGAGATTAGAACAAGAATCGCCATGGCAAAAGTAGCCTTTAGCAAGATGAAAAACATACTGACCAATAAAAAGATGTCAATTGAAACGAGAAAAAGAGTGTTGAGATGCTACATAGAACCTGTACTTTTATATGGATGTGAAGCTTGGACAATGAGCAGCCAGGCTGAAAAATATCTGATGGCTGTAGAAATGTGGTTTCTGAGGAAAATGCAAAGAATACCATGGACAGCCAGAAAGACCAATGAACAAGTCCTTCAAGAAACAAATGAAGATCGTAAACTGATCAGAGACATTAGACGTAGACAGTCACAATTTTTTGGGCATGTTATGAGAAGAAATGATTTGGAGAACTTGGTGACAACTGGTAAGATCGAGGGGAACAGACCAAGGGGAAGACCTAGAAACAAGTATCTGGATGGCTTGGCCTTGTGGCATGGTCGAGACAAAAACACGGAACTGATCCACGACTCTGTTGATCGAGTGAGATGGCAGAACATGACCGCCCACGCTTACCGGCATGGCACATGATGGATGGATACACTGTCAGAACAGAAACTTTAAAGGATTTTTTGACTATGTCAACATTAACTATCAGCAAGTACTCTATCACTCTGAAACTAGATGGCTCAGTTTGTTTCCAGCTGTTGAGAGGCTGTTGAGTCTGTTTACTGCTTTGAAAGAATATTTTCTTTCTGTAAACCAACCACCTGATATGATAAAACATTTATTGGCAGCTATTGTAATAAAATTGTACTGATTGTGGGTTTAATCTGGAACGATTTAAATGAAACATTCAATATGTCCACCTTTGTCCTCCTTTTTGTCTTATTATGTCCTCCTTTGTCCTCCTTTTTGTCTCATTATGTCCTCCTTTTGATGCCCACGTATCTGGCAACCCTAATCACAACAAACAATGATGTGCAGACCAAATTGAAGTGAGGAAGAGGCCGACCACGACACAGGGAATAACAGAGTCCATGGGAATATCGAAATGTGAAGCCCATAAACGGGCACTCTCCCGCTGTTTATACTACAACTCAACACCACAAGGTACAAGAGAAAAAAGATGAGATGATATGATGAGATGAGATGGTGAGACGGGATGTTGAGATGAGATGAGGATATGATATGAGATCATAAGAAAAGATGATGATATGAGATGATGAGATGATATGAGATGATGAGATGATATGAGATGATAAGAGATGATGAGATGATATGAGATGATATGAGATAATGAGATGATATGAGATGATGAGATGATATGAGATATGATATGAGATAAGATGATATGAGATAAGGAGATGGTATGAGATGATGAGGTGAGATGATGAGATGAGGATATGAGATGAGGAGATGATATGATGATGTGATGAGAGAGGTGATGAGATGAGGTGATGAGATGAGAAGAGATGAGATGAGGTGATGAGATTAGAAGAGATGAGATGATGTGATGAGATGAGATGAGAATAGTATAACAAGAAAAGTCTTTGTCTTTAATCTACTAAGCAAAAGAAATAGAAAGGGGGAGGTGGTTAAAAACACACAGAGAAGAGAAGTAGAGACAGGAGTGAGAAATATTGAGAGGACATGGAGGTGGCCGCATGGGGTGGCTAAGGACAGGAGGGCTGGGGGTGGGGGAGTGTGGTTGAGGACCTGTGGCCCAATGAGGAGGAACTGGGTTGGGGGGAGAAGAAGAATTAAGTCAACAGGCCTTTAACTAATTAAGTGCCAATGGACGATTAACCGTCTTAAGCGAATTCATGTTTCTGCCATTGGCTTACATATCGTCGAAATGCGATCATGGCGTTATAATACAACATGCCCGCTATCATATTAACAAACTGTAAATCATTAATGTGACACCCTTTCCTCCTCTCCCCCCCCCCCCTCTCTTTTTTTGGCACCCTATTTTCTGTCATTCAATGTTGATTTGGTCCAAACCTACATTTTGTTTGGCACATAATCTGTGAAGAGAAGCTGAGAACAGCAACACCGTAACCTACCATGCATGCCGCAAGAGGCGTCAAGGGAGGTTTGGCCTCGGCCTGGATGTGACGTCGGTTCTTTAACTCAGATGAATAGCCGTCTCAAGCTCGGAAACAGATGAGTTGATATTTAGACATTCATGTAGTGTCGATCGTGTATTAGTTTAATCGATTTTTGTTTGTTTGTTCTGTGCTGACGTAAGCTTTGGCCGCAACGTTCATTGTTTTTTGTAGTTGCGCTTTGGTAAATCTCTCAACCTACTTCTCGTTTTTCAGTGATTCATTCATCGTTCTTTAACTCAGTGCAGCCTAGAACAGAAAGCAGATACCAAATGCGCAACAGCAAGTCAAGATATATTAGAGATGTGTAAAGTAGTGTTGATTACTAGCCAGCCCTTCTGAGGTCTGGTCCTTCTCATGACTGAAAGCATAAATTACATAGAAACAGGTGAAGGCCACGGTACATCATCAGGAAACCCGCAGACAAGGATTTGAACCTAGGACACCAGTGGTAAGAACAGAACAACCACAGGAAGCAAGCATCATTCTTTATGACCACAAAGAGGCCGTGGAAGAATGCAAGACTCGACCGAAATGGAAATATGCGGCCAAAATGCAGAAACAAGATGTAATCAGTGAGCCACAGAAACAAGATGCAATCAGTGAGCCACAGCAAACAAAGAAGGCATATAGGTCGGGTGGCTGAGCGGTTTAAACCAGGGGCGTCACTAGGGGGGTGCGGGCCGCACCGGGTGACACCATCAAGGGGTGACACCAAAATAAAAAAATTGCAAATTTGACAAAGCAGACTTAGCATAATAACAAAAATTTAACTTTGTCCGAGTTTGTCGAAGTTCTTTATTTATGTTTTACCTGAAGTATTGAAGTTATATTGTTCAATTTGTTTTCTTTCTTATGTCCTTATTAACTTTTTGACTTATTTTACAAACATTACTATATGCGATTATATATGGTACAGGAACACTCGGAAGAAGACCATGGTGAAAGTCTAGAGGGGTGACACCAACCCCAGTGACGCCACTGGTTTAAACCACTCGATTTGCATTGTGACTGAGGTGGTGTGGGTATATTCTGCACACCGGTCACCTGAACTTCAATGTTGACCTGTCCTCCTTGACTTGAGGACGTCAATTACAAGTACCTCAGAAATCTGGGTGGGTTCGCCTAATTGCGAGGGACACAGGTAATAGGGAAAGCTAACCTACACGCAAAATTAATCCAGTACACACACTAATATTAGCGATTCATAATAGTGATAACAAAGGTGTGGACTTCGCTCGAATTCAAAACGAGCGAGCGTAAAATAAAGGAAGCAAATATATCAATCACATTTTTTTTCATGAATGTGGAAAGGGCTTCGAATACCAGTCAACATGACAACAGACAAACGGGACAAAAATAATCTTTTCTTGGAAAGCTCGCCGACCAATTGTTTTGAGGATATGAAATGCACACAATTAGGTATATTTAACTCCTGCGAAAAGAAGAGATACTAAACACAGACACAATGTACATACAATACAAAGGACTACATAAGCAGGTGAAAACATTAAAAATCAGAAACAATCAATAAATAAATAATAATGGAGTAATAGAATAAACATAAGAGATATAGAACACAAAGGACTACCCGACGTTACGGTTCTAAGAATCTTTTTCAAGGACAGGACAACACAAACAGATAAACAATGAAGTAAAAAAAGCAAAATATAATTAACACAGCTCCTTGTTGAC
Organism: Cepaea hortensis; assembly: GCA_963921405.1. Taxonomy (NCBI): domain Eukaryota; kingdom Metazoa; phylum Mollusca; class Gastropoda; order Stylommatophora; family Helicidae; genus Cepaea; species Cepaea hortensis. The sequence goes on from OY992891.1 coordinate 94,048,004, forward strand.
AGGAGGGAAACGGAAATAGTGGTTTCAACTGGTTTAGAAAAGCGCTCTTGGGCTACAAAAGTGTAAGTACAGTTCAGCTGCCAGACTGCCAGAAAGGATGTGTGTTGTCAAATGGTGTGTAAACAGTCCGATATAGATAAATTACAGGGAAGATAGCATAGTTATACCGTGGCATCAACAACAGTATTGATTCCTGCTGGTTGCATGCATCCCAGAGAGATTATTAATTGGCTTTCAATTTTGAGCCTAATGGAGTTATTAGAGAAGCAAGGTTTCAATGCAGTGACCCATACATTGTCGACTCCCTTGTGGTTAGAAGAATTACAATGGTTGGGAACAGGTTTCCTAAAGCGGTCGGCAAGGCGTCTGCTAGTTGCAAGTGAAACAATCTTTCAAGGAGAAGGTATCTCGGGCGAATGTAATTGCCGGTGTCAGAAAAAAGTGTGGGCATGTCAGGCAATTCTTACGGTGGCATTTAAATGTACCCACAGATGAAGTATCTGTGGGGAAGAGACTGTGAACAAGGTGGTCCCTGAGACTCTTGTTTCGGCGGGAAATTACCATAGGGCCGTTAGAGAACACCGCACGAGTGGCTGGGTTGGATCCCAGGATAGACCAGTGTTGGAGAAAAATATGCTTGATGATATGGGCATGTGGTTGAAAGGTGAGGATAAGTTTAGGTTCATTGTTAGAAGGTCGCGGTTTTTTGACAAGGGATATTTCAAGTGAGAAAACCACAGTATAAATATAGAAATGATGCAAACGTTGGAATAATAAGGCACAGACAAAGTAAGCTTATCAATAACAGTGATTACACACGATACGCCGCTCAAGAGACGTAAACAATATTTATACTTCATGAAATATAAGGTGGGTCAATAGATGTCACAATCTCGGAGGTAATTGTCTGGCAAGAATGAGACAGCGAGGAGTGACGAGGGGATCTGGCTGACGATCGACGCTCAGAGGATAGGTGAGACGGACATATAATCAGATTGCTACTAATACTATTAGTGTTGGAACTCTTCGCTGGCTGCTGAGGATGGGGACGGAGCACTTATGGGAATGCCCCGAATGATGTGATGTCGGTTCCTAAATCAATTAATCAATCAATCTCGGGGGTAATTATGGAAAGGGGCACGGGAGTGGGGGGGGGAGGGGGGGGGTGTCCTTGGCAGTGTGGTTAAACATCCTAACCGCTGCAGGTGAGAGTGTGAAGTCACGTGAAGCACAACTGTGTGGCCGGAAAACAGCACATGCAAGAACACACAATTCAGTAGGGACAAGGGAAGTTTTTGATACCTAGTAGAAGTAGGACTGATTGGCATGGTTTAAAATAAAAGAAGGGGGAGAGGATGGGGTTAAACTGAACGTAAACTTGCCAAGAAATCCACAACAGGCAAAACAAAAATGTTGCGGTTGACTGCAACGTCCTGTAACGGATATGCAGCTAACGTTTTAAAGCCAAGAGAATCTATTTCATTTCATTCCCATACACCATGGTCTCTTCCTGCTGGTCGGAGTGACGAAAACGTCGCACAAAGCACGAACTCCGTAGCTCCAGCGACGATGCCCAGGATTTTCCGAGAATAATGCACTCGTGAACCGAACGAGGTAGCTCGGAATCGAACCCACAACCTTCGGAGCGAGAAGCAGGCGGCGTAAACACTTCGCGTTAGGTAAAGCTTGCACACTCCCAGTTGCGCTCCTCCGCTTGAAGCCGGTGGCACAAGAATCAACAATTGTGCAACGAATATGAAATAATATAAGCACCATTAACTTTCTTAAGCAGTCAGTGATAGTGAGATGTGAGTTTGTCATGGTTAGCAAAGTTTGCCCCGGACATCTGAAGAAGACAAAATACACTCAGATATTTACGAATGCTTCATTGATTGTCAGACATAATTGCCCCAGCTCAGATCGATCAGTTAATCAGGTGTGATTGAGAAATAAACAGGCGTCTGTGGCGAAGGAGCAAAGAACTCGTTTCACAATCCCGCACATCGGCTTCGGAATCAGCTGCTGGCGAATTGTAAGCAGGTCATATTGCGTTGATAGTTAATAATGGTTTGAGGGTCGGTCGTTCAGAAGACAATAACAAACTGCTGAATGTAAAAGTGGCTAGAAAGTCACAAACAGCCAAACAATGCAGGTGTTGGTTGACACGTCCTGTAAAGGACATCCATCTAACTGTGGAATAAATCCTAACAGAACCTGTCTTTAAGAGGTTGATTGATTGATTGATTGATTGATTGATTTAGGAATCGACATCACAGCATTCGGGGCACTCCAATAAGCGCTCCGTCCCCATCCTCAGCAGCCAGCGAAGAGTTCCAACACCAATAGTACCAGTAGCAATCTGATTATATGTCAGTCTCGCCTTTCCTCTGAGCGTTGAGCGTCGGCCAGATCCCCTCGTCACTCCTCGCTGTCTCATTCTTTCCAGACCATGGTGATCCATTTGCTCCTCCGAGGTGTGCACGTCCTCCCACAATGCCGCAACCACGTCTACCTTGTCATGCATCAATACTCCACAAAGTTCTGCAGAGCCAGCCAATCAGTCCGCATGTTCATTACCCAGCACACTGGCATGCCCCGGAGAAAAGATCCAGGCGAACTCGTGACCTCCGAAGCGAAGCAAGCCACTCCGCACGAAGCATGCCTGTCCTCACCCTCGTCAGCATGCTTTCTGAGTCAGTTATAATCACGATGTGTGTGTGTGTGTGTCGTATTCTCCATCCAGCGGAGAGCCGCAGTGACTGCCTCCACCTCCATTTATACGGCTCATAACCTACAATAAAAGACCATGTAGCGATTATTTCATCATATACACAAAGATCTCTGTCTCTCCACAGACCTCGGTCCTCGATATTCTAGATCAATTCCATTAATTAACTAACGAACAAACGAATGAACACATTAACGAACGACAAATAAAAGAACGACCACATAAGCAAACTTTATTATCAAAGGTTTCAACAATGGGTCCGTAGACCTGTCTGGATTGTGCCAGTTTGCATGAAAGTTTGACATCATGTCATGGAGAAATATCAATACCAGATCTTCCGTACATACATTCATCCCATCATTTCTTCTTCTTCTTCTTCTTCTTCTTCTTCTTCTTCTTCTTCTTCTTCTTCTGCTTCTTCTTTTTCTTCTTTCCCTTCTTCTTTCCCTCCTCCTCCTCCTCCTTATTTTTCTTATTCTTCTTCCTCCTCTTCCTCTTCTTCTTCTTCTTCTTCTTCTTCTTCTTCTTCTTCTTCTTCTTCTTCTTCTTCTTCTTCTTCTTCCTCTTCTTCTTCTTTTCCTTCTTCTTCTTCTTTTCATTCTTATTATTATTATTATTATTATTATTATTTCCTTTCTTCTTCTTCTTCTTCTTCTTCTTCTTCTTCTTCTTCTTCTTCTTCTTCTTCTTCTTCTTCTTCTTCTTCTTCTTCTTCTTCTCCTTCTTCTTTTCTTTCTTCTTCTTCTTCTTCTTCTTCTTCTTCTTCTTCTTCTTATTATTATTATTATTATTATTATTATTATTATTATTTCCTTTCTTCTTCTTCTTCTTCTTCTTCTTCTTCTTCTTCTTCTTCTTCTTCTTCTTCTTTTCCTTCTTCTTCTTCTTCTTATTATTATTATTATTATTATTATTATCATTTCCTTTCTTCTTCTTCTTCTTCTTCTCCTTCTTCTTTCCCTCCTCCTCCTTCTTCTTTTTCTTATTCTTCTTCGTCCTCCTCCTCTTCTTCTTCTTCTTCTTCTTCTTCTTCCTCTTCTTCTTCTTTTCCTTCTTCTTCTTCTTCTTCTTCTTCTTCTTCTTCTTCTTCTTCTTCTTCTTCTTCTTCTTCTTCTTTTTCTGCTGCTGCTGCTTTCCTTCATCTCCCACTAGGGCATGCGCCATCAACCAAATCAAGTCATGCTGTCCTATCTTGTGCTATGTCCTGCAGCTCTCTCCATGTCCTCCAGTATTATTCATCCCTGTCGGCAATTCTCTTCTCTGTGTGTTTTTTAGGTCTCCGACTTTTTCTATAAGTTAAGCTTATTAAATTGCGGCAAGAAAAAAAAACGAAACATACATGCATTATGTAAAACTGTCCAAAACGTGCAAAAATAGTTGCTATATGACAAATTATTACTACGTATTTTATTTTAGTAATTATAATGAAGCTAAGCAATACATACAACTTTACAAGATAAAGGAAGGCTAACTACTCTAGGGTATTTTCAGGTCCGCTTAAAGTACTGGCGATTTTTGGCCATCATAGCCCATAACTTTAGGAAGGGAACATCCTAGCGTTGGAATATGGGAAACACACCATGGTGTGGCAAACACAGCTCTGGGCACTGAGTATCCAACGGAATAAGTGGACAACTCTGCAGCTGAGCAGAGCAGGGCACTCATTTGTCATGACAGTCGGAAATGGCTGTCAAAGGCTGCGGTAACAGACCCCCATGTGGATGTGGAAGGTAGAGGGAAACCACCACATTATCTTCCCTAAGACTTCATGACAAAACACATTTCAGAGGCAGTGAACAATGTTAATGGCTGTCTTAGGGCACTCTCAGCTGGTAGGGACAGTCATAAGCCACAGGTGAGATCAGACCGACATCCAGCTACTGATGGCAACATCATAACTAAAATAAATAAATTTAAAGTAGGAACATGGAATGTTAGGACATTAAATGAGCTAGGAAAGTTGAACAATTCTAAGTGAACTTGAAATGAATATCCTAGGCATAAGTGAGATGAAATGGAAGGGATTGGGTAAAATTTATAAACGACAAACACAAAATAATTTATTCTGGTGATGATACACACGAAAAAGGAGTAGCATAATATTTCATAAAAACACAACCAAACCAATTAATGGTTACTGGTGTATTTCAGACAGGGTTCATATGGTCAAAATCAAAGGCAAACCAACAGATATAAATAGTGTACAAGAATATGCACCAGCAACAAGCAGTAGTGATGAAGAAATACAACACGTTTACAATGAAGTAGAAATGGCGTTATCTCAAATTAGATCACAAGAAATAGAAATAATACTAGGTGATTTTAATGCAAATGTGTGAAAGAGAAAAATGGAGGATGTAGTAATAGGGAATTATGGTTTAGGCACAAACAAATGAAAGAAGAGATAAACTAATAGAATGGGCAAATATTAATGATATGATAATTGGAAACCCCTGGTTTAAGCACCATTAACGATGACTTTACACATGGAAAAGCCCTGATAAGAAAATACTCAACCAAATTGGCTACATACTTATTAATAAAATGTTTAGAAATGCGCTAATTAATGTAAAGACAATGCCTGGTGCTGACTGTAATAGTGATTATGTACCACTGTGTGGACAAATAAAAGTAAGACTGAAGAGAGGGGGACAAGTTTTCAAGAACATGAGACTTAATAAAGAGGTTTTTGAAGGTAGATAAAGAAATTCAAGAACAATCCGGAGTGACTGTGAAAAATAGGTACAATGTAACAGCTAAATGTTCAACAGAGTATAAATGAACAATGGGAAATATTAAGGGACTACATTCATCAAACTAGCAAAGAAATATTACCGGAGAGAAGCCAAAAAGCTAAGAAAACATGGATGACTGGAGAAATCTTAAAGTTGATGGACAAAATAAAACAGAGTAAAAATTACAAATAACAATATGCTAATATAAATAATGAAATAATAGATAAATGTATGAAGGCAAATCAAAATCAAGACGAGCAGTGGAAGAAAATTGAATTAAATTATGTTAAAGATACAAAAAAATATGCACAGACAAATCAATGAGCTCGCGGGAAGGAAAATACGAATAAGTGCATGGTGTTTAAAATCAAAAACAGGAAAGATATTATTGGAGGAAGGTGCTATAGTGAAACGATGGAATGAGTATATAGAAGAATTATATGGTGGAGAAAGGGAAGAATTACCAGAATAAAGTAACTAAGAAAGTTCATCTTTTCTAAAAGAAGTCGTTGACGCCGTCAAACATATGAAGAATGGAAAAACAGCTGGACCAGCAGCAGAGTTGATCCAGATCACCAAAGACTGAGATGTGGACAGACATGAACGCCTACGCCAGCTGGCATGGTACTTGCTGATGATGATGATGATGATGATGATGATGATGATGATGATGATGATGATGATGATGATGATGATGATGATGATTTGGTAATTGTTAAGATGTCATGGTATTGGTTAATATCGTGTGGCAATTGTTAATGTCATATGGTATTTGGTATATCATGTTGTATTTCTTAATGTCATGTATTTCTTAATGTCATGTGGTATTTGTTAATGTCATGCGGTATTTCTAAATGTCATGTTGTATTTCTTATTGTCATGTTGTATTTGTTAATATGTAGTATATCTTAATGTCGTGTTCTATTTCTTATTGTCCTGGGATATTTCTTAATCTCATGGATAATTTGTTAATAGCATGTGGTATTTTTTAATGTCACAAGATCTCAAGAAATCCTGAGGTTAGGAACGGAACAAATAACACATCTCTGGGCACTTTATCGAACTCCATGAATCGCAGTTTGCGGTCATAATATAAATAACATATATAAATGTATATGAAAATGAGTATCACAGCCTGGGATTCTGAGATAAGTAGCACATTTATTTTCATTTTCTTATCATTGTTCTCATTATTTTTCATCTTTCCATTCTTCTCATCTCATTCTTATGCTTTAGTGTAATCACTGTAGTGCCTTCCCCATGTTTATATGTGGTGACTTTTGGTTATATATTAGTTTGCTGATGAAGGTTAATCACCACAGCGTCCTATGATATCCGTAACTGAGATATGTCAAGCTGCATTTCTTTGTGTTGTTTTATTGTGTTTCAATCAATCAATCATGTGCCATGAGGAAAGCGTGGGCGGTCATGACTCGCCATTTCACTCGATCACCAGAGTCGTGGATCAGCTCAGTCTTCCTGTCTCGTCCGTGCCACGTGGCCAAGCCATGCAGGTATTTTCCTCTCGGTCTTCCCCTTGGTCTGTTCCCTTCGATCTTGCCAGTTGTCACTAAGTTCTCAAATCCATTTCTTCTCATAACATGTCCAAAATATTGTGACTGTCTACGTCTAATTTCTCTAATCAATTTACGATTTTTATTTGTCTCCTGTAGTAAATGATAATTGGTTTTTCTGTCTGTCCATGGTATTCTTTGCATTTTCCTCAGAAACCACATCTCTGCAGCCATCAGATGTTTTTCAGCTTGACTGCACATTGTCCCAGTTTCACATCCATACAAAAGAACAGTCTCTATGACTATGTATCCCCTCAACACTCTCTTTCTCGTTTCAGTTGACATCTTTTTATTGATCAGAATATTTTGTGTTTATTAATATAAACAATTAACGTTATGCCTTGATAGCAAAATACCGGAAGAACGTACAGGAAATTATAGATACAATGGTTGTTGTTTTTTTTTTTTTGGTTAATTTAGTTGCATGTCCTTCCCAGGACGTAGCAGTCAACCCCAGCATTTTGGCTGTTCGTGATTCCTGGGTAAGTTATACATTCAGTAGTTTGCCATTACTTTCCGAACGACCGGCACCTATCCTTTTTTTAGAAAAAAACCAGCACCGCTGTGTTGCGAAACAGGGTTTACGGTATTATTAATCGCTTTCGTAAAGCCTTCGACACGGAGTCCGGTTGTAGATACAATTTTTTTAGATATAAAAAGAAAACACCTTAGCTTAAATAATAGGAAGACAGAAGTCATGGTGATGTCAAAGAAACAGCTTGTCCCTAAATGTACATCTCATCTCTCATCCCATCATGTTCCTCTTGTATCTTGCGGTGTCGAGGTGAAGTATAAACAGCGGGAGAGTGCCTGCTTATGGGCACTAAATGTACAATTAAAGTAAATAATGTTGTTTTGGGGCAAGTGCATAATTTCAAATATATCTTAGCATAGCACATGGATTATATCAGATGGCAGATGCATTCCAGAGATAAAGAGCAGAATAGGACAAGCATAAATTACATTTTATAAAATGAAAAACATTTTATGCCAGGGGTGGGCAAACTACGGCCCGCGGGCCTCATGCGGCCCGGTAACTGATATTATGTGGCCCCGAGTTCATTTAGAAATAAAATGTTTACTTCATTTTTAAGTTATTTTGTTGAATTTTACTGAATTTCGTGTACCGTTATAATTGTTTTAACATTTTTGATAAAATTTCTTTCTAATTTTCTATTTTTGTAAACAGTCCTTGACCATCGTAGTGTAATGCTAAAATGTGAATTTATCGATTTTAATATATAGAAATATTTTTCGACATTTAAAATTTTTAAAAGGATGATTTGATGAAAAACAGATATTTCTCCGGTGAATAGCATATTTATTTTGCAAGAAAATATTAAATTTAAAAGTTGTTTGCTGTTATAAATTATTTCCTCATTTACAATCTTCAAATTAATTTATTTGTTGTAGTAGACTTGATATATTTCTAAAATTTAGATTTCAAGATTTCATGAACTTAGAGCCACAGTTCAATATTCTCAGTTCCCCTTTTAGTGCAGAAGCTGATACAGCCACAGAGGACATACAGTTGGAGCATTCAGTTGCTTCTTATTATGGCCATGCCTTTTATGTTTGTATTGCGTTTCTGTTGATGCAGTTTACTGTTGTTTTCATTTCCATAAACTAAGATTGTTGTTGAGTCATTGTGGCAGTATATTATTGTTCACTGGCTACGTTGAGAAGGCAGGCAAGTCTGCAGGAGATGCGGACCAATTTGTTAATATGGAATCCATGGAATGTGTGGATTGGTGAATCCGACAGATACAGCCTGTGCTTGTGTTTGAATAGTTTGTTCTTAGAATCACATATACATGTTGATGAAGCAGACAGATACAGTATATACATGTGTTTATCCAGTTTGTTATCATAATTATCCTAATTGCAAGAATGACTTTAAAATTTTTAATTCCGATGGGGAGAATTGCATTCATTATCAGTGCTTTGTGGCAAAATCATTATCTCTACATATCTTCTAAGAGAGAAAGAGCACATCCTGTATGCAGAGACATTCGTTTTCCTGTTTCAGTTAATCGTGTTTTTTTGTTGTTTTTTTTTTTGTTTCTGGTACCTACATTATTTGGATTTAGTTTTCTGTATATTGAAATGTAATAGTAATTGAGATATTTTGTATTTTATTGTGACATTTAAATGCTTAATGATATTCTTCTTATTTTTGTCTGGCTTTCCGCTTGAAATTTTAACTGTACTTTGTGAGGTGTATTTATAAGATCATGTTGAATGTATTTTCATTAAATAAGTAATGTACCACCGAGAAGGTTATCTCAGTCAACAAATGCCCAACGAATGTTAGTGTATTGGCTGAAAACATCATCACAGCTCTGCTGTAAATAGGCACAATAGATTTACATTGAAAACAAAAAATATCGCGTGAATGAAAACGGTATGTAACACTGCTGAAAAGTGTAGCATACAGCTTAACAATCAATGAAGCAAGTGTGGTTTTAAAAACAAATTGGTGCACGAGTCATTAAAAACATATGGGTTGTTTTAAAAAATTAAGTAGTCTCCTCTTTATCTGCTTACACCAGCAAGTGATAAACTTTCAGTTTGCAGATGCACATTAATGTTCAGATAAAGTATACTTCTCCTCTTCTTCTTCTCCTTGTTTGGAGAGTTTAGTGGTCTCGAGGTATGGTGTCCGCCTCGAGTGCTAGAGGTCCCGGGTTCAAGCTCCGGTGAGGGCGGGGATTTTTTCACGTGGACTTCTAGCAATAAAATTGCCCCTGGTCTCTGGGTAGTGAGGTCGGACGCCCGTTTGTATTTTTGCACACGTAAAAATCCCTAGGCAGTTGGAAATTTACAAAAAAAGCCTTATGGCGCTGCCAAGGCGAAATTTCGAGTTAACAATCTACCCAAAGTATTTCAGGATCCTCGCAGGTGCTACGGAGTTCGTGCACTGAGCTGAGATTCTCCGGACTCAGGCTTGAGTTAGGAATAGAACTGAATACTTATGGGTTACACCCGTGTGCCGTGATGTTGATCCCTCGACTAAACTAAAACTAAACTAAACTAAACTAATCTAAACTAAACTAATTGGAGCTGCTTGACTTACAAGCAGATCATGACCTGAAAGAGAAATTCAAGTCAGATGATTTGCTGGATTTCTATGGATTTTTATCAGAAGAATCATTTCCCAAAAACTTTGCAGCTAAACTTTTATCATTGTTTGGATCAACATACAATTGCGAACAAGCATTTTTTTTTGCTTGAAGATCAACAACTCTAAAAATAGGTCTTTATAGTCGGGATTCACCTTGCATGACGTCATGCGAATTTCAACACGAAATTTCCTCCAGATTTCAAGATTATTGTCACAAATTGCAAGCAGTTACATACATCTCATTAAAAATCAACAATTGTAGTGACAGTGTTGTCGGTTTGTGTCTAAATTAAAGCCATTGACTTTTTAATGCAAAAAAAAAAAAAATTATAATAAAAAATTGTAAAATCTTGTCAACAAATTAGTAAAGGTTTTTGTCCATATTGTAAAATATAATGTATAAGTGTATAAGTAAAATAAAATTGCAATAATTAGTTATCTTTACTGTTTAATAACCCATAAATAATTCATAATTACTTATTTTGATAGGGTGTTGTAAATAAAGTGGGCATAATATATATGCCCGCCGCCCCCCCCCCACCCCCCACCCCCCAATAGCTTTACATTTGTCAATGTGGCCCTACGCACAAAAAGTGCGCCCACCCATATTAACGCAATACATTTTTGTCATTGGATGTTAGAGAAGACATTCGTGCATGTTACATAGAACCAGCTCTAACATAGGGCTGTGAGACCTGGACAATTAGTCAACAAGCGAAACATCCCTGGAAGCTGAAGAGATGAAGTTTTATAGAAGAATGCTGGACATTCTTTGAACAGCCACAATGAGTAATCTACACGTTTTGAAAGAGGATAAGACACACAGACATCTTGCCAAGAATCGGCTACAAGATGATGATAGTGTTTCGCTAGCATGTACAGGAGGCTGGCTCAACCACATTCTTGCTGGTCAGAGAAAGAGTATATCCCAGCATTCATTCATTTAGTAGCATGTCCTTTGCAGACCCTCTCCCCCATAACAACCTTCCGGAAAACCTCTCGATCATAAGCAAGATGTCCCGCGTCCGATACACCCATCTGGAGATCATCAGCCACATCCTGTACTCATCTTCTCTTTGGCCTTCTTCTTCCTCTCTTCCCAAGCATATACCCCTCTATTATTGTTCTCTCCAAAATTTTCATGGCATTTCAAGTGACCAAAATATTTCAATTTTCTTTTATTATCGTCTTTTTTTAATAGCCAACCTTATTCAATATTCAGCACTTGATGTGTGGATGTATTTGTTCTTTTCTTTATCCAAGATATTCTTAGAACTCGTCTATAACATTTATATTCAAAGGCATTTATACACTGTACAGCTTGTTTAGTAAGTGTCCAGGTCTCACTGGTGTGTCTTGCAATGGGAAAGTTGCATGCTCTTAAAAATCTAATCCCACCTCAATCCACAGTGTTTGTAAGTTTCTAGAGCCTGCTCCACCCCATAAAAGAGATTCCAATAAGAATGCTGGAAATGCCAGCAAAGATGATCAGAGAAACGAGTTAGATGTCAGATCGTTCGGTGTGAGTATGGCATTCTCGAGAAATGTGGAGTGGTGTGATTACGCTAGAATTTGAGGGAGGACAATCGCCTGTTGTGTGATGTGTGACGAAATCCAATCCACCCCCACTCATGTTAAGTGTGTCATCGCATTGCCCGCTGTGTGTGTGGACGGTGATTGTTTTGTCCTGGATTCCTAGTCGCATCTGACCCGGCAGCCAAACTAGCGCGCCACTGCTTCCCCCGCAGGTAGGAGCGTCGTACCTGTACTCTGTCCACTCAATTCCCGGACTGTCATCCTTGATGTGTCTCCTCACAACATCAGTGCCCAGACTGACCTTCATATCACCTCCATGAGGATGCGACACAATCACCGCTAGAACTGGTTGGCCGTTATCCAAGATACGCTGGACATACCTTTCATGCAGTTCCTCCTCTTTCTGTCTGAGACGCAACATAGAGCTTTCGATGCAGTCACGGATCTCAACATCATGGGTGACACATTCTAAAATACATCGGTCGTTTTCCACATCAACGTCCACCAAACGAATTCCTTGCAGCCACGTAATACTATCCTTGTTAGCATCGTCATTGAACTGCCAGCCTACTAGTGTCTGTGATGCCTCCTGATCATCATAAATTACATGAAGTGCGGTACTCACCAACACGCTGTACCACTCTGTACGTGTACATGCGTTAGCAGAATCTCTCCCCCCACCGCAGGGACAACACTCGCCGTTTCTTCTCTCTTCTTCTCTGGGTAGGAACGCACTACCACTACCGAATCTCTGGTGTTCGCTTACATACATTAGGCTGAACGGAGATTTCTGAGTAATGATCTTATTTGTGCGTGTAACCTTGATGCAGACACACAGCATCATCAGTTCCTTGACGCAATCGAAAACAACCTTATCCTGGTACTGACAGGGCAGATGTTCCATGGTAAATTTTGTTGCTGAAATAAACTGGTCGTGCTTCTCTATTTTGGGACAAGTACTGATGTTCTTGATTAGTCCAGCTTCGCCTTCAAATGTGATCTCCGATTCTAGAGTTCCTGTGGACGAGACCCAAGCACACAAAACACATGAAACAACAGGCTACAAACAAACAGAACACACAAGTGGCATTCGGTATTGTAAATTACAAGAACGGAGTCACGTTGATGTTCAGAACAGTGAATCCGCTAAATATTTTCACCAACAACATTACAAGGCCCACTTACACACACATCAAGTACATTGACTTGCCCTACTTAAACGAAAACACTAACAACTTCAAAATAATCATACTTACATTAACACAAAAACCACACCCAAATAAATAAACACATACATATCTACCACACTAAAATTACACACACACACACACACACACACACACACACACACACACACACACACGAATATCTACCACACCCACATAAACAACATATAAACAAATCTGAATAGCGAAGACACAAATAATAGATTGCACGATGTATTGCCATGCATATGTCATTGTATCTCGTCAGGTACATTCTGCAGAAATCACACAACATACACTCACGCACCACATCAACAGTGTGTTATGTATATGGTGCTAGATTCAAATGTTATAGACAGACTGACACTCAATGGCTCGTGTGGTTAATGTCCTTTACTTCCCCCAAAATTTCCTGGTACTTGTTTTAGGCTACGTCATTTTTTCTTAAATCCCCGCCTCGAAGGCAATTCTAACACGATCACTAGGATTGCATGTCAGTGTACTTGCCACTGCGCCAACGTGACTCCCATAGATAACAGTCAGACAGCCTTACATTCACACTCAAGTGTAGAAGAGGAAAGACTAAGCCAGGTAATGAAATACTGACCTTGACTCCATAAAACCTGCTGGGTTGCATTGTCCATGACACCTTTTGTGCCTGAAATAGAAACGGAAAAGCCGAGGTGTATTACGAGTGTTAAATAAGTCGCAGATTGTTTATTTAACGTGGTTAATATTACATCGATTTGCTAGGAAAACATACTGCATGCACAAAGCAGGTATGCCGCATATTTCCATTTCGCATAATGTCGACTCATTCCTCTTCTCAATTGAGGTATTGTGTTTCCACGAATCTTATTTAGTCTTCCGTCTGCTGAGTCAAGAACCGATATCATAGCACTAGGGACACTATCATGCGTGCTCCGTTCTCATCTGCAACAGCCAGCGAAGAGTCCCAGTGATAACGGTACCAATAGCAGTCTGATAATGTGTCCGTCTGGCCTTTCCTCGGAGTTCAGAGTGTCGGCCACATCCTCCTGTTTTGGTCTGGAGAACAGGCTCCCGCCGACCTGACTCCGATTGATGCAAGCACTGTCCAGTACTCAGACCAGCCATATGTCAATGCATCGCAGTTACAGAGATAACCATAGTTTTCCAGAGGATGATAGCCATCTAACCAACCAACCACTCAATCAACCAACCAGTCAGACAGTCAGTCAGCCAACCAGGCAGCCAACCAGCCAATCAACCAAACAGTCAGCCAGCCAATAACCTACGTAACCTCACAACCAGCCAGTCAATCAACCAACCAGCCATCCAGCCAATCAACCAACCAGCCAGTCAATCAACCAACCAGCCAACCAGCCAATCAACGAAGTAACCTAACAACTAGCCAGCCAACCAACCAGCCTCGGATCAATCAGCAAGCCAGCCAATCAACCAACCAGCCATCCAGTCAATCAATCAAGTAACCGATCCACTAGCCAGCCAATCAACCGACCAACCTAACAATAAGCCATCCAGCCAATCAACCAAGCAACCTAACAACCAATAAGCCATACAGCCAATCAACCAAGGAAACAAACAACCAGCCAGCCAATCAACCAAACAACCATCCAGCCATCCAGCCAATCAACCAAATAACCTAACAACCAGACAGCCAACCAATCAGCAAACCAACCAGTCAGTTATCCATCAAAGCAACTAACCAGCCAACCAATCAACCAACCTGTCAGCCAGTCAACCAACCCGCCAGCCAGACAGTCAACCAATAAATCAACCAGCCAGCCATTCATCCAACCAATCAATTAACCAACCAATCAACCAACACGCCAGACAGCCAACCAATCAATCAATCAACCTGCCATCCAGTCATCCAACCAATCAATCAATCAACCAGCCAGCCAGTCATCCAACCAACCAATCAATCAACCAATCAATCAAACAACCAATCAACCAACCAGCCAGCCAGTCATCCAACCAATCAATCAACCAACCAGCTAGCCAGATTTCCAACCAATCAATCAACCAACCACTCAACCCAACATCCAGCCATTCACCCAACCAATCAATCAACCAATCAATCAAACAACCAATCAACCAACCAGCCAGTCAGTCATCCAACCAATCAGTCAACCAACCAATCAAACAAACAGCCGTCCAGTCATACATCCAATCAATCTACCAACCAATCAACCAACCAGCCAGCCAGTCATCCAACCAATCAATCTACCAACCAATCAACCAACCAGCCAGTCAGTCATCCAACCTATCAACCAACCAACCAACCAGCCAGACAGCCAACCAGTCAACCAGCCGTTCAGCCATTCTATACAGTAATTTCAATTGTCTACCAGGGTAATTTTAAACTAACTATCATGTCTTTCTATTTGCACAAAATGTGCTTATGCAGATTAATGGTGATCGCTTTGTGACTAGTTTGCGTTAAACATTTGTTTAATTACATTTTTTTTACAGTTTGTAATTACATTTGTTTTCCATCGCAGTTTTGAACGGCATACTGATTACTGTGGTGCACCAGCAGTTGGTTGCCTCTCTGGCAGGCATGTTCTCTCTGTCTGTCTCTCTCTCTCTCTCTCTCTCTCTCTGTCTGACTCTGGTGATTGTGAGTGAGTGAGAGAGTGAGAGAGAGAGAGAAAGAGAGACAGTCAGACAGACAGACAGACAGACAGAGAGAGAGAGAGAGAGAGAGAGAGAGAGAGAGAGAGAGAGAGAGAGAGAGAGAGAGATTGTATGTATAAATAAATGGTTGTTAGTGCGTTTGTGATTGTGATTTACTATATGTGTGTGCGAGGGAGTGTGTATTTGTGTGTTATTGAGTGGGTGCATAACTGTGAGAGTTTGTGTAAATGATGTAAGTATGTATGTAGATATGTATATATGTGTTTATGTATGTGTATTATGTGTGTGTGTCTGTGTGTCTGTCTGTCTGTTTGTCTCTTTGTCTGTCTGTCTGTTTGTCTGTCTGTCTGTCTGTCTGTCTGATAACATGGTAATATGCATTGTTTATGTTCACAAAATGGTAGTGGCAGCGGTGGTGGTGGTGGTGGTGGTGGTGGTGGTGGTGGTGGTGGTGTGTGTGTGTGTGTGTGTGTGTGTGTGTGTGTGTGTGTGTGTGTGTGTGTGTGTGTTACCTTTATGCTCCAGTTTCCTTCTGGCGAGGTCCTTTAAGAAATCGTTTGTTTGAGCTTTTCTCCCCTTCCGTCTTTTTCGACGTCTATGCAAGTTTCTGGACATGGCAACCTACATGAAGGCACAATGTAGTCGCTTATCATGTATGCATTATTCATGTTTAATCGTCTTCTTCTTTTTCTTCTTGTTCTTCTTTTTCTTCTTCTTCTTTTTCTTCTTCTTCTTCGTCTGGAACAACAACAACAACAACAACAACAACAACAGACACCGTAATAAACAAACGTTATAATTCCCTGAGTTCATCCCTCGCTATCTGTCAGCATCAATAGTGTCTCTGTAATGCCCCGAGACTATCTTGGCATCTCTGTCAGCTTCACACAGTCTCTGTAATGCCATGAGGGCAACGTCCTGTATATGACAGTTTCATACATAAACTCTGTGATGCCATGAGGGCAACGTCCTGTATATGACAGTTTCATACATAATCTCTGTAATGCCATGAGGGCAACGTCCTGTATATGACAGTTTCATACATAATCTCTGTAATGCCATGAGGGCAACGTCCTGTATATGACAGTTCCATACATACACTCTGTAATGCCCTGAGGGCAACGTCCTGTATATGACAGTTTCATACATAATCTCTGTAATGCCATGAGGGCAACGTCCTGTATATGACAGTTTCATACATAATCTCTGTGATGCCATGAGGGCAACGTCCTGTATATGACAGTTTCATACATACACTCTGTAATGCCCTGAGGGCAACGTCCTGTATATGACAGTTTCATACATAAACTCTGTGATGCCATGAGGGCAACGTCCTGTATATGACAGTTTCATACATACACTCTGTAATGCCATGAGGGCAACGTCCTGTATATGACAGTTTCATACATAAACTCTGTAATGCCCTGAGGGCAACGTCCTGTATATGACAGTTCCATACATAAACTCTGTGATGCTCTGAGTTCAACGTCCTGTATATGACAGTTTCATACATACACTCTGTAATGCCCTGAGGGCAACGTCCTGCATCTGTCGGTTTCATACATACACTCTGTGATGCCCTGAGTTCAACGTCCTGTATATGACAGTTTCATACATACACTCTGTGATGCCCTGAGTTCAACCCCCTATACTGTCAGCATCAAACGTAGACTGCAATGTCCTGAGTCCGTCGTCATCTAGAGCGCCCCTCGCCATTTCTTCCAAGAACCACACCTTCATTCGTCGGTCAGCATGGCCGAATAGATACAAACGCGCGTTCTTAGGCTTCCGGTGTGCTGATGCCGAGGTAAGGGGTTCAACATCTAGACCGGACATTTGGACTAAAATTGTCATTTCTCGTCCTTGACTTGGGGACGTAAATTACAAGTACCTCTGGAGTCGGAGTGGGTTCACCTGATGACGAGGGACACTAGTAAAAGAGAAAGCTAATTCACACGCAGAATGCAGTCCAGTACTCCTACAAGTAGTGTGTATGTACTACGCTTGAGTTCAAAGCGAGCGAGCGCAAACAATAAATAAATAAATAATAACAATTCCTTTGTTCATTAACCTTCCCCAAACCACAGCCTCTACAACTGCTTCGATCACTGGAGGTGCCAGCAGCTGCGCAACGAAGGAAAACAACGATCGATAATAACAACATCCCAAATGTATTACTTCCATCGGGGCCAAACAGACAGACTTAGTCAAACACCAATAATACATTGTCAGATTTTCTAGCATGTCCTGACCAGATTTTAGAAGCACAGTTTCACGCGACACGTTGATTGGTACACACGAACCATAATAGTAGTATAGTAATAACGCTATGTTAGACATAGAAAGAATGGATAATAATAAGAGTCATTATAAACACTTACAATAAAGGCTCCTCTAATTGCAGATAATCAGAAGCAATAAATCAGAGTGGCAGATAATCAGCTGCAATAAATCACAGCGGATCGGTACTTGTGACCACCCGACCAAACAACCAAGATGTCTGATCTACATGCACAAACCAGTTAGGCTTCTAAAGAAAACCAGCGGCTGCAGCAGGATATAATTTTGTGCATTTCACTGTACGCCCAGGGGCTTGAATTATTTTTAGCGTTCGGGTTTTTCCTCAATCATGACAAATACAGGATTCGCATTCGTTCGTCCCCCAATGATAATTCCTTTGATGTCTTCTATATTTATGAAAATATTTTCACTGCACAAGGGGGAAAAAAAAGATCTCGAGACAATACGCATTTCTGTCGCACACCTCTCGGTACTTTATTTTTAATTCACCCCAAACAAAAATAAAACATCCCTTACAAAGCCTCATTTGCAACGGTCCAGCAATCACTTCCAGTTAAGTCTTCTGTGGAATACTGGACCGATCGATCGATGTTTTGTTAGTTTTTAGATCCGTAGGGCCCTCACTTGCTGGTCTCCCTGGTCTGAGTGTTACACGACTTTCTCCGTAATCTCGTATACTCTCGTGAGTAACATGACGTGCGCGAGAATCGGTAGCGGTTCTCTCCGCGTGGGTAACTTACGTGGTATGTGAGCCAGCCGCTCACAAAAGCAATGGCAAACTACTGAGCGTAATCTTGCCAAGAAATCAACAATCAGCTGAAAGATGGTGATGTTGACAGCGATGTCATGTAAAGCATATGCGAACAAAACAACAGGGGGGGGGGCCTCACTGTCATCGGATTTTGGGGAGTACTCTGACGACAGTGAGGGCCCTAAGGGCCCAAAAACTAACAAAATATCCATCGATCGGCCCAGCAGTCCACCGAACATTTAACCAGAAGTGATTGCTGGACCGATGCAAATGAGGTCCTGTAATGGATGCTTTTTTTTTGGGGGGGGGGGGTGAATTAAAAATAAAGTATCCTTCACCTCGCTTAATATTGATTTATTTGGTTGTTTCGGGATTTGAAATTTAAATATTGAGCACAACCCACTACTGGCAACACTGACCGTATTCTGGTATGAACCTAAGGCCTATCTACGTCAATATGGAAGCACTATACTCGAGTTTCGCTCTCGTTTGAGCTCGTCAGTAGTGAATATCCCTGACCGGATCCGGAAACAAGCCCCGGATCACGCGTGTGAAGCGGGTGTGTAACCATGCGGCACACACTGGACACCGCCAAATTATCATAACAGAACACCACAACGTCACCCATGATTGATTGATTGATTGATCTAGGAACCGACATCACAGCATTCGAGACATTCCCATAAGCGCTTCGTCCCCATCCTCAGCAACCAGCGAAGAGTTCCAACACTAATAGTTCCAGTAGCAATCTGATTATATGTCCGTCTCGTCTTTCCTCTGAGCGTCGAGCGTTGGCCAGATCCCCTCGTCACTCCTCGCTGCCTCATTCTAACCAGACTACGTCACCCATCGTAGGCTATGCTCAAGATTGCCCAATCGCCGCGACTGACGTCCGTCAGTCGATGTGGACCCGAACGATCAGGACTTCTCACTGGCAAGGAACACCAGACCTCCTAAAATCCAGCGAGCAATAATCAAATTGATTTATTTGGTTGTTTCGGGATTTGAAATTTAAATCTCTCTTAATATGCTGATATTGACCTACTTCATTATCAATTCTTAAGGCAGCTTGTTGTTTCCAGTTGCCGTGACCCAATGTCGCGGTCACGGCATAATTGTAAGGAAAATTCTAGTCACATACTGGACCGTGAAAAGTGACTCAGTGTGAGCACTTTTCACACGGCGTGAAAAGCGCCGGGAGTCTCTCCGTTAAAGAAAGGAAGCTTCTCCTTGAAAGGAGACCGTTGGACCGTGGCCGCGTGTGGACCGGGTCACATTGTGAAGTTGGTAATGACCAGTGACTGTTCCGCCATAATAATGATAGAATAGTTGTGTCGATTTTATACTTATTGTATGGTATTGTTTGACAACTGCGTTTATATAGATGCACTGTATTGTATTTCCTAGAACAATAGAGTGTAGAAAACGCAGTCTGCTTTGAGTTTTTAAATTCAAATACGTGTGGAGTTTAACCAGCCAAAACAGTGATTTGTCGACAGTTGAAGTCACGTCACTCAATGACATGAATTTGTCATGACAAAGAAAACAAGCCTGAAAAAGATAGCGACTTTGAGAAGATGAAAACAAGAATTATAAAGATAAAGTCACGGTATCGAATGGATAAGGCTATGTAAAACTAAATAAGTCCTTGTATATCGACCCATGGCAATATGGTGGCTTTCCTTACTTGAACCTAAAACCCTAGACTAAGTATTTTTCAAGACAGGCAGAAACAAAGCAAATTCTTCATAAATGACGACGGTTAACATCATCTAAGTTAAAATATCTATCATCGCGCTGTGAATTTACAAAAGTGCCGCATCGAGGATGAGAACATCAACAGTTTCAACAAAAAGTTTCATATCGCGTCATACAAAGGTCCAGTGACAAAACCTGTCAAGCCCACGTCAAAATAGACTGTGCGTGTTTTAAACTGTACACAGCAGGCATAGACGTGTGAAGTAACTGTTTAAATATTACAAGCAATTTCAAAGAACTAGAACAATATAATGCGTAATTATTCAAGTAAAACAGTGAAATGTGCACTTCTTAGTTAGAGAACGAACGAACGAAAGAACGAACAAACAAACTTTATTTTCAAAGGGTTAAGAATTGGGCACGCAGGCCCGTCTAACATTATGCCCTTCTATCACTCTCTTTTATACATCACTAGCTGACGCGGTCCGGCTTCGCCCAGCCCCTGGCGGGTAGCATCTCATTTAATTCATATTCGGCCCCTGCTCCCGTTCCCGTTTCCAAAAAAGACGACCCGGCCAGGCTTCGCCCAACACCTGGCGGGGAGCGTCTCATTTAATTCATATTCGGCCCCTGCTCCCGTTCCCGTTTCCAAAAAAGACGACCCGGCCAGGTTTTGCCCAACACCTGGCGGGGAGCGTCTCATTTAATTCATTTTCGGCCCCTGCTCCCGTTCCCAAAAAAAGACGACCCGGCCCGGCATCGCCTACCCCCTAGCGAGGAACGTCTCATTTAATTCATATTCGGCCCCTGCTCCAGTTCCCGTTCCCAAATAAAAAGCCCCACCTGGGCTTCGCCCAGCCCCTGGCAGGGAGCGTCTCATGTAATTCATATTCGGCCCCTGCTCCCGTTCCCAAAAAAGACGACCCGCACCGCCTTCGCCCAGTTCCTGGTGGGGGGCGTCTCATTTAATTCATATTAGTAGTCATATAAGCTCTCGTTCCCGTAAATATGGCGAACAGATTGGAAGAGAACAATCTTCATCCCAGTAACTAAATAGGGCAATCTGAAACTATTGAACGTAAACTTACCAAAATATCACGAAAACGCAATACATGCTGTGATGACTGTATAGATGTCGAAGAGAAATAAAATGATGAGTTAGAAAATTTTCACGTGTTCAAAATAGATGCATTATTTTTATGAAAACTGAAAATGCCTTAAAGATGTTATCATTATATATTATAACGCATATGCCTGTAGATAACTGTAGAGAAAAGGTCCACCTATTTGAGAAATATGCAACAATTATTTTAATTACATATATAGCAATGCTATTAAAAGTTATGTCCCTTGATATAACTTTTCTTAAGTTAAGTTCCCTCGCTATATATACATTATAATGTAATTACAAAATTAAATTTTATTACGTAAATAACTGTTTGTAAACTAACAAACTATGCCTGAGAAGAATACGTGTACAAAATTTCATCTCAATCGGATGGACCGTTCGCGAATGCATAAATAACATACATACAGACAGACATACATTGTATTTTATATATATAGATTTCGTTCACACATCATTCAAGGCTAACTGAGAACAGCAACAATATAAAGATATGCATTATAAAGGCATGGGCAAGATGCAAAAATCAATACTACACGACTCAGTAATATTAAATAATGGTGTGGCACTTGTTATTAGCTATGTTGAATATACTGGTATACCAAAAGGAGACTGAAGAGGGAACTGGAAGAGAGTCAGAAACTTGACAATTATTAACAAAATCATCAAAATTCGACGAAAGCCTGTGATTGAACAGCACACAGATGAAATTCTACGCTAGTTCAAGTCAGGGGATGTCCTGAAACAACTGCTTCAACAATTCGCTCAGTTTACAATGGCAACACAGGATGGGTCAAGGAAAATATGTCAGTTTGGAGATTTTTATACAAACAGTACGAATTATTCAATCTAAAAAAAAAATAAAAAAAAAATTGCGTGATTATACTATGGGCATTTTAGAACAGTGTTAATAAATGTATTAAAGTACAGACACTTTTAACGAGTTTATTAGAACGGAAAGGAGTATAAAGCAAATATTAATATTATAAATTACAAAACACCTGAACTGAGAGAAATTGTTTTAGAAAGTTTTGACCATTAATTTGTAGAATCGTGTAACTACTTATCAATCAATCAATCAGGTTACGTCTCCACAATGAAGGTTGGCAGCAATGGATCTCCAACAATGTCTGTCTCTCGCCTTGACTGTATATTCTGTCAGGCTGATGTTCGTCCTTCTCTTGATGTTATCTTCCCACTTGTATCGTTTTCTACCTCTTGCTCTCTTGCCCTCAACCTTGCCTTCCAGTATATTATTTTTTTTTATACAAGCATCATGTCTTTTAACGTGGCAGAAATATTTCACTTGCCTCGTCTTTATTTCTTTCATCAACTCTCTCTTCACTACCAGTTTTTTTAGAACCTTTGCATTTGATTTTTTTTCCCCCATGAAATACGACATATTCGTCTGTATATCCACATCTCCAGGGTATCTATGCGACTTTCTAATTGCTTGTTCAATGTCCAGGCTTCCGCGCCATACAGTAGCGTTGAATACATGTTGCATTTGACAATTCGCATTGTTTAATGCGTTATTAATCTCTCTAGTTGTTAATACTGGTTTAATGTTTAAAAATGCCTTCCCGTTCGACAACACTGGTCAAGACGCCATAAGCAAGATCAGAAGAAGAAAACTAACTTCCTCCCGCAGGAGACATGAAAGATGGTTGCAGCCACCATGGTGGAATGGAGAGGTCGAGAAGGCATGGCTGGGAAAGAGGCAGGCTGTCAAAGACTGGCAAAAGGCCAGAAAGGCTAACGTGCTACAGGTTGAGTTGGCGAACCTAAAGACTGAGGTTCATAGGACGATGACTTTATTCAAATCCTACGCCAAACAGGCCAAGGCCGAGAAATGGGACGAGTTCTGCAGGAAGGTGTGTTCCGAGCGATCTCTTACTACATTCTGGCGCCTCGATAAGAGTATGAACGGTGCTGCACAACGTAGGGGTATTCCAGACTTTCAAGGCACAGACCTCGCGTGGAAAAAGTCGGATGCGGATAAAGGTAAGGCCCTTCTTGCACGCTACATAGAGTAGACTTACCAGAAAGACGAGCCCGCCAGACAGAGGACCACAACAACACTCTCTCAGTTGTGCGAGGGGGTCGGGACAGACAAATAAAGCATAATCACAGCTGAGACAATACGTGTGATGCTCAAGACATCACCTAACACCGCCCCAGGCCCAGACGGCATCCGACATGGTGACCTACTGATGATGTCAGATGATGACATGGAAGAACTGGCCAGAGAACTCAACACCAGTATCCAGAGGGGTCAGATCAAAGAAGAATGGCTACACAGCTACTTGCTGCCGCTGCCAAAACCGAACAAAGACCATTCCAAGATAAGCGGCCACAGAATCATTACGATGCAGAACACTGCTGGCAAGTTACTGGAGAAAATTGTAGCACACAGACTTGCTTGTGACTTGGAACAACTCAGCTGCTTCCCGCCCACACTTGGAGGATACAGACGTAACAAAGAGTCATGGCTGAATGCGGCAGTCTTTGCTCAAGATGTTTACGAAGGATTTCAGATCAGAGAAGAGACATGTGCAGCCGCCATAGACTTAGAGGACGCATACAATAGAGTATCCTTCGAGCACTTGATGCAAACCCTCCTCAGACTGAAAGTGCACCCTCACCTTGTACGATGGATAGCTGCAGTTCTGCTCCAAAGGAAGGTGGTGATAAGATGCGGGAGTTGGTCTTCTGAGCCGATAACGATATCTCCAGGATTGCTGCAGGGTTCACCACTGTCACCAGTACTATTCAACGTGTATACGGTGCCGATCACTGAACAACAGTTGGACGGGAGGGGTAGGAATCTGTCATTTGCTGATGACATTCTCGTGTATCGACAGGGTCGAGATAGACTGGCGGTTGCCAATGATATGCAGGGCGAGCTAGATCGAATTTCCTCATGGTGTGCTGATGCCGTTGCCCTTGTCAACCCTGCAAAGGCATCGGTTACATGGTTCTCCCTAAACAACCATATTGTGAATACAGACATGCCGGCAGTAAGAATGGATGGGAGCATTTTGAGTAGAACCCAGTCAATGACATATCTTGACGTGAGGCTTCATCGTAGCCTGTCCTTCAGAGATCATGTCGATTATGTCTTAGATAAAGTTCGAAGAGGTTTGTCAGCAATGAGAGTCATGGCGACTGCCAATATCGAGCAAAGACTGCTAATACTTCTGTTCCAAGGACTGGTGCTTTCACGCATCGAGTATACCCTGGCCATCATCACTGTCAGCCCTACATAGATTGGAAGACTTGAAAAGGTACAAAACGAAGCCATGCGCATCATTTTGGGCTGCACGAGAGACATCAGCTGTGTAGCGATGAGATACCTCCTTGACTTCCCGACTATGGAACACAGGATCAAGATCTGAAGAGCTCGTGCATACTTAAAAAATAAGTGCAGATGAGCAGCACCCTCTGCATGACGCTATATTCAGAGAAAAAGGTGACAGGCTAAAGAGGGGCGAATCATGGATGGGGCGGAAGATGTCGTCAGACGGGTCTGCAGTCTTACCAGTATCAACCCCGGCAAGGAATGGGTGCCGGTGCCTCCAGCTTTTAAGTGCACTTTCTCCTGCATTATCACACTCGACAGACGGTGCAGAGAGCAGAACCCTGCCGCTGTCAATGCAGAGGTTAACGCGCTCATCTATGAACACTCAGATATCCCCGAAGTGCTCATCTATACAGATGGATCTATTGTAAAGCAGCAGAGAAGTGCGTGGGCATTTACAGCCCGTTCAGCGGGCCGAACCGTTCAAGAATCCAGTGGTGCCCATTCTATGACCACGAGCAGCATGGCGATGGAGGTGAAGGCAGTTACACAGGCTTTCATATGGCTGGAATCACAGTATTATACCAACGTGTGTGTACTAAGTGATTCAATGAGCATGATTCAGAAGGTCGAAGCTGGATCTGTACGTAGACAGTGGACTGAGTCGCTGCGGAAGTCTGTTGTCCGTAAAGTCACCTTCATCTTCGTCCCGGGACATGCGGGAGTCGAGGGAAATGAACGAGCTGATAAACTGGCTGGCTCTGCACCCCCTGTAGATGGCCAGCCCATGAATCGTGCCGATGTTATTAACGTCCTTAAAGATATGGCGAGAACAGAAGACTTTAACGTCAGTGAATCCACATCGCTGTCCAGGATGAAAGACTTGGGAGTAAGCATCGGCACGGCCAGACGCGAGAGGTACATCGGGAAAACAAGGTGCCTCGTCAACCAACACAGAACTGGCACTATTAGCCACCGGACGCTGATTCATATGCTGGGGGAAAGATCTGAGCACCTATTGGACCTGTCCGGAGTGCAATGAAGATACCCCAACTGATAACTGATAACTGGTTTAATGTCATTGAAAGCATTTTTGGCGATTCCTATCCTCTATTTGATTTCTATTTCACTTCTGCCATCATCTGTTATTATATGTCCAAGATAGGAGAAACTTTTTACTAGTTCTAGTATCTGCCCGTTTACTGTGATGGTCGTTGATGACCTTTCTTATCACTGCTAATTATCATATCTCGTCTAGACTATTTGATGTGTGATTAACGTTGTAGCAATGTGTAATTATGTCGTCATGTCTTACTTTATCGAAAGCCTTTGTGTAGTCAATAAAGCAAAGATGTAGATCTTTGTTTACTTCTATATAACGTTCAATTAATATTTTTCAGCATATACAGAGCATTTACTGCACCCTTGCCTTCTACAAACCCACACTATTCTTCTTTTTCGCGTTGTATTTTCTTCCTGTCTCTTATTGTTTTATCTATATATATATAAAATTCAATGTATGTCTGTCTGTATGTATGTTATTTATGAGTTCGCAAACGGTCCATCCGATTGAGATCAAATATTCCACACGTCTTCTTCTCATTCCGGTGCTGCCAACAGTCATAGTTTTTTAGTGTCCAAACAGTTATTTACTTAATATTATTTAATATTTTAATTTACATTATAATGTATATATAGCGAGGGGACATGACTTCTAATAGCATTGCTATATATATAAAATTGTTGCATATTTCTCAAATAGGTGGACCTTTTCGCTACAGTTATATACAGGCATATGCGTTATAATCCTCCTCCTCCTCCCCCTCCCCCTCCTACTCCCTCTCCTCCCCCTCCTTCCCCTTTCCTCTCCTCCCTCCTTCTCCTCCACCTACTCCTCCTCTCCTCCTCCCCTCCCCCTCCTCCCCCTCCTCCTCCTCCCCCTCCTCCTCCTGCTCTTCCTCGCCTCCTCCTCCTCCCCTCCTCCTTCCCCCGCTTCCTCCTCCCCCTCCTCCTCTTCCCCTCCTCCTCTTCCTCCTCCTCCTCCTCCTCTCATCCTCTTCCCCCTCCTCCCCCTCCTCCTCCCCCTCCTCCTCCTCCTCCCCCTCCTCCTCCCCCCTCTTCCTCTCCCTCCTCCCCCTCCTCCTTCTCCCCTCCTCCTCCCCCTTCTCCTCCTCCCCCTCCTCCTCCTCCCCCTCCTCCTCCTCATCCTCCTGCTGCGTTATAATATATAATGATAACATCTTTAAGGCATTTTCAAAGTTTTCATAAAAATAATGCATCTATTTTAAATACATGAAAATTTTCTAACTCATCTTTTTATTTCTCTTCCACATCTATACAGTCATCCCAGCATTTATTGCGTTTTCGTGATATCTCGGTAAGTTTACGTTCAGTAGTTTCAGATTGCCCTATTTAGTTATTGGGGTGAAGATTGTTCTCTTCCAATCTGTTCACCATATTTCCGGGAACGGGAACTGGAGCTTATATGAATTAAATAGGACGCTCCCCACCAAGGACTGGGCGAAGTCGGGCCGGGCCGGGTTTTTTTTTTTTTTTTTTGGGAATGGGTACGGGAGCAGGAGCCGAATATGAATTAAATGAGACGCTCCCTGCCAGGGGCTGGGCGAAGCCCAGGTGGGGCTTCTTATTTGGGAACGGGAACAGAGGCCGAATATGAATTAAATTAGATTCTCCCCGCCAGGAGCTGGGCGAATCCGGGCCGGGTCGTCTAGTCTATATCTATAAAAGGCGATGTGTGTATATATGTATGTATGTATGTGGGTCCGTTCTTTATGCGTTCGCGAACGGTCCATTCGATTGAGATGAAATTTTCTACACGTCTTCTTCTCATTCCAGTGCAAACAACTGTCATAGTTTTTTTTAGTGTACTACCTTATTACCATACTAAAATTTAATTTTGTAATTACATGACTGAACATAAGAAAATATAAAACAAGGAACATAACTTTTAGTAGCATTGTTATATCTTAAGTTACGTCCCCTGGCTATAGACAGACAGACAGACAGACAGACAGACAGACAGACAGACAGTCGGGAACGGGAACTTATATGACTTTTGATATGAATTAAATGAGATGCTCCCCACCAGGGACTGGGTGAAGCCGGGACGGGTCAGACAGACAGACAGACAGACAGACAGACAGACAGACAGACAGACAGACAGACAGACAGACAGACAGATCCCCGCCAGGGACTGTTCGAAGCCGGGTCGGGTCAGACAGACAGACAGACAGACAGACAGACGGAAACGGGAACTTATATGACTACTTATATGAATTAAATGAGATGCTCCCCATCAGGGTCTGGGCGAAGCTGGGCCGGGTCAGACAGACAGACAGACAGACAGACAGACAGACAGCCAGCCAGCCAGGCAGGCAGGCAGGCAGGCAGGCAGGCAGGCAGGCAGGCAGGCAGGCAGGCAGGCAGACAGACAGACAGACAGACAGACAGACAGACAGACAGACAGACAGATAGATAGATAGATAGATAGATAGATAGATAGATAGATAGATAGATAGATAGATAGATAGATAGATAGATAGATACATCCCCGCCAGGGCCTGGGCGAAGCCGGGCCGGGTCAGCTAGTCTTATATATAAATTAGGATGTATGTATGTAAATATGTATGTCCTTTATACGTTCGCGAACGGTCCATCCGATTGAGATTAAATTTTCCACACGTCTTCCTTTCATTCCAGCACTGCCAACTGTCGTATTTTTTTTTCTTCTTCCTCCTCCTCCCTCCTCCCCCTCCCAAAATACGTACGTAAATATATGATGATGATGATGAAAGAATCCCCGAACCAAAACGCTAGGGAAAACGAAGAAAATGACGTGACTACACAGAATCGTCACACGGCAATCATCATCATCATCAAGTGCCGTGCCGGCTGGCGTATGCGTTCATGGCTCTCCGTAGATCTCGGTCTTTGGTTTTCTGGATCAACTCTGCTGCTGATAATCCTCCATGCCACGGCAATATCAATAACAATTCATCTTTTTATGTGTACGGAAGTTATCTACAGTCATGTAAAAGGGAAGAACAATCAATGGAAGGACCGAAATCACAGAATCTAGACGAGTATGAATTCGGAATGGCGAACTCCCTCTTCCTCTCTTCTCCTCCTCTCTCTACCTCCTCAATCCACCCTCCTCCACCCTCCTCCTACTCTTCCTCCTCCTCCCTCTCCCTCCTCCTTCTCCCTCTTCCTCTCCCTTCCTCCTCCATCCTCATCCCTCCTTCCTCCTTCCGCCTCCTCCCTCCTCCTCCTCTCCCCTCCTCCTCCCTCCACCCTCCTCCTCCTCTTCCTCCTCCTCCCTCTCCCTCCTCCTTCTCCCTCTTCCTCTCGTTTCCTCTTCTATCTTCCTCCCTCCTACTCCTTCCTCCTTCCGCCTCCTCCTCCTCCTCTCCCCTCCTCCTCCCTCCTCCCTCCTCCTCCCTCCTCTTCCTCTCCCCTCCTCCAATTCCTACCCTCTTCCCCTTCCCCTCCTCCCTCTCCCTCCTCCATCCTCCTCCTCCCTCTTCCTCCTCCTCCTCCCCCTTCTTCCTCCTCCCCCTTCTTCCTCCTCCCCCTTCTTCCTCCTCCCTCTTCCTCCTCCTCCGCTCTCCTCCTCCCTTTTCCTCCCTCCTCCTCCTCCCTCTACTTAATCCCTCCTCCTCCTTCCTCCACATCCCTCCTTCTACCCTCCTCCTCCCCCCCCCTTCTTCCTCCTCCCTCTCCCTCCTCCTCCTCCCCCTTCTTCCTCCTCCCTCTCCCTCTTCTACCTCCTCCATCCTCCTCCAACCTCTTCCTCCTCCTCCCTCTTCCTCCTCCTCCCTCTTCCTCCTCCTCCCTCCTCCTTCCTTTTCCTCCTCCTACCTCCTCCCTCTTCCTCCTCCCTCCTCCCTTTCCCTCCTTCCTCCTCCTCCCTCTACCTCCTCCCTCCTCCTCGCTCCACCTTCTTCCTCCACATCCCTCCTCCTCACTCTTACTCCTCCTCCCTCCTCATCATTCCTCCTTCTCCTCCCTCCTCCCTCCTCCTTCTCCCTCCTCCTTCTACCTCTTCCTCTCTCCACCTCCTCCCTCCTCCTCCTCTCTCCTCCTCCTCCCTCCTTCTCCCTCTCCCTCCTCCTCCCCCTCCTCCTCCCTCCTCCTCCTTCTCCCTCCTCCCTCTTCCTCCTCCCTCCTCCTCCCCCTCCTCCTTCTCCCTCCTCCTTCTCCCTCCTCCTAATACCTCCTCCTCTCTCCTCCTCCTCCTTCTCCCTCCTCCTCTTTCCTCCTCCTCCCTCTTCCTCCTCCTCCCTCCTCCTCCCTCCTCCTCCCTCCTCCTCCCTCTACCTCCTGCTCATCCCTCTACCTCCTTCCTCCACCCTCCTCCTCCTCTTCCACCTCCCTTTCCTTCCTCCCCTCCTCATTCTCTCTCCTCCTCCCTCCTCCCTCCTCCTCCTCCCTCCTTCCCCTCCTCCCTCCTCCTCCCTTCTCCTCCTCCCTCCTTCTCCCTCCTCCTCCTCTCCCCTCCTCCAATTCCTACCGTCTTCCTCTTCCCCTCCCCCTCCTCCCTCTCCCTCCTCTTCCTCCTCCATCCTCTTCCCCCCACTTCCTCCTCCTCCCCCTTCCTCCTCTTTCCTCCTCCTCCCTCCTCCTCCTCTCTCCTCCTCCCTCCTCCCTTTTCCTCCCTCCTTCTCCTCCCTCTACCTAATCCCTCCTCCTCCCTCCTCCTCCTTCCTCCACATCCCTCCTCCTCCTACTACTCCCCTCCTCCTCCTACCCTCTTCCTTTTCCCCTCCCCCTCCTCTTCCTCCTCCATCCTCCTCCTCCCTCTTCCTCCTCCTCCTCCCTCTTCCTCCCTCCTCCTTCCTTTTCCTCCTTCTCCTACCTCCTCCCTCCTCCTCCTCTCTCCTCCCTTTTCCTCCCTCCTCCCTCTATCTCCTCCCTCCTCCTCCCTCCACCTCCCTCTTCCTCCTCCTCCCTCCTCATCATTCCTCCTCCTCCTCCCCCTCTTTCTCCTCCCTCCTCCTTCTACCTCTTCCTTCCTCCTCCTCCTTCCTCCTCCTCCTCTCTTCTCCTCCTCCTTCCTCCTCCTCCTGCGTTCTCCTCCTCCCTCCTCCTCCCTCCTCCTCCCTCCTCCTCCTCCCTCCTCCTACCCCTCATCCCTCTCCCTCCTCCATCCTCCTTCTCCCTCCTCCTAATACCTCCTCCTCTCCTCCTCCTCCTCTCTCCTCCTCCTCCTTCCTCCTCATTCCTCCTCCTCCCTCTTCCTTCTCCTCCTCCCTACTCCTCCTTCTCCTCTTCCTCCCCTCCTCCTAATCCCTCCTCCTCCCTCCTATTCCTCCCTACTCCTCCTCCTCCCTCCTCCTCCTCTCTCCACCTCTCTTCCTCCTCCCTCTTCCTCCTACCTCCTCCTCCTCTCTCCTCCCTTTTCCTCCCTCCTCCTCCTCCCTCTACCTCCTCCCTCTTCCTCCTCCTCCCTCCTCATCATTCTTCCTCCTCCTCCTTCTCCCCCTCCTACCTCCTCCCTCCTCCTTCTACCTCTTCCTTCCTCCTCCTTCTCCCTCCACCTCCTCCCCCTCCTCCTCCTCCTCCTCCCTCCTCCTCCTTCTCCCTCCTTCTCCCTCTTCCTCCTCTCTTCCTCCTCCCCTTCCTCCTCCTTCCTCCTCCTCCTCCTTCTCCCTCCTCCTCCCTCCTCCTCCTCCTCCCTCCTCCTCCTTCCCCCTCCTTCCTCCTCCTCCCTCTTCCTCCTCCTCTCTCCTTCTCCCTCCTCCCCCTTCTCCTCTTTCCCACCTCCTCCTCCTAATCCCTCCTCCTCCCTCCTATTCCTCCCTACTCCTCCTCCTCCCTCCTCCTCCTCTCTCCGCCTCTCTTCCTCCCTCCTCATCCTCCCTCCTCCTCCCTCCTCCAACCTCTTCCTCCTCCTTCCTCCTACTCCTCCTTTTTCTTCTTCTTCTGCTGCTGCTGCCGCCGCTCCATTTACCCAAATTAATTGTTGGGGGAATATGTAAAGATCTTTCAAGTGCTCTTTCTAATGCTTTTTGTAAGTTGGTCTTCGTTTATCTAAGGTTGTTCTAACCGCAACCAATAAATGATTAGACAGACAGACAGACAGACAGACAGACAGAGAGGGAGGGACAGACAGACAGACAGATAGATAGTCGGGAACGGGAACGGGAGCTTATATGACTACTTATATGAATTAAATGAGATGCTCCACACCAGGAGCCAGGCGATGCCGGGCAGGGTCAGACAGACAGACAGATAGATAGACAGACAGACAGACAGACAGACAGACAGACAGACAGACAGACAGACAGACAGACAGACAGTCAGGACCGGGAACGGGAGCTTATATGACTACTTATATTAATTAAATGAGATGCTCCCCACCAGGGACTGGGCGAAGCCGGGCCGGGTCTGCTAGTAGTTTATAAATAACAGCAGCCAAAGATTTAAATCCGACCAAGAATAAGCAACATAAGCCATGGATTACTTCAGACATGTTAGAATTAATAACACAAAGACTGTTTCTGAAATAGAAAGGAGGAGAAACCGAATTCACTTCCTTGTCTTGCTTGCTAGCTTGCTTGCTTGCTTGTGTTCGCTGGCTGTGATCTCCAGCGTGAAGTACTGTATGTCGGATGAAGGCATCCTGTTGTCCAACATCAGTGTGATGTCATAGAAAACCTGAAGTTTGCGTGAGTATCCGTTGTCCCATGTCTGGCTTATTGGTGTGCAGACTAGTGGTTTCTCGCCGTACAGGCAGACACTCTCCGACTTCGGAGGAATCAACGATCCTACTGACTTTAGCCAGGACCTCGAAGGGACCTGTTGCCCAGGACGCTCGGCGAGGACGCGTCAATAGGTCTTGGCCAGTATAGAACCCAGCCCTGGTGCCTTGGGAACACCTCTGCGTCCCACTTCCTTGTCAATAACGCTCGTAAAAAATCTTATTATTAAATGCAGTTATTTATGTCGTGTATACTCGCTGTTGCTACTACTGGTTTTTATGTTGCATTTTCCTAAGAAACCACGTTTGCACTGCCACTTATGTTTTTCAGCTTGTCTGCTCATTATCCTCGTTTCACACTATACAAAAGTACTTGCTATATTTAGCACATCAACACTGCCTGTGTTTTCCCAGGTCTAATGATTCCCCCGCCGGGCTTCCTGGCTAAGGATTTATCGACTTTCTTCGTAATCCCGTATATCCACGTAGGGTAACGCAGCTGCGCGAGATTCGGTAGCGGATCGTGTCGCGTTGGTTGCTTACGGGGGCATGTGACCCGGTCGCTCAGAAAGCAATGGCAAACTACTGAGCGTAATCTTACCAAGAAATCAACAACAGCAGTAAAATGCTGGTGTTGACAGCGATACCCTGTAAACAGGATATGCGAAAAAGAAACATGATTCCCCGAGTCCTTAAAGGAAGCTAAGAATAGCAACATGCAACCATGGCGTGTCGAAATAACGCCATGACCCAAACTTGGCTGGCGACATTGCCCGCCTGTCTCACACAAGAAACCAAATGCAAAATAAACTATCGACATTTTCAATTCACCGCAAACAAAGAAATTACGGGGGGGGGGGTGTTGCCGGGAAATCACGTGACAGCAGGGTGATTCCTTAGTGGGTTTAGGGGTGTGTTAATATACTCTGTGCAATTGAGGAATGCTAACTAGGATATTTTGGGAGCCCTGAAAAGTGTTATTGTGTAATGTATTTATTGAAATAAAGAATCATGTAATTGAATGTGTTGTTGATCACTTCCGGTTTAGTTTGTGGTGGACTGCTAGACCGATGGAGTGATGCAATAAATGTTTCTGGGCCCTGAGGGTCCTCACTGTCGTCGGAGTGTATATCCATATCTTGTGCTACTCGTCTTATCTTGTGCATGTCCCAGCTGTCTACGCTCATCTGTGATGTAAGTGACTCCCGATATCCCTTTTCTGAAAATCGACGATCTTACTAGATCTACATCATTGCTAAAAATAGCTACGCAATGAGTTAAAAATGAAGTACCACCAGATCTTCCTTGGCGAAATCTCACTTACAGAGACGGAAGCACACACCTATTTAGATAGCATATAGAAATATATGTGATGACATACGAGGCAGCTTCAAATAAAAACCACAACATTGTGATAGAAATTACAATAAGCATGTCGTTGTCTTGTAACCTATCAGTAATGTTGATAAGGATGTCAAGAGTGTTAAACACGTGATATCACAGTGCAGACGAATACGGTGAAATCTTAGGAACAGTTTAAAGATGGCCGCCCCACTTTTGACATGCAGCAAAGTTGTTGTTTTCTTAAATCAGTGACGGGATGAAACCTATAGAAATTCATCGGCGAATGAAGGTCCAGTATGGTGATGCTTGCCTGTCAGTCCAGCAAGTGTATGAATGAAGGTCTAGTATTGTTATGCGTGTGGGTGTCAGGCATTGGTAGCACCTTTGGTAAGGATGTCTCTCATGTCCTTTCAGGACCCATCCCCCACTGGTTCAAGCCTGACACCCAGCTCGTGCCTGTGGCTCCTAGTAGCTGTCAGCATGCGACAGCGGCCACCCCCCGGGCAACAGCTGTGAGAGGATGGCTAAACCAGGCATGGGTATCCGATTTGGTGTCAAACCAAGAGGTAAACTAGGGTATGCCTACCCAGCAAATGAAGACAGGATTCGGCAGACTGCGCGGAAGAAATCATTCTTGATTCAACGGGCAAGACGGCGTTTACCTGCAAAGCGTTGTGGAACGTAATGAGCACGGCAAGGCATGTAGAGCGCCCTGGTCATCCACTGCACCTGTATTCGTCTCCAGTCGTCTCGACTTGTCTTGCCACTGGACACAGATGGACTCAGGCGAGAGAGTGAGGTCGACGAATTGCGCAACTCTTCCTCACTTTAATCCAAGTCATCTCGCAAGTCATTCTTCATCCAACGTCACATATCACCTTCAAGCCCTGTGGCGATGGGCGAGCGGCAAAGCGGCAGGCGTGGGTACGCTGGCAGCCGTAGTCGCAGACCTGCACACAGGCGGCTCAGGCCATATGGTCGTCTTCTACTGACCGGAGCAGCAGTGGGATTCGGCAGCCCCCTGAGCGACTGAGCAGCCCTCTATAGGAACACACTGCTCACCTCCATAGCATGAGGAAGGGGCTAGAAAAGGTGCCCTAAACATTGTCTGCTTCATCACTACCTAACCAGCTAGCCGCGGTTGGTGGGTACCCTAACTGCGGTCGACATACAAAGAAATATAAAACAAGCAAAGCTAAAAGAGTAAACCATATTCCCTTAACAATTGGAACTTGGAATGTACGCACCCTACTTGACAGAGACGGCGCATCGGGTCCAGAGAGACGAACAGCACTGATTGGGAGAGAGCTGGGCAGGTACAACATCGACATTGCAGCCTTGAGCGAGACACGACTTGCAGAAGAAGGCCAAATCTGTGAAATAGGTGCCGGCTACACATTTTTCTGGAGTGGAAGGAAAAGCGAGGAAAGACGCCAATCCGGTGTGGGATTTGCCATTAAGTCGGCCCTGGTCGGCAAATTAGCTGGATTTCCAAAGGCTATAAACGACAGGCTCATGACCATGAAGTTGCCTCTGCTGAATGGAAGGAAGCACGCAACCATTGTGAGTGTCTACGTACCAACTATGACCAACGAAGATGATGTCAAGAACAAGTTCTATGAGGACCTGCACAATGTATTAACATCTGTTCCCAAAGGAGACAAACTTATACTCCTTGGGGATTTCAATGCCAGAGTAGGCACAGACACCACCTCTTGAAGTGGCATTATTGGAAAGCATGGAGTCGGAAATTGTAACAGCAATGGACTCCGCCTCCTTCAGACATGTGCCGAACATGATCTCCTGATTACGAACACAATTTTCCGTATCCCCATGAGAAATAGGACATCGTGGATGCACCCTCGCTCGAAACACTGGCACCTCATTGACTATGTCATCGTCAGGAGGAGTGACAGACAAGACGTTCGAGTGACAAAATCCATGTGTGGTGCCGAATGTTGGACAGACCATCGTCTCATTGTCTCGAAAATGAACATCCACATCAGGCCACCACGGCGTCCTCAAGGGGCGAAAATGCAAACAAAGCTAAATGTCACCCGCCTAAACAGCAAGAAAATGCAGCAGTCGTTTGAAAATATGCTGGAAGACCGCCTCAAGCCCAGTGCTGAAGCTAAACAGGATACAGAAACAGAATGGAGAGCCCTAAAGGACCTAATTTACAACACTGCTATGGAAATCCTGGGGCCAGCCCCCCGAAAGCATAAAGACTGGTTTGATGAAAATTCCGAAGACATTAACCAATTGCTGGCCGAGAAACATCTTCTCCTCAAGGCACATCTGAATGACCCAAAGTCAACATCAAAAAAAGATGCTTTCAAGAACATTCAGAGAGTAGTGCAGCAGAAACTTCGGCACACGCGGGACTCCTGGCTGAGCAGCAAAGCTGATGAAATTCAGGGCTTTGCTGACAGACATGATATGAAAAACTTCTACGACTCACTGAAAGCGGTCTATGGTCCTTCATCACCAGGCATAGTTCCCCTCCTCAGTGCAGATGGGGGAACATTGGTCACCGATAAGAAAGAAATCCTTCAACGCTGGGCAGAGCATTTCAGCAAAATCTTAAATGCAACTTCCTTCTTCGATGATGAAACCATCAACTGCCTTCCTCAAGTTTCCACCAATGAGACACTTGATGACCTGCCAACCATAGTGGAAGTAAACAAAGCCATCCAGCAACTCTCCAGCGGCAAGGCACCTGGTCCTGACTCCATCCCAGCAGAGATATACAAGGCAGGTGGGCCGGTCCTAACAGAGCAGCTTCACCAAGTCTTCACAAACATATGGATGAACGAGACCATGCCACAAGATTTTAAGGACGCGTCAATAGTCCATCTTTACAAACGTAAAGGAAACCGCCAATCCTGTGACAACCACCAAGGCATCTCCTTGCTTTCAATTGCAGGGAAGATACTCGCCAGAATTCTTCTCAATCGCCTCACAGCCCATCTCGATCAAGGTCTTCTTCCTGATAGTCAATGTGGCTTCAGAAAAGAACGTGGAACTGTTGACATGATTTTCGCTGCAAGGCGGCTGCAAGAGAAATGTCAGGAACAGAACTGCGAAATGTTCTCCACTTTCATTGACCTTACCAAGGCTTTTGATACGGTCAGCAGAGAAGGACTGTGGAAGATTATGGCAAAATATGGCTGTCCACGAAAGTTTGTCCAAATAGTACGGCTATTTCATGACGGCATGCAGGCAAGAGTACAGGAAAATGGTGAACTGTCTGAACCCTTTCCTGTCACCAATGGAGTGAAGCAAGGATGTGTCCTGGCACCAACACTGTTCAGCCTCATGTTTTCAGCCATGTTGATGAATGCCTTCAAGAACGACGACATTGGAATACACATCAACTACCGTATGGATGGAAAGTTATTCAATCTCAGAAGGCTGAAAGCTAAAACCAAAATTAACAGCGGCACCGTCAGAGAGCTCCGGTTTGCTGATGATTGCGCTCTATACGCCAACTCAGAGGCGGACATGCAACATAATGTTTCAGCTTTCTCACATACCTGTGCCAACTTTGGGCTCAATATCAACTTGGAGAAGACTGTAGTTATGTACCAGCCAGTTCCAGGGAATAATCACACTGTGCCGAATATCAAAGTGAATGATCATAGACTCCCTCTCTCTCTCTCCCTCTCTCTTCCTCTCCCCCCCTCTCTCCCTTTCTCTCTATCTCTCTCCCTCTCTCTCTCCCTCCCTCTCCCTCTCTCTCTTCTCCCTCTCTCTCCCTCTCTCTCCCCCCTTTCGCGCTCTCTCTCTCACCCTCTCTCTCCCTCTCTCTCTCCTCTTACATCTGGCTTCTCTGTGCATACCTTCTTCACGTGCATTGCCAGTGGTTGGATCTTACACAACCCCAACAACTCTAGGACTGGGCGAGGGGCTCCTGAAGCGCGTTGTATGACTAGCAACCATACTGACTATTTCGTAGGTTACAATATACCCCATGTGGTAGGTCGCAGGCACTTTTCCTCTCTTTGTCTCTCTCTGTCTCTCTCTGTCTGTCTCTCTCTCGCTCTCCTCTCTCCTCTCTCTCTCTCTCTCTCTCTCTCTCTCTCTCCCTCTCTCTCTCTTCTTGCATGTCCACATACACTAGCATTTTGTCTGTTGAAGTGTGTCTATGTAAGTACACGTGTTCCTGCACACCGGTCCACACAGACCAACAACACAATGGGGTCGTGGTCAATTTTACACGCCTCCTACCCCGCCCCCTTCTTTCTATGTGCTCACTGTACCGTAACATCCAGCACCGTTATACTAATACACCCGAGTTTTCCGTAGACATTCACAGGTCCGTACGTGAGGTGAGTATACAGTTTTTTTCTTCTCTAGAAACAGTTTTTCTATTAAACATTTTCTTCGACTAACATTCTTTTCAATTAACATTTTGTCAATTCTCATTTTCTCTTCATTGCTTCCATTTTTCCATGCATTTGTTCCTCTCGCCCTGTCATCACCTTCTAATGTAGTCACAGGAATTCTCCTTGACTGTATGTTGTGTTTGTGTATGTGTTTGTTTGCTGATGAAGGCTAACCGCCGCAACGTTCTGTATGTGTCGTAACTCTGTTATGTAAAGCTGCACTACTTTGTGTCACTCAGAGAGAGAGAGAGAGGGTGGACAGCGGAGCGAGTCCACGGTATAAACACTGGGTTTTTTTCCGTGCGGGAACTGGGTAGCACAGAGGTCACGAGAAGGTCAGGACAGGTAAATTGGATACCAGGCAGTATTTCTTTAGCTATCAGGGACGTCAGAAAATTAACGCAAACAGGCGCGTGTGTTTATAGGTCAAGTGAACAGTACAAAAAGTCGGCGCCATGATACTGGCAAGATGAGATCCTGACAGGTGCGTGTGGGTGTGACGAAGACAGGATTTAAGACAGTGAGCAATTTCGTTGGGAAGTCCTGGGCGTGGTGAGACATCTTGTGTGTGTGTTGAGGACAAAGCACAGTGTGGTTGCAGGGCGATAGGTTAAAAATTCACCACAGGTAAAACGACGGGTGAGGACGGTGGAAATTGTGAGTCGCCACGGACAAATTGGGTTGACAAGAGGGTCAGTGCTGTTTACGAGGACAGCGAGTGTGTGTGTGTACGGCGTCTTCAGAGTTCGGCGCAGATAATAAGACGGAAAGGGGCGCCAGGGGAGTTACGAGGGTAATTCATGGTTAAAAACTCGCCAGGAGGAGGGGAGTTATAGGAGTAAAGTGGGGGGAACACACAAAGGTGACAATCGTTGCTCCACAGAAAAGTAAAGGTTTCTACACAGATTATTGTGATAAAGAGAAACAGAGATGACCTTGTGAGTCAAGGCCGAGAACCAGGGAATTTGACGGAAAAATTTCCACTGGGAATAACACGTTGGGTTTCTACTGAAACTAGGATTTACGTTTAACGTCTTTGTGTGTGTGTGTCATCATCGGCAAACAAACCACAACAGTCATTCAGGTGCCGTCTTCACAACTATGAGCGCATTTCTTCAAAAAAAAAAAAGACTTGCAAAACGGATTTAAAGCGCGTGATCATTTTCTGCCATTCGTTGGTTTAACCGGGTCAGCAACAGTGAAACCATACCATCACTTCAAAGCGACAGTGACTACGCAGATAAACATTCATTGATTTTAAAGGTATTTTCGGCTCCCCAAAACGCAACGAAAACCCAATATTTCTGGCAAAACAAGAGCGTTCACATACATTATACAATCACAGGCCAACTCTACAGGGAGGATTACAAAAAACGTTACGGACTGTGTAGAGACAAGGCGTTGGGATAATTATCATCATCTTCAACTTTTACGACAGTCTAAAATCGTGTCACCACGTCAACAAAAAGTGACAACGCATCAGAACATTAATTCATTGTGGGAATATAAAGTCGTAATCTTTTCAAAACAGTAACGGACAGACATTTCCAGGCGATTTTCGGACACTATTAAAAACAAACTAAGGACTTTTGTAAGATTCTACCATCACATTGGTGGCGGCAACCCTTGTTTGCTTCTGTTGTTCTCATCGTCCTAAATATTGTTCTTGTTGTGCGTTAAGTAAATATTTGTATGTGGTCCAGTGTTCGTTATAAGTAGGATATTTTTGCATTGTTTCTCGAAATGCGGGAGACGGCGCAAAGGTGAAATTGTCTAGGTACATATTGTATGTTGTTGAGAGACAGCTGACGAGTCAGTTTGTTTTGTGCTGTGGCATTGGGTCGTCTCGACATTATACACGGTGTCCAAGTGTCTACGTCAGATCTATGTACATTATTCATTTTATATTTGTTCTTTTTACTGTTTTCTCTTTACTGTTACATATAATATTTGAGTTCTTTGGATATATGGTATTGGTGTAACTCTTATGTTAATATAGCTTCTATCTAGATGGTATTTGTCAGTTTATATTATGCGCACGGTATGGTCTTTCATGGGCATGTTTATGTCAGTGGTTTTTATTTCTATGTAATCGTCCGTCTGCGTTTCACCGGCCTATGCGTCTAGCGTTTTAATAGTTGGCACTTAGTGTGTATCATGCATTTGTGTATGTATATGTATGTTTAAAACTATTTCCAGGAATTGTTCTACAGCTATTTGATATATATATATATAAGGGAGTATAGGTAAATACACCCTCACTACCTAGTGCTTATAGAGTGACTGGGTGAGTACAGAGTGATATTTTAGCACTACGAATTTACGTACACAGGGAGTTGTGGTGTACTTAGGGAAGTGACACATAGACTAACAGCAGAGTCTGTACATTTATAGGTGGCTGATTCACAGCAACGTGTCCACAAGTACAAGATGCCTACTTTAATGGATTATATTGAAGCAGGTGAAAGAATAGGCTTGAAAGGTAAAGAGTTACAGGAGTATGCAGAAGCGAAAGAACAAAAACAGACGGAAAGAGAGGAGAGGCATAATGAACGCGAGGCAAAGCGTCTACAGGAAGACACACAAGTAAAACTAGCTGAAATGGAAAACAAACGTCTACAGGAAGAGAAAGAGACGCAAGTAAAACTAGCTGAAATGGAAAACAAGCGTCTACAGGAAGAGACACAAGTAAAACTAGCTGAAATGGAAAACAAACGTCTACAGGAAGAGAAAGAGACGCAAGTAAAACTAGCTGAAATGGAAAACAAGCGTCTACAGGAAGAGACACAAGTAAAACTAGCTGAAATGGAAAACAAACGTCTACAGGAAGTAAAGTTAGCTGAAATGGAAATTGAGAAAGAGAAGATCAAGTGCCAGATGCAAACTGAAATCGAGTTAAGAAAACTAGAACTATCTTCGAAAGGTCAAAGTGAGGAAAGCAGAAGACCGTCGCAGTCGTCACAGAGATTAAAACTGCCATATTTTACAGACCGGGACCAACTTGAAAATTATTTGGCCAGGTTCGAGGCATCAGCCAAAGCGTTAGGTATTCCAGAGAAAGAGTATGGGATGCG
Source organism: Cepaea hortensis (assembly GCA_963921405.1). Lineage (NCBI taxonomy): Eukaryota > Metazoa > Mollusca > Gastropoda > Stylommatophora > Helicidae > Cepaea > Cepaea hortensis. The sequence continues at coordinate 94,089,255 of OY992891.1, forward strand.
ACTTGGCGAATTTCTTACGGGCAAGGCACTAGACACCATGTTCAATTTACCTGTAGAAGAAAGAAACAACTACACTATCTTACGTCAACGTTTGCTGACAAAGTTCCAACTAACTGAACATGGATATAGAACAAAGTTTAGACAGTTAGTGCCAGAGACAAATCAAGATTTCACAGATTTTGTTAACACTGTAAAGAATACATTTAACAAATGGATGGAGCTTGCAGAAGTAGGGAAAGATTTTAATAAATTAGTAGATCTAATGTTAAGAGACAAGGTAGTATCGGCATGCAATTCTAATTTAGTGGCGTTCTTTGAGGAACGGAAGCCAAAGGACATAGACACAATGTCACAGTTAGGGCAAAACTATATGACTGCACACCCTAACAGTTCTATTGGTAGAGAAATGACTGAGGAAATAGTCTGTGCAGCGTACACTAAACAGGACCAGAATCCAATTATTAGACCAAGATCGAAAAGTGTGGACTCAGCACAGAGGTACGATCAACAAGGACCTAAAGACAAGGGTCTCCGTGCCACCCAGTTTGGCAAAGCAGGACGGTACCCATACAAAAAGGGGTATTTCCAGAGACGTCCAAATAGTTATGCCGGATGTTGGAATTGTGGGAGCTGGAAGCACAAAATGGCAGATTGTGATGCACAACCATCAAGTGGACCAACGAACAACAGTAAAAGGGAGATCACTTGTTTTAAATGTGGGAAAAAAGGCCATTACAGTTTTGATTGTATTAGTGGAAAAACTGAGCACGCAAATGCAGCCCAAGTTATTGAGACGCTTAACAGTGAGAGTTGCGAGGGATGTAAGCCTCTGTTCGACACAACCAGTAAACCTATACTGATATGCGGGCACCCATTCCCAGCGATGTCATCAGTACACGTCGGAGGGAGTCTGAAGCTGCACCATGGATTTGTAAATGACAGGCCAGCGTTAACCCTCAGGGATTCTGGATGTACGACCATAGGAGTGAGAAAGACGTTGGTAAGCCCCTCGGATTACATTGGCAAAACGGTCAAGTGTATAACATTTAATGGATCAGTGGAATTTTACCCATTGGCCAAGATCACAGTGACAACACCATTTATCACAGGAAGAATGATAGCATGTGTACTTGACTCACCAGTGGCAGATCTGATTATTGGGAATATACCAACAGTGAAAGAATGTACAGAAGAAGAAATCGAGAGCTGGTATCAAAAATATGAGGTCAGAAGCAACGCGGTAGTTACTAGAAGACAAACAATATTAGATACGATAGCTGAGGAAGAGATGACACGCGAAGTAGACACAAGGACGGAGGACAAGGATGGTACAACTGAGCAGGTGGGAGTGGATCTCAAACAGAGCTTTAGTGACTCCCAGAGACAGGATACTACTCTAGACAAATGTTTCCAAGGGTGTAGGAGAGTAGAAAATAGGCAGTCAAAGAAGGGTAGATGGTGCTTCGAAATGAAGAACAATATTCTCACTCGCAGGTTTTCAGATGACAAATCTACACGTAGGCAAGTAGTAGTACCTTTAGCATACAGAGAGAGGATTATGAGAACGGCGCATGACATTCCATTCGCAGGGCACATGGGAATAGCGCATACACAACATAGAGTCCTATCCCAGTTTTATTGGCCAGGGTTTAGCAAAGATATAAAGATATATTGTAGATCCTGTACAACGTGTCAGAAAATGTATCCAAAAGGAAAGACGGCAAAAGCACCGGTACAAGCTACAGATCTGAAAGTCAGACCGTTTCAAAAAGTGGCCATTGACATCATTGGGCTATTAGCAGTGATGTCCAACAGGGGTCATAGGTATATTTTGACCATGGTTGATTTCTGCACCCGGTGGCCAGAGGCCGTTCCGTTAAAATACATCACGACAGAAGCCGTTGCGGAAGCATTGCTAACGTTATTTTCAAGATTAGGCTTTCCTAACGAAATGTTATCAGATAATGGTCGACAATTTACCTCTCAGATGATGAAAGAAGTGAACAGACTGTTGAATATTACACACGTTTTCACATCAGTTTATCACCCCATGAGCAACGGAATTTGTGAAAAAATGAACGGGTCTCTTAAGCAGATGTTAGCTAAAGTCACGGCAGAGCAACCAAGTGATTGGGATAAGTACTTACCAGCTATCCTGTTCGCATATAGAGAAGTACCGCAAGAAAGCACAGGATACTCACCATTTGAGTTGTTGTATGGGGCAAATCCAAGAGGCCCCATGACCATATTGAAAGAGTTAATGACAGGGAAAAGTAATGATAGTAATACGATTTCGTCGTATGACTTGGTCGTGAATATTAGAGACAGAATTATTAACGCATGCCAGAATGCACGAGATGCCCTGGAAATGTCAGGGGCTAGATATAGACAGTATGCTAATAGAAAGTCAAAACTGATCTCTTTCCAAGATAATGAGGAGGTATTACTTTTGCTACCAGAAATATCTAATAAGTTGTTAGTAACCTGGCAAGGCCCATTCAGAATTATTAGTAAAGTGTCGGATGTGGACTACATGGTGGAGGTGAAAGGAAAACACAAAGTGTATCATGTTAACATGCTAAGACAATTTGTTCCACGACCAGAAGCCTTACAGCCCGTCACAGAAGCAATTATTGACAACGAGGCGGGTCAGACAGCATGTTCTGTGGTTATTGATGAAGAAGCATCAAGCGGCAATGACGTGCAGATGCACTTACCAATCGTAGCACTGAGACAGACAGAAACATGGAGAGATGTGTCCATGAATGACAGCCTGGAACGTACTGACAAAGCAAGGCTGGTAAATATATTACAGAAATATTCAGATGTTCTGACGGATATAACTGAAACCAGAAGATACAAATGTGAAAAAGATTCTGGATATCCAAATACCGAAAACGAAGAAGCAAGTTAGGAGCCTACTCGGGTTAGCAAACTTTTATAATAAGTTTATAAAGAACTTTTCTGCCATCACGTCAGTGTTGTCCGAGTTGACAAAAAAGGGCAGACCTAACAAAGTTGTATGGACGCAGCAATGCGAGGAGGCACTGAGAAGGATTAAGCAGGTATTTTCCAGTTGTCCCATTTTAATACTGCCTGATCTGGATCAACAATTTACCCTCCGGGTAGATGCGTCATCGACAGGAATCGGAGGATGTTTGATGCAAGAAAAGAACAACCTCATGCATCCAGTACTATACGTTAGCAGAAAACTCACACCACCAGAGGAACATTATTCAACCCTAGAACGTGAGGCCCTGGCGATTGTATGGTCGGTACACAAACTCTCCAAGTATTTGTTGGGCAGACAATTCATCCTGCAAACGGATCACAGACCACTTACATTCATCCATTCGGCAGCGATGAAGAACGCACGTGTTCATCGCTGGAGCATATTGTTGCAGGAATATGCATTTCTGCCGATGCCCATACGGGGCGAATACAACAACTTGGCAGACTTGCTGTCAAGGAATTACCAAAGGCAGGAGGCCACATAAACTAGTAACAGGTGCTTCTATATAGATAGACAATATATACTATATGGGGTGTGATAGTATGGTGGGGGATTAATACATTATATGGGGCGATGCAGCGCTTCATCATATATTCGTGGATGATTGTTAGTTTACGGGACAAAGTAGTAGTGTGTCTTCTTAAAGATATTAATAGACCTGTGGGTACATAAGTATAATGCTTTTCTATGATGTATTATGATTATTATGTGATGTATTAGTTCATGCATTGATACAAAAGATAGAAAGATGGTTGTATTTATGTGTGGGGAATATGGGAGTTTACTATGAGTATTTGATATATTATTAAGTGTGGTAGCTAGAGTAAGTTGGATTTATACTAACGACTACCCAGGCAATGTGTCTGGGTCACATATTTGATAAGTATTAGTCTCCCAACATTTGAAAACGATGTTTTCTTTTGAGGGTGGGGTAGTGTCACATGCCTGTGTTCAGTGGCATTAAGGTGAGTGGCCGTACAATATAAACAGTTCACGAGGTGAAAGGGCATTCACCGGAATGAAAATATAAGGAGATAAACGGGGAAGGGTGTAAGGTAGAGGGGCTGCAAGAAGGGGCAGACAGTTGGAGCAGTGAGGTGGTGTTTGTGTGGATCATTGTGAGGGCGCATAGAATGGTTTAAAAGACAGGGACAAAGATTGACGAGGGGCAGTTGAGGTGTAGACTCCGAGCTGAGAGGGAGTTGAGTGTAGACCAGACCAGGAGAAGGTCGTGGTCTGCTAAAGTGAAGAATTGTGACGGAGTTTGGAAGATAACTCCGCACTGTGGGTTCCAGGGATAGTGAGTGGAATTCGAGACCCATAGTGGGTTACTTTGAGTCGGGCCTAGAGAGAGGCTAGTATACCTGTCGTGTGGGACGAGATTTTAGTAGCCTTGAGAGGCAATGTTATTCGAAGTGTTCCATTGGGATGGAGATATATTCTTAGAGAATTATTGTTCCTGGATTTATATGCTACATGTGTCTGTGTTAATTCATAATTAAAGGAATATTATGTGCGCAAATTAACGCTTGTTCACTGACTGGTGTTTGGGTGTGATGCATCTTGGTTAATCTGTTGTTCAACATCACATTGTTACAAGGACATACCCTAGACACAACCATAGCCACTCTATCTGTCACTTAGTCAACATTCACTTTGTGTCAGACAGAATCACCAATGTGGAGCCCACGAAGAGAACAAGAAATGTTATGACAGAATCACCAATGTGGAGCCCACGAAGAGAACAAGAAATGGTATGACAGAATCACCAATGTGGAGCCCACGAAGAGAACAAGAAATGGTATGACAGAATCACCAATGTGGAGCCCACGAAGAGAACAAGAAATGGTATGACAGAATCACCAATGTGGAGCCCACGAAGAGAACAAGAAATGGTATGACAGAATCACCAATGTGGAGCCCACGAAGAGAACAAGAAATGTTATGACAGAATCACCAATGTGGAGCCCACGAAGAAAACAAGAAATGTTATGACAGAATCACCAATGTGGAGCCCACGAAGAGAACAAGAAATGTTATGACAGAATCACCAATGTGGAGCCCATGAAGAGAACAAGAAATGGTATGACAGAATCACCAATGTGGAGCCCACGAAGAGAACAAGAAATGTTATGACAGAATCACCAATGTGGAGCCCACGAAGAGAACAAGAAATGTTATGACAGAATCACCAATGTGGAGCCCACGAAGAGAACAAGAAATGGTATGACAGAATCACCAATGTGGAGCCCACGAAGAGAACAAGAAATGGTATGACAGAATCACCAATGTGGAGCCCACGAAGAGAACAAGAAATGGTATGACAGAATCACCAATGTGGAGCCCACGAAGAGAACAAGAAATGTTATGACAGAATCACCAATGTGGAGCCCACGAAGAGAACAAGAAATGTTATGACAGAATCACCAATGTGGAGCCCACGAAGAGAACAAGAAATGTTATGACAGAATCACCAATGTGGAGCCCACGAAGAGAACAAGAAATGGTATGACAGAATCACCAATGTGGAGCCCACGAAGAGAACAAGAAATGGTATGACAGAATCACCAATGTGGAGCCCACGAAGAGAACAAGAAATGGTATGACAGAATCACCAATGTGGAGCCCACGAAGAGAGCAAGAATTGTTATGACAGAATCACCAATGTGGAGCCCACGAAGAGAACAAGAAATGTTATGACAGAATCACCAATGTGGAGCCCATGAACAGAACAAGAAATGTTATGACAGAATCACCAATGTGGAGCCCACGAAGAGAACAAGAAATGTTATGACAGAATCACCAATGTGGAGCCCACGAAGAGAACAAGAAATGTTATGACAGAATCACCAATGTGGAGCCCATGAAGAGAACAAGAAATGTTATGACAGAATCACCAATGTGGAGCCCACGAAGAGAACAAGAAGAGAACAAGAAATGGTATGACGGAATCACCAATGTGGAGCCCACGAAGAGAACAAGAAATGGTATGACAGAATCACCAATGTGGAGCCCATGAAGAGAACAAGAAATGGTATGACAGAATCACCAATGTGGAGCCCACGAAGAGAACAAGAAATGGTATGACAGAATCACCAATGTGGAGCCCACGAAGAGAACAAGAAATGGTATGACAGAATCACCAATGTGGAGCCCATGAAGAGAACAAGAAATGGTATGACAGAATCACCAATGTGGAGCCCACGAAGAGAACAAGAAATGGTATGACAGAATCACCAATGTGGAGCCCATGAAGAGAACAAGAAATGGTATGACAGAATCACCAACGTGGAGCCCATGAAGAGAAAAAGAAATGTTATGACAGAATCACCAATGTGGAGCCCATGAAGAGAACAAGAAATGGTATGACAGAATCACCAATGTGGAGCCCATGAAGAGAACAAGAAATGGTATGACAGAATCACCAATGTGGAGCAAATGAAGAGAACAAGAAATGTTATGACAGAATCACCAATGTGGAGCCCATGAAGAGAACAAGAAATGTTATGACAGAATCACCAATGTGGAGCCCATGAAGAGAACAAGAAATGGTATGACAGAATCACCAATGTGGAGCCCATGAAGAGAACAAGAAATGGTATGACAGAATCACCAATGTGGAGCCCATGAAGAGGACAAGAAATGGTATGACAGAATCACCAATGTGGAGCCCATGAAGAGAACAAGAAATGTTATGACAGAATCACCAATGTGGAGCCCACGAAGAGAACAAGAAATGGTATGACAGAATTACCAATGTGGAGCCGATGAAGAGAACAAGAAATGGTATGACAGAATCACCAATGTGGAGCCCACGAAGAGAACAAGAAATGTTATGACAGAATCACCAATGTGGAGCCCACGAAGAGAACAAGAAATGGTATGACAGAATCACCAATGTGGAGCCCACGAAGAGAACAAGAAATGGTATGACAGAATCACCAATGTGGAGCCCACGAAGAGAACAAGAAATGTTATGACAGAATCACCAATGTGGAGCCCACGAAGAGAACAAGAAATGGTATGACAGAATCACCAATGTGGAGCCCACGAAGAGAACAAGAAATGGTATGACAGAATCACCAATGTGGAGCCCACGAAGAGAACAAGAAATGGTATGACAGAATCACCAATGTGGAGCCCACGAAGAGAACAAGAAATGGTATGACAGAATCACCAATGTGGAGCCCACGAAGAGAACAAGAAATGGTATGACAGAATCACCAATGTGGAGCCCATGAAGAGAACAAGAAATGGTATGACAGAATCACCAATGTGGAGCCCATGAAGAGAACAAGAAATGGTATGACAGAATCACCAATGTGGAGCCCATGAAGAGAACAAGAAATGGTATGACAGAATCACCAATGTGGAGCCCACGAAGAGAACAAGAAATGGTATGACAGAATCACCAATGTGGAGCCCACGAAGAGAACAAGAAATGGTATGACAGAATCACCAATGTGGAGCCCATGAAAAGAACAAGAAATGGTATGACAGAATCACCAATGTGGAGCCCATGAAGAGAACAAGAAATGGTATGACAGAATCACCAATGTGGAGCCCATGAAGAGAACAAGAAATGGTATGACAGAATCACCAATGTGGAGCCCATGAAGAGAACAAGAAATGGTATGACAGAATCACCAATGTGGAGCCCACGAAGAGAACAAGAAATGGTATGACAGAATCACCAATGTGGAGCCCACGAAGAGAAAAAAGAAATGGTATGACAGAATCACCAATGTGGAGCCCACGAAGAGAACAAGAAATGGTATGACAGAATCACCAATGTGGAGCCCATGAAGAGAACAAGAAATGGTATGACAGAATCACCAATGTGGAGCCCACGAAGAGAACAAGAAATGGTATGACAGAATCACCAATGTGGAGCCCACGAAGAGAACAAGAAATGGTATGACAGAATCACCAATGTGGAGCCCACGAAGAGAACAAGAAATGGTATGACAGAATCACCAATGTGGAGCCCATGAAGAGAACAAGAAATGGTATGACAGAATCACCAATGTTTAGCCCATGAAGAGAACAAGAAATGTTATGACAGAATCACCAATGTGGAGCCCACGAAGAGAACAAGAAATGGTATGACAGAATCACCAATGTGGAGCCCATGAAGAGAACAAGAAATGTTATGACAGAATCACCAATGTGGAGCCCACGAAGAGAACAAGAAATGGTATGACAGAATCACCAATGTGGAGCCCACGAAGAGAACAAGAAATGGTATGACAGAATCACCAATGTGGAGCCCACGAAGAGAACAAGAAATGGTATGACAGAATCACCAATGTGGAGCAAATGAAGAGAACAAGAAATGGTATGACAGAATCACCAATGTGGAGCCCATGAAGAGAACAAGAAATGTTATGACAGAATCACCAATGTGGAGCCCACGAAGAGAACAAGAAATGGTATGACAGAATCACCAATGTGGAGCACATGAAGAGAACAAGAAATGGTATGACAGAATCACCAATGTGGAGCCCATGAAGAGGACAAGAAATGGTATGACAGAATCACCAATGTGGAGCCCATGAAGAGAACAAGAAATGTTATGACAGAATCACCAATGTGGAGCCCACGAAGAGAACAAGAAATGGTATGACAGAATCACCAATGTGGAGCCCACGAAGAGAACAAGAAATGGTATGACAGAATCACCAATGTGGAGCCCACGAAGAGAACAAGAAATGTTATGACAGAATCACCAATGTGGAGCCCACGAAGAGAACAAGAAATGGTATGACAGAATCACCAATGTGGAGCCCACGAAGAGAACAAGAAATGGTATGACAGAATCACCAATGTGGAGCCCACGAAGAGAACAAGAAATGTTATGACAGAATCACCAATGTGGAGCCCACGAAGAGAACAAGAAATGGTATGACAGAATCACCAATGTGGAGCCCACGAAGAGAACAAGAAATGGTATGACAGAATCACCAATGTGGAGCCCACGAAGAGAACAAGAAATGGTATGACAGAATCACCAATGTGGAGCCCACGAAGAGAACAAGAAATGGTATGACAGAATCACCAATGTGGAGCCCATGAAGAGAACAAGAAATGGTATGACAGAATCACCAATGTGGAGCCCACGAAGAGAACAAGAAATGGTATGACAGAATCACCAATGTGGAGCCCACGAAGAGAACAAGAAATTGTATGACAGAATCACCAATGTGGAGCCCATGAAGAGAACAAGAAATTGTATGACAGAATCACCAATGTGGAGCCCATGAAGAGAACAAGAAATTGTATGACAGAATCACCAATGTGGAGCCCATGAAGAGAACAAGAAATGGTATGACAGAATCACCAATGTGGAGCCCACGAAGAGAACAAGAAATGGTATGACAGAATCACCAATGTGGAGCCCATGAAGAAAACAAGAAATGGTATGACAGAATCACCAATGTGGAGCCCATGAAGAGAACAAGAAATGTTATGACAGAATCACCAATGTGGAGCTCATGAAGAGAACAAGAAATGGTATGACAGAATCACCAATGTGGAGCCCATGAAGTGAACAAGAAATGGTATGACAGAATCACCAATGTGGAGCCCATGAAGAGAACAAGAAATGGTATGACAGAATCACCAATGTGGAGCCCACGAAGAGAACAAGAAATGGTATGACAGAATCACCAATGTGGAGCCCATGAAGAGAACAAGAAATGGTATGACAGAATCACCAATGTGGAGCCCATGAAGAGAGCAAGAAATGGTATGACAGAATCACCAATGTGGAGCCCACGAAGAGATCAAGAAATGGTATGACAGAATCACCAATGTGGAGCCCACGAAGAGAACAAGAAATGGTATGACAGAATCACCAATGTGGAGCCCATGAAGAGAACAAGAAATGGTATGACAGAATCACCAATGTGGAGCCCATGAAGAGAACAAGAAATGGTATGACAGAATCAACAATGTGGAGCCCATAAGAGAACAAGAAATGGTATGACAGAATCACCAATGTGGAGCCCATGAAGAGAACAAGAAATGGTATGACAGAATCACCAATGTGGAGCCCATGAAGAGAACAAGAAATGGTATGACAGAATCACCAATGTGGAGCCCACGAAGAGAACAAGAAATGGTATGACAGAATCACCAATGTGGAGCCCATGAAGAGAACAAGAAATGGTATGACAGAATCACCAATGTGGAGCCCATGAAGAGAGCAAGAAATGGTATGACAGAATCACCAATGTGGAGCCCACGAAGAGATCAAAAAATGGTATGACAGAATCACCAATGTGGAGCCCACGAAGAGAACAAGAAATGGTATGACAGAATCACCAATGTGGAGCCCATGAAGAGAACAAGAAATGGTATGACAGAATCACCAATGTGGAGCCCATGAAGAGAACAAGAAATGGTATGACAGAATCAACAATGTGGAGCCCATAAGAGAACAAGAAATGGTATGACAGAATCACCAATGTGGAGCCCATGAAGAGAACAAGAAATGGTATGACATAATCACCAATGTGGAGCCCATGAAGAGAACAAGAAATGGTATGACAGAATCACCAATGTGGAGCCCATGAAGAGAACAAGAAATGGTATGACAGAATCACCAATGTGGAGCCCACGAAGAGAACAAGAAATGGTATGACAGAATCACCAATGTGGAGCCCACGAAGAGAAAAAAGAAATGGTATGACAGAATCACCAATGTGGAGCCCACGAAGAGAACAAGAAATGGTATGACAGAATCACCAATGTGGAGCCCATGAAGAGAACAAGAAATGGTATGACAGAATCATTAATGTTTAGCCCATGAAGAGAACAAGAAATGTTATGACAGAATCACCAATGTGGAGCCCACGAAGAGAACAAGAAATGGTATGACAGAATCACCAATGTGGAGCCCATAAAGAGAACAAGAAATGTTATGACAGAATCACCAATGTGGAGCCCACGAAGAGAACAAGAAATGGTATGACAGAATCACCAATGTGGAGCCCACGAAGAGAACAAGAAATGGTATGACAGAATCACCAATGTGGAGCCCATGAAGAGAACAAGAAATGGTATGACAGAATCACCAATGTGGAGCAAATGAAGAGAACAAGAAATGGTATGACAGAATCACCAATGTGGAGCCCATGAAGAGAACAAGAAATGTTATGACAGAATCACCAATGTGGAGCCCACGAAGAGAACAAGAAATGGTATGACAGAATCAACAATGTGGAGCCCATGAAGAGAACAAGAAATGGTATGACAGAATCACCAATGTGGAGCCCATGAAGAGAACAAGAAATGGTATGACAGAATCACCAATGTGGAGCCCACGAAGAGAACAAGAAATGTTATGACAGAATCACCAATGTGGAGCCCACGAAGAGAACAAGAAATGGTATGACAGAATCACCAATGTGGAGCCCACGAAGAGAACAAGAAATGGTATGACAGAATCACCAATGTGGAGCCCACGAAGAGAACAAGAAATGTTATGACAGAATCACCAATGTGGAGCCCACGAAGAGAACAAGAAATGGTATGACAGAATCACCAATGTGGAGCCCATGAAGAGAACAAGAAATGTTATGACAGAATCACCAATGTGGAGCTCATGAAGAGAACAAGAAATGGTATGACAGAATCACCAATGTGGAGCCCATGAAGTGTACAAGAAATGGTATGACAGAATCACCAATGTGGAGCCCATGAAGAGAACAAGAAATGGTATGACAGAATCACCAATGTGGAGCCCACGAAGAGAACAAGAAATGGTATGACAGAATCACCAATGTGGAGCCCATGAAGAGAACAAGAAATGGTATGACAGAATCACCAATGTGGAGCCCACGAAGAGAACAAGAAATGTTATGACAGAATCACCAATGTGGAGCCCATGAAGAGAACAAGAAATGGTATGACAGAATCACCAATGTGGAGCCCATGAAGAGAACAAGAAATGGTATGACAGAATCACCAATGTGGAGCCCATGATGAGAACAAGAAATGGTATGACAGAATCACCAATGTGGAGCCCATGAAGAGAACAAGAAATGGTATGACAGAATCACCAATGTGGAGCCCATGAATAGAACAAGACATGGTATGACAGAATCACCAATGTGGAGCCCATGAAGAGAACAAGAAATGGTATGACAGAATCACCAATGTGGAGCCCATGAAGAGAACAAGAAATGGTATGACAGAATCACCAATGTGGAGCCCATGAAGAGAACAAGAAATGGTATGACAGAATCACCAATGTGGAGCCCATGAAGAGAGCAAGAAATGGTATGACAGAATCACCAATGTGGAGCCCATGAAGAGAACAAGAAATGGTATGACAGAATCACCAATGTGGAGCCCACGAAGAGATCAAGAAATGGTATGACAGAATCACCAATGTGGAGCCCACGAAGAGAACAAGAAATGGTATGACAGAATCACCAATGTGGAGCCCATGAAAAGAACAAGAAATGGTATGACAGAATCACCAATGTGGAGCCCATGAAGAGAACAAGAAATGGTATGACAGAATCAACAATGTGGAGCCCATAAGAGAACAAGAAATGGTATGACAGAATCACCAATGTGGAGCCCATGAAGAGAACAAGAAATGGGATGACAGAATCACCAATGTGGAGCCCACGAAGAGAACAAGAAATGGTATGACAGAATCACCAATGTGGAGCCCACGAAGAGAACAAGAAATGGTATGACAGAATCACCCATGTGGAGCCCACGAAGAGAACAAGAAATGGTATGACAGAATCACCAATGTGGAGCCCATGAAGAGAACAAGAAATGGTATGACAGAATCACCAATGTGGAGCCCATGAAGAGAACAAGAAATGGTATGACAGAATCACCAATGTGGAGCCCATGAAGAGAACAAGAAATGGTATGACAGAATCACCAATGTGGAGCCTACGAAGAGAACAAGAAATGGTATGACAGAATCACCAATGTGGAGCCCACGAAGAGAACAAGAAATGGTATGACAGAATCACCAATGTGGAGCCCACGAAGAGAACAAGAAATGGTATGACAGAATCACCAATGTGGAGCCCACGAAGAGAACAAGAAATGGTATGACAGAATCACCCATGTGGAGCCCACGAAGAGAACAAGAAATGGTATGACAGAATCACCAATGTGGAGCCCACGAAGAGAACAAGAAATGGTATGACAGAATCACCAATGTGGAGCCCATGAAGAGAACAAGAAATGTTATGACAGAATCACGAATGTGGAGCCCATGAAGAGAACAAGAAATGTTATGACAGAATCACCAATGTGGAGCCCATGAAGAGAACAAGAAATGGTATGACAGAATCACCAATGTGGAGCCCATGAAGAGAACAAGAAATGGTATGACAGAATCACCAATGTGGAGCCCACGAAGAGAACAAGAAATGGTATGACAGAATCACCAATGTGGAGCCCACGAAGAGAACAAGAAATGGTATGACAGAATCACCAATGTGGAGCCCACGAAGAGAACAAGAAATGGTATGACAGAATCACCAATGTGGAGCCCACGAAGAGAACAAGAAATGGTATGACAGAATCACCAATGTGGAGCCCATGAAGAGAACAAGAAATGGTATGACAGAATCACCAATGTGGAGCCCATGAAGAGAACAAGAAATGGTATGACAGAATCACCAATGTGGAGCCCATGAAGAGAACAAGAAATGGTATGACAGAATCACCAATGTGGAGCCCATGAAGAGAACAAGAAATGGTATGACAGAATCACCAATGTGGAGCCCATGAAGAGAACAAGAAATGGTATGACAGAATCACCAATGTGGAGCCCACGAAGAGAACAAGAAATGGTATGACAGAATCACCAATGTGGAGCCCACGAAGAGAACAAGAAATGGTATGACAGAATCACCAATGTGGAGCCCATGAAGAGAACAAGAAATGGTATGACAGAATCACCAATGTGGAGCCCATGAAGAGAACAAGAAATGGTATGACAGAATCACCAGTGTGGAGCCCACGAAGAGAACAAGAAATGGTATGACAGAATCACCAGTGTGGAGCCCATGAAGAGAACAAGAAATGGTATGACAGAATCACCAGTGTGGAGCCCATGAAGAGAACAAGAAATGGTATGACAGAATCACCAATGTGGAGCCCATGAAGAGAACAAGAAATGGTATGACAGAATCACCAATGTGGGGCCCATGAAGAGAACATGAAATGGTATGACAGAATCACCAATGTGGAGCCCATGAAGAGAACAAGAAATGGTATGACAGAATCACCAATGTGGAGCCCACGAAGAGAACAAGAAATGTTATGACAGAATCACCAATGTGGAGCCCATGAAGAGAACAAGAAATGGTATGACAGAATCACCAATGTGGAGCCCATGAAGAGAAAAAGAAATGGTATGACAGAATCACCAATGTGGAGCCCACGAAGGGAACAAGAAATGGTATGACAGAATCACCAATGTGGAGCCCACGAAGGGAACAAGAAATGGTATGACAGAATCACCAATGTGGAGCCCACGAAGGGAACAAGAAATGGTATGACAGAATCACCAATGTGGAGCCCATGAAGAGAACAAGAAATGGTATGACAGAATCACCAATGTGGAGCCCATGAAGAGAACAAGAAATGGTATGACAGAATCACCAATGTGGAGCCCACGAAGAGAACAAGAAATGGTATGCCAGAATCACCAATGTGGAGCCCATGAAGAGAACAAGAAATGGTATGACAGAATCACCAATGTGGAGCCCATGAAGAGAACAAGAAATGGTATGACAGAATCACCAATGTGGAGCCCACGAAGAGAACAAGAAATGGTATGACAGAATCACCAATGTGGAGCCCACGAAGAGAACAAGAAATGGTATGACAGAATCACCAATGTGGAGCCCATGAAGAGAACAAGAAATGGTATGACAGAATCACCAATGTGGAGCCCACGAAGAGAACAAGAATTGGTATGACAGAATCACCAATGTGGAGCCCATGAAGAGAACAAGAAATTGTATGACAGAATCACCAATGTGGAGCCCATGAAGAGAACAAGAAATGGTATGACAGAATCACAAATGTGGAGCCCACGAAGAGAACAAGAAATGGTATGACAGAATCACCAATGTGGAGCCCATGAAGAGAACAAGAAATGGTATGACAGAATCACCAATGTGGAGCCCATGAAGAGAACAAGAAATGGTATGACAGAATCAGCAATGTGGAGCCCACGAAGAGAACAAGAAATGGTATGACAGAATCACCAATGTGGAGCCCACCAAGAGAACAAGAAATGGTATGACAGAATCACCAATGTGGAGCCCACGAAGAGAACAAGAAATGGTATGACAGAATCACCAATGTGGAGCCCACGAAGAGAACAAGAAATGGTATGACAGAATCACCAATGTGGAGCCCATGAAGAGAACAAGAAATGGTATGACAGAATCACCAATGTGGAGCCCACGAAGAGAACAAGAAATGGTATGACAGAATCACCAATGTGGAGCACACGAAGAAAACAAGAAATTGTATGACAGAATCAGCA
This sequence comes from Cepaea hortensis, assembly GCA_963921405.1. NCBI lineage: Eukaryota > Metazoa > Mollusca > Gastropoda > Stylommatophora > Helicidae > Cepaea > Cepaea hortensis. Next base: position 94,104,812 of record OY992891.1, read on the forward strand.
ATGTGGAGCCCACGAAGAGAACAAGAAATGGTATGACAGAATCACCAATGTGGAGCCCATGAAGAGAACAAGAAATGGTATGACAGAATCAACAATGTGGAACCCATGAAGAGAACAAGAAATGGTATGAGAGAATCACCAATGTGGAGCCCACGAAGAGAACAAGAAATGGTATGACAGAATCACCAATGTGGAGCCCACGAAGAGAACAAGAAATGGTATGACAGAATCACCAATGTGGAGCCCACGAAGAGAACAAGAAATGGTATGACAGAATCACCAATGTGGAGCCCACGAAGAGAACAAGAAATGGTATGACAGATTCACTAATGTGGAGCCCATGAAGAGAACAAGAAATGGTATGACAGAATCACCAATGTGGAGCCCACGAAGAGAACAAGAAATGGTATGACAGAATCACCAATGTGGAGCCCACGAAGAGAACAAGAAATGGTATGACAGAATCACCAATGTGGAGCTTATGAAGAGAACAAGAAATGGTATGACAGAATCACCAATGTGGAGCCCATGAAGAGAACAAGAAATGGTATGACAGAATCACCAATGTGGAGCCCATGAAGAGAACAAGAAATGGTATGACAGAATCACCAATGTGGAGCCCATGAAGAGAACAAGAAATGGTATGACAGAATCACCAATGTGGAGCCCATGAAGAGAACAAGAAATGGTATGACAGAATCACCAATGTGGAGCCCATGAAGAGAACAAGAAATGGTATGACAGAATCACCAATGTGGAGCCCATGAAGAGAACAAGAAATGGTATGACAGAATCACCAATGTGGAGCCCATGAAGAGAACAAGAAATGGTATGACAGAATCACCAATGTGGAGCCCATGAAGAGAACAAGAAATGGTATGACAGAATCACCAATGTGAAGCCCACGAAGAGAACAAGAAATGGTATGACAGAATCACCAATGTGGAGCCCACGAAGAGAACAAGAAATGGTATGACAGAATCACCAATGTGGAGCCCATGAAGAGAACAAGAAATGGTATGACAGAATCACCAATGTTTAGCTCATGAAGAGAACAAGAAATGTTATGACAGAATCATCAATGTGGAGCCCACGAAGAGAACAAGAAATGGTATGACAGAATCACCAATGTGGAGCCCATGAAGAGAACAAGAAATGTTATGACAGAATCACCAATGTAGAGCCCACGAAGAGAACAAGAAATGGTATGACAGAATCACCAATGTGGAGCCCACGAAGAGAACAAGAAATGGTATGACAGAATCACCAATGTGGAGCCCACGAAGAGAACAAGAAATGGTATGACAGAATCACCAATGTGGATCCCACGAAGAGAACAAGAAAAACACCAGTGAATCAAGGGCTTGGGGAATGACATTGGCATTGGAGGGGAAATACATTTAGAAAATGGTTCCGTCGTCCAGCTACTGAGTTAAGTGCATGGAGAGACACTGTGAGCTGTGGATTTCGTGTGAAGTGCTTTCACGTCTGTCCACGGATGCTTGTACCGTGAACTGCATGCCCATAAAAATGGTGGGCGGCCTGTCTGCAAAACTAACTGGGTTTGCCTTATGCAGTAATGTGTGGCTGCTGATGTTTTAGATGAACTGTATTTTTCGTAGCGGACTTTTGTGTTGGCATTCTGGCAGTGGTCTTATGCATAGTATACCTGTACGGGCTGTTGGTTTGTCGAGACTACTAACCCACTTTTCACAGGGCAGTGAGGAGCATTTTTGTGTGATATTAACTGGCACAGGAACGGAGCATTATGGGGAAACCCTTTGCAGTGAAGTTGGAACAGCTACTAACTAACTAACTAACTAACTAACTAACTAACTAACTAACCAACATACATTTAGAAAACATGAGAATAGACTAACTAGAAAAGTCGTCTCTGGAATGCACTAGACAAAAGAAAAAGAGGGTGGGTGAGGGGGTTAAAATACACGAGGAAGAGAAGTAGAGACAGAAGATAAAAATATGAGAAGAATATGGAAGAGGCTGCATGGGATAGCTAAGGATAGGAGAACGTGGGTGGGTCGGCTGAGGGCCGGGGTCCCAATGGATGATACTAGGGTTTAGGGGCTGAGTGGTCTCGAGGAATGGTGTCCGCCTCGAGTGCTGGAGGTCCCGGGTTCAAACCCCGGCGAGGGCCGGGATATTTTCACGTGGACTTCTAGTAATAAAATTTCCCTCTGGGTAGTGAGATCGGACGCCCGTGTGTATTGTTGCGCTCGTAAAAAATCCCTTGGCAGTTGGAAATCGAAAAAGAGTAGCTTAACGGCGCTGTCCGGGCAACATTTCGAGTTAAAAATCTACCCAAAGTATTTCAGGATCCTTGTCGGTGCTACGGAGTTCGTGCACTGAGCTGAGATTCTCCGGACTCAGGCTTGAGTTTGGAGTAGAAAGGAGCACTTATGGGTTACACCCGTGTGCCGCGATGTTGATCCGTAGACTAAACTAAACCAAACTAGACTAAACAAAGGGTGAAAGAAGAAGAATTAAGTCCACGGCCTTTAAGAGAAGCTGAGAACAGCAACACTGTAACGTACCATGCGTGTGGCAAGAGGCGACAAGGGAGGTTTGGCCTCGGACTGTTTACCCATTCTTTAGATGGGGAATACAGCCAGCCGTTAACAAAGGTGTGGCCTAGCCGACGTGCTACCCTCGTCGTTTCTTGTACTTGACTGATTCAGTGCCAAACATTGAGTAGGTTTGGATCACACATGGTAGACAATCAAATGCGCAAGTATTATATTGTACGGTTCCATTCACTGAGCATTGCAAATGAGGATACCACGAAACTGCCTGCTCCGTGGCAAAGGCGTTACGGAAGCAGTTCGTAATCCCACACCGATCCATCCATCACGTGCCATGCCGGTAAGCGTGGGCGGTCATGACTAGCCATTTCACTCGATCACCAGAGTCGTGGATCATCTCAGTGTTCCTGTCTCGACCATGCCACGTGGTCAGGCCTCCCCGTATACCCGCGTTTAAAACACAGCTGGGTGCGATTTAGCAGCAGACCGCCTTACGTTGGTTTTTTAATGAAATGGTATTATGTCGGTCGTTCAGAAAGCATTGGCAAACTACTGAACGTAAACGTAGTCAGAATCATGGTCAGCCAAAAAATGCTGGGATTGACTGCTACGTCCTGCAAAGGAAATGCAACTAACTGTTTTTTAACCACGAAACGAAACAAACGATACCGTGACCCTAATATGGCGTCTTTCAGTCATTTCCTAGCAAGGATACAGCTTCAGATAAGTACCTTTAATTAGTTTAATATTGTTTCAGCCGGTCTCTCTGGCCGAGGGGTTACACCACTTTCTCCGTAATCCCGTTTATCACGCAGAGTCTCGTAGTGGGCGAGAACTGGAAGCGGTTCTACCCCCGCTGGTGACTTGCGGGATAACTGAGCCGGCCGCTCAGAAAGCAATGTCAAATAACTGAACGTAATCTTGCCAAAAAATCAACAGACAGCTGAAAGATGCTGCTGTTGACAGCGATGTCCTGTAAAGGATATGCGAATTTAAGAAAGTGTGTTTCATGTAGGTTTGTGTCGGTTAGTGTTTGTCCTGTGCTGGCGAAAGCTTTGGCTAGCAACGTCCAATTTGTCGATTGTAGTCGTGTTTTAGTAAAGCTCACAATCTACTTCTCGTTTTTTTGGGTGATTCATTCATTGCCCTAATATGGCGATGTATCTTCCTTCTGTTCAAATGGGAGGTCACATGTTAGGATATATTATCATCCTGTGCTGAATAAGTTAAGCAGTATATGTGGTGCGATGATTTTGCACCTTACTTTGAAGCCTCCAGGAAGTTTGTCAACATTCATAAATGTCGTTTCCCCCGAAATCAGAATTTCCAGAAACAACAAAGACCGCGCTATAACCTTTGACCTGAGCAATACACATAAAGGTTCTACTTTGGTCTACTTTAATGCAGCCTTCACATCTGATGCCAAGTCGAAATAAAAGAATCGACGCAATTAGAACTCTATGGCGGCAGAGTGGCGGAGAACACGCCTAGTACTGTGGATATTCAGGGGGATACTTGGATATTCACGTGACATGGCACAGTGATACTACACTAGTCGGGAAAATGTGGACACGCTATATGATTACGTCATACATCTCCAGGTGGGGAGAAAATGCGGGAGAGCGCGTGGTAGGGGCGTTTCCTGGCCTGTGTTTGATCGATCACGTGTTTAAAGTGTCGAGGTGGGAGACGGGGGGGGGGGGGGAGTAATGAACGCAGTTTCACAATTACAACATACCGGGTTCGGAGTCAGGCGCAGGCGTTTTTTTTTTTAGGATAGGGGGAGTGAGATCGCTTTACGCTGATTTTCACAATGGTATGAGTGTCGGCCATTCAGAAAACAATGGCAAACTACCGAATGTAAATTTACCTATAAAGTTACACACAGCTAATAGATGCTGGGGTTGTTTGTGACGTTCTGTTCTGGACAAGCAACTAACTTGTATATACCATGAGTTCATAGTTGATAAATCACGTGTTTGAGGTGTTAAGTGTTTCACTGTTCCTTGTTTGATAGATCATATGTTTAAGGAATCCCGTAATTCACTGACTCATTACCTGGTAGGTCACATGTTTGAGGAGTCAAGTATTTCATTGTCTTTTGTTTGATAGATCACGTGTTTCAGGACCCCAGTATAACACTGTCTCTTGTTTCAACAGTGCAGGATTTACGTATAAGCTACACAAGCTAGGCTATAGCTTGGGGCCCCCAAGAAAGTGGGGGGTCCCAAAGAATATTGTCCGAGTGAGCAATTGTCATGAATAAAAATGATTTTAAGTTAAAGATTTATTATGTCACTATCAATATACTTCTTAATTGTATTTCAGTTTAACCCTCTAGGTATCCGAAAATCATATTTGTCACTGACATAGAATATCTGGACTTATAAAGGGCCCCATATTTCAAATAGCTTAGGGCCTTATCAAGTCTAAATCCGGCCCTGCTTGTTTGACAGATCACATGTTTCAGGAGTCCAGTGTTTCACTGTCTTTTGTGTTACAGATCACATGTCTGACGAGTCCAGTATTTCCCTGTCTCTTCTTTGATCAAGTGTGACTTCTACGCCACTCTGAATAATGTGGAGACAACAATGACACAAACATGTCACTTCTACGCCACTATGAATAATGTGGAGACAGAAAAGACACAAAAATGTCACTTCTACGCCACTCTGAATAATGTGGAGACAACAATGACACAAACATGTCACTTCTACGCCACTCTGAATAATGTAGAGACAGCAATGATACAAAAATGTCACTTCTATGTCATTGTGAATAATGTAGAGACAGCAATGATAAAAAAAAATGTCACCTCTATGCCTTTATGAAAACTGTAGAGACAGCAATGATACAAAAATGTCACTTCTGCACACTCTGAATAATGTAGAGACAGCAATGATACAAAAATGTCACTTTTAAGCCACCCTGAATAATGTAGAGACAGCAATGATACAAAAATGTCACTTTTAAGCCACCCTGAATAATGTAGAGACTGCAATGATATAAAATTGTCACTTCTACGTCATTCTGAATAATGTGGGGACAGCAGTGACACAAACACAGATCATGTGACGGACATGTGCCTGCACTAACATGAGAAATGTTGGCACTTGCGACCTAGAGCAAGTCAAAGCAGTTTCATAATCCTGACATCCCAGGTTCAAAGTCCACCACAGGTGATCTGGGAGCAGACCGCTCTGTGTTGATTTTCACAATGGCATGAGCGTCAGCCGTTCAGAAAGCAATGGCAAACTACTGAATATAAGATTGTTTATAGTATTACAAAAGCCAAAAAAATTTGGGGTTGTTTGCTGCGCCCTGTAAAAACACAAAATAAACTTTAAACATGGAAAATACATTCGCAAACACACAAAGTACTGGAACAACAGATGATATCTGCATACACACACACAGCTTAGGTGTGAAATACTCAACAAACAGCTCATAGTTTCTAGGTGTATGGGTATGTAACACACATTTTATTTTTCCAAGTTAACTGCAGGTAGATTCAACTTTTCTTCTGAGACAGCTTATTGAACAAAATAAAGGGGAAATTGGTTTGTAACAACAGTTTCATAAAATACATTGACTTGTTAAAAAAAAAAAAAAAAATCTAACCGCACAGAAAAATTGAAAAATCAACAATTTGTACAACAATCTTCTTCTTCTGCTGCATTCATCCGGACAGTTTTTTCGGATGTGATTGCGTTGTGCCTGTTTATAGCAGAGCTGCGTTCTTGCAGTTAAGCTGACACATCCGACTTATGCGGGAATTTGTTGACCGGGTTAACCTTCCTGGTGTACAACAATCTATTTTATATTTTTAAAATGTGCATTTCCAATTTGCTACAAGCATTTTTTAAAGAACTGGCACTGTGGTGAAAGGGTTATATACGCAATTCACAAAACCACTTGTCCGGTTAGAATTACAACTGTGGGACATTTGGAAGAAGACCACCCTGCGCTGAGTGCCGGTTGCTCAGAAAACAATGGCAAACTACTGAATGTAATTGTTATGAGCTAAGAACCAGCATCAGTGCACTCAGGACATTCTCAGACGCGCTTCATCCCCTCGTTCAACAGCCAGCGGAGAGTCATACTACTAATTGTTTCAACTGCCATCTGATTGAAAGTTCTCCTGGTCTTCCCTTTCAATTTTGAGATTCATCCAGAACCCCTGTTGATCCCCCACCATGTCATCCTCTCCACATATAGGTTCTCAGTCTGCTCCATGCTTTCTCCACCTGGTCCCACCGAGGGAACTGAACATAAACTTGCCAAGAAATCATAAACAGGCAAAAATTGCTGGGGTTGATGTCCTGTACAGCATATGCAACTAACTTTCCACAAAATGGTGATCACCTTAAGTAGAAATATGAAGCTATATAATCAATGTGTTGTCTTTGTGTTAAAATGATGTGTGGTGTTCACAATGACAAATCAGCGATAATGAAAATAATAACAAGGAAACACAAACAGTAGAAAAGTCATTTTTCATTATCAGAAATATCAGCACATGATGACTTGCCAGTCACCTTCGCCTTTGTAAATAATTTTATTACATTTATCGTGCCTTCATTTCAAACTAATTCTCTTATATTGATGTTTGTTTTATCTCGACAGAGGTTGTGGCTACTGAAACGTTAGACAGTTATGGTGTGTTTTATTCATACATGTCATCGGTTTCTGTCTTAGTTTTATTTATACCGGGTGTTTTTAAAATCTCACTACACTTTGTACATAGAATAAATTTTAGAAAATTCTTTCTTCCTTTGATAATACTATTCTGTTTGGAGTGCAAAGAATTACTGCAGCAGACAACAGCCATTCGCTGCATGTTGCTTCATGTTGGACTGTGGAGCACATCTTTTGATGACATCATGTACTTTATTTTTCAGATTTGTTCTACATACAAAGTGTAATGAGACTTTACAAGCACTACGTGTTATTACAATACTTTCACCGTTTCTCCCCTACATTAATTGTCTACATTAATATGTCTATGCTGACTGAGGCCCTAATCAAATATGCATATGTGTTTGTTTGTATTGTCTTCTATTGTTTGTATTTCTACCAATATGTCTCAAGCCACATCAAAGGGCTCTTTATGAGTCTCATTCCAGGGTAAAGAAAGCAAATGTGCCATGATCTGAGTACACATTTAAAGTGAAAATGGTTACAAACCACAACACTTTGCTATTGACTTACATACAAATACACCCCCAAAACAAAACCTTATAAATCAATTACTTATATAAAACATTAATGTTTATACAATTCTGTTTGCTTTTAAATTCTGGACAGAAAAGTCTGGCTAATTTATGTCTAAATATCAAACATGTAGAGACAAACTAACAACTTCTGTTTACAAGACATAACAAGACATGATCCCTAAAAGAGCCTCACATTAAGAAGCAAGCAACTCTGCTCACAAACTTGCCTGCGTAGTACAGGAAAGTTGTGCTTACCCCCCCCCCCCCCCCCCCCTCCCCCTCCATCATATTTTACTACCCCTGTCATACCATTTTAGTCACCCTGTCATATCATTTTAGTCACCCTGTCATATCATTTTAGTCCCCCTGTCAAATCAAATGTGCGAAACGAGATGGACAGGAGCAGGCATCAAGATAGATGAAGATTTTAAGATTATTTATTCTGGAGGAGAATATCGACAAAGAGGGGTAGCAATTATTTTGGACTGGCAAACATCACAATCAGTTCAAGGATATTGGGCCGTGTCAGACAGAGTTCTACTAGTTAAATTAAGTGGCAGACCTTTTAGCATAAATTTTATTCAAGTATATGCCCCAACAGGAGAATCCAGTGAAGATAGTGTAGAAGAATTTTATAATGACATGGCGTCTGCTTTACAGAAATGTAAAAATTCAGAAATAAACATCATAATAGGGGACTTCAATGCAAAAGTAGGAAATCATGATGATAGATACACAGTAGGAAACTATGGTTCAGGAGAGAGAAATGAAAGAGGATACAGACTTGTAGAGTGGGCAAAAGAGCAGGAAATTATTGTAGGAAACACCTGGTTTAAGCAACACCCTAGAAGATTAAGGACATGGAGGAGTCCTGATAGCAGGATTAGAAACCAGATTGATTACATTTTGATTAGCAGAAGATTTAGAAATGCGCTAACAATAGCAAAAACAATTCCCAGTGCTGACTGTTATAGTGACCACAGACTACCTACAAGACAACTGAGTATAAAGTTAAAGAAAGTCAAGTATAAAACAGGAAACACTAAATATGATTTATGTACATTGAGTAACGACAAGGAAATACAAAACAAATTCAACATAGAAGTACAGAACAGATTTTATATAGTGTCTGATCTAGAAATCCTATTCCAGGATGTGGTGGAAATGGGAAATGTTGAAGAATTCAATCAGTTTGGATGCAGAAACAACTATTCCAAAATTAAAGATGGTGGGTCGTAAGAAATGGATGACTGAAGAAATTTTACAACTAATGGAAACAAGACTCAACAAAAATAATTCTGTCAAATATGAAGAAATTCACAGAAAAGTCAGAATATTATGTAAGGAGGCAAAAGAAGCATGGCTTGAGAAAAATTGCTTAGAAATTGAAAAACAACACAACAGTCAAAATACCAAATTAGTGCACAAAAGAATTTAGGAACTTACTAATAAAAGAACAAGTACATCAACAGGCTGTCTAAAATCTAAAGATGGCAAAATCATAATAGAAAAAGATCAGATTCTACATGTATGGTCAGACTATGTGAAAAACCTTTATGATGATAACAGAGATGAACAGTATGATATTCGATTTAATAATGAAGGACCGCCAATTTTGAAGATAGAGGTTCGAAATGTTCTTTAACATATGAAAGCTGGCAAGGTCCCCCAGTTCAGATAACATCACAACAGAAATAATTAAAGCTTTAGAAGAATATGGAATAGATCAAGTCACCAGACTGCTGAACTCATTATATGATACCGGACATATAACTTCTGAATTATGTAATTCTGAATTTATTGCAATCCCAAAGAAATCATCAGCTTTGGAATATAATCAACATAGAACAATCAGTATAATGAGTCACATCACAAAGATTTTACTACGAATTATCATGCAAAGAGTGAGGAAGAAAATACACCCTGAAATAGGGGAAGAACAATGTGGGTTTGTAGAAGGAAAGGGTACAGTAAATGCTGTGTATATGCTGCATTAAGTTATTGAACGTTCTATAGAAGAAAACAAAGATATACATATTTGCTTTATTGACTACACAAAGGCTTTCTACAGAGTGAGACATGTCAACATGGTAGATATGCTTGCAGATCTACAAATTGATGGGAAAGACATTAGACATATAAAAAACATATATTGGAAACAACAAGCTGCCATAAGGATTGATAATGAAGTGGGACAATATCAGCCTATTAAGAGAGGTGTTAGGCAGGGATGTGTAATGTCTTTTTTCCCTATACAGTGAAAATATTTTCAGAAATGTAGAAGATATAAATGGAATCAGCATTGGAGGACGAAACATCAATAACATTAGATATGCAGATGATACAGTATTGATTGCAGACAATGAGCAGGATCTGCAACAATTAGTAGATGCGGTTGTTGCACACAGTGAACAACTGGGGTTAGAATTAAATTGTAAAAAGACACAGGTTATGGTCATCACTAGGAAGAACGAAATATTACATTGTAATATACAAGTAAATGGGAATATTCTTCAACAAGTGAATCGTACAATTATTTTGGAACAGTCATAACATCTGATGGGAGATGCCTTGTAGAGATTAGAACAAGAATCACCATGATAAAAGTAGCCTTTAGCAAGATGAAAAACATACTGACCAATAAAAAGATGTCAATTGAAACGAGAAAAAGAGTGTTGAGATGCTACATAGAGCCTGTTCTTTTCTTTTCTTTTTTTTTTTTTGTATGGATGTGAAAATTGGACAATGAGCAGTCAAGCTGAAAAACATCTAATGGCTGCACACATGTGGTTTCTGACGAAAATGCAAAGAATACCATGATCAGATAGAAAAACCAATGACCAAGTACTACAGGAGACAAATGAAAATCGTAAACTGATTAGAGAAAATAGACGTAGAAAGTCAAAAATTTTTGGACATGTTATGAGAAGAAATGGATTGGAGAACTTGGTGACAACTGGCAAGATCGAAGGGAACAGACCAAAGGGAAGACCGAGAAGTAAATACCTGGATGGCTTGGCCACATGGCATGCTTGAGACAGGAATACTGAGCTGATCCACGACTCTGGTGATTGAGTGAAATAGCGAGTCATGACCACCCATGCTTTCCTGCATGGCACATGATTGATTGTCAAATCATTTTAGTCCCTCTGTCTTGTGTAGGTACCAGTTTGTGAATGTTTGTAGTTTATGTGTGATTGTTTTGGTGATTGTCCATGTTTTCATCCATACCGCAGTCCTGATTTAACATCAGAAGTTTGGCGCTGAGTTTAATTTCTCACAGTATACAAATAGTTAACACACAAACACAAACTATAAAAACCAGTAAAAACATTGGATATGTTGAGATTGTTTCTTAACAAGAAATGTTAGGGAGTTTTCTAAGAAAATACAAAGAAATATAAACATCCACCGCGATTGTTTCTTAACAAGAAATGTTAGGGAGTTTTCTAAGAAAATACAAAGAAATATAAACATCCACCGCCCTTAAAAACCTGAAACACTTATTTATCAAATGTGATTGTTAAACATCATCACATTGCGTTAGATGATTTGGAGCAAAATTTAAAACAGTGCCCCTTTTTGGAGTGTCTCCATCTTACAGCGGTGTCACGAGCTCGCCATGAGTTAACCAGATAATAATACCGACGTTTGCTTGGCGTATATTTTCTAGGCCACAACAGTCGTACTAACAGAGTAAACACAGCTGCACGGGTTACATCGGAGCAGCACATATACACATTTGGTGGTGAGTGAGAATGAATGGATACACCGTGTTGGCAGTTTATAAACATTTAGAATCACATAGCCTTGCCCGGCTCAGTACATGGAACAGCCCTGTCTGTCAGTTATAGTTCCGGACATCAGGCGAAATGGCTGCTGGGATTTTCACCACTGAACAGAAGATTGACAGTTTATCAACAGGTCGGAAGTGCCCGACTAGGGAGAAAACAGTGCATCTGTCAAGTCTTAGTTCCGGAACATCAAGAAGATTGACGGCTGGTTACTGGCAACTGTGTTGGGAGTATACAGGAACTCGCTGGCGTGTTTTGGATGTCTCAACCAGTGATGACAAATCTAACATTAATGGAGCCAGGGAGGATGGATCCCTGACAGGGGATGATCTGCCACTGTGCCACCTGTGTGGGGGGATAAAGGAGAACGTCACGTGGCCAACTTTGGTAGTTTGCCATAAAAACCCGAGTTGGGACCAACTAGGGGGACTTGAAAATGCTCTAGTCGGAGTGCAAAGGCACTGCAGTGCTTAGTGGAAATAATATCTACCGTGTGTTAATTAGTGACTTAATTTTACACGTGCCTATAATGGCAGATGTAGATATGATTGATAGGACTGCAGTAGTGCCATTTAAGGTATAACCTATTATAATATTAGTTCTAATTAATATAGACTGTGGCCTTGTTAAACTATAGTGTGATGATTAGCTCTGTTAGTGGAAACTAGTTAGAGTAGAATAGTGATATTAACTCTGCTAGTTAAGAATAGATTAGTGAAGTGTTGATAAGCTTTACTAGTTGAGAATTGAGTAATGAGGGATAATTGGGATCTTCCCGTAGGTGTCCCTGGTGGGCGGGGTTCCGCATTCTGTTTGCTGATTTTTTCTTTGTCATAGCCTGATTCGGCTCTAGGTGGGTAGCTAATCTGCTCTATGACTAAGTCTAGTTAGCTAAAGATCATTAAGCAAGGTGATAGGCTTACACTCAGCCGAAAGGATCAGTGACTAGTACTATCACCAGATGTGTTGTTTCTATCCTAGGTTCCCTACCAGATCCAAGGAAACTCAACAAGTTTTTGGGAAAGAATCCAATCCCATTCGGAAGAACACCAGTTCAACAATCAATAAAGTTGCATACAGAACGTAACTAAAGCTAGGAGGAAGTTGATTCACCAAAGATAGTGATGATTACTGATGCACCACACAGCATCAGACAGTAGTAACGAACTGACAACATTAAGTCTAATAATTACATAGTGTGATAGAATCTCGTGTAATAGAACACAAGACTTGATACTTGAGGCTAGATAGACACGAGGGAGGATCCAGTACAGTAACAATTAACATTAATCTGTGTACACACTACAAAGGACTTGTGCATTTTTTTATGAACGATAGGAACGGACATTGTGTAGAGTGCAACCGGTCCATGATTAACTGTTTATACCACCGGTGTCTATTTCGGATGTTCATGAAATGGGATTACCAGAGGTCTACAGAGGCAAATCAGTATCCGGCAAGATGGTTTCGGCACGGGGTGAGATGTACATGTTCTGACGTAACGTGCTGTGGTCTATCCTTGCTGGGATCAGCTGACTGGGTTGTTGTCTGAGAGTCCGATTCTACACACTTTATAGAACACGTCACACATTTTCTTAACATACACGTCTCATATACGTTACACTTTTCTTTTAATAAATTAATCTTTATTAATCTTTAGAAGCAAGAGTTGTTGAGTATGTTACGTTGGGGAAGTATGAGAAGGGGGCATAGTACGACAGTGAGAGAGCGATAGGAAAAGGTGTCCATAGGCTGATGGAGTGTGTTGGACGGAAGCTGGTGGATTCTCCAGAATATTGAGAGGAAAAAAATATTATAATGTGGGTGTCGACTCTCTTCACTCCAGGGACGACACTGTAAAGGAGGACACGACAAGCGGTACAGGGGTTTGCATGTTCCAATGACTACTATGCAAGCAGTAGCACAGCGATGGATAGGACCGCCCGTGTCCATACCCTATGTTTGTGCTAGCAACTGGTTTGGGAAAGGGAAGTAGATTGTATGTCTTGCATTTATTGCCCCTCAAATGTCATTATTTTATTTGTATGACGCATCTGTCACAGTACACTCATTGGGTACTTCAAATATGACATACTATTATTCTAATTCATCTATATAACCACATGTTATTAGCTTCAATGTTACTATCATATTGTTGACTCATTGTCCATGTGTCTACAGCACACAGTAATGTAGAGTCATGATGTGTCTCCATCTTGAAGAGGTAGGGGGTTTGTATGTTTCAGTAACCCATAGAGCTAGGCTGATGTTGGTGCAGCTATTGGCAGGGTGTCCCATGTTGGGAAGATCAAGGGACAAGAACCAGATGAAGAGAGACACAAACCTGCTGCTTTTTAGGTAGACTGGGGAATGTCAAACACCAGGGAAAGCAAACGTGAGAAAATGCTTGCGACAGTCAGATGAACTAAGCCACAGGCTTGACAAAAACAGTGCAATTCACTTTATGATGTCAAAGAACAGTGTAACACAAGTTACTGTAGCCAAGAAACAGCACAAACACTTTTATTAACACAAACAGAGTCTGCAAAATGGTAATAAAGGTAAACGATAATTTTTAAAAACACCTCCTAGGAAACTTACAAGCATCGTATGAATATCATATATGCAGTGCAGACAAATATAATGTAATGCTATTTATCCTACTAACAACCTAAAAGGATTGAGGCAGAATATGTCCTTTATTTTGTTACACATAAATGAAAAGCACGAGTAAAACCTGATGTATTATAACATAAAACACAATGAATTCATGACATAAAACAGTTAAGTCTCTTCTGCTTGACCCTGTATAAGTAAATTCATGAAATACAAAAATCAGATATCCCTTAAATCAGTGTTTCTCAACTGGTGGGGAATTTCCCCCCCCCCCCCCCCCCCCTACCGGGGGGAATTTTAGGGTTTCCAGGAGGGGAATGAAGACCATTTCAAGATCGCGATTACTTGATATTGTTTTTCCCTTCATACTTTACAGTTATGTACATCTCATCCTTCTAAAATTCATTTTATAAAGTAAGTAGACCCACAAATCATGTTTTATGTGGATGTCTAGACTTGTTTTAGTATATGCTATTAAATTTACCTTCCATTTTTACGTATACTGTGTAGGGGTGGGGGGATTTTTAGATAGGAAAAATGAAAGGGGGGGGAATGACGTTCTGAAAATACGTTGAAGGGGGGCTCAGGCCAAATTTTTTATAGGAAGGGGGGAATGACGTTCTGAAAATATGGTGAAGGGGGGGGGGGGCATGGGCCAAAAAAGGTTGAGAACCACTGCCTTAAATCAACCCTGACCCGTAATATTTTTTTACAAAAGTTTTCACAGAAAACTAAATAAAATATACAATGATGTTTGACTGGAGTTTTCAGATAACATAAACATCATCACGAGTCCCCACATCACAACAGAAAGTGACAGTTGATCAGTTTTGTCAAAGTTAATGTCACATACAAACACACCCATGCTCTCAGCACATACACAGTGGTATAGGACCATAACAGCATACGTACATGATATTGCAGCCATATCAAACAGAGTGTATTGGTCCATTGTGACCAGCAGCTTTGTTGTCTCCATGATTTTATATCAGTAACTAACTGCTGCCAGTCTCCATGGCTATGGGCTTGCAAACGTGATTTGTGAGCCGCTTACCACACGTCCGAAACACAGCTGCGACTGATTTGGCAGCACGCTGCATCACACTGGGTCTTAGCGTGTTGGTATGGGAGCCGGTCGTTCAGAAAACAATGGCAAATTACTGAACGTAACTTGCCAACCCATCAACAACAAGACAAGTAAAATGCTGATGTTGATTGTGATGTCCTGTAAATAGGATATGGAAAAAATATAAACTAACTGCTGGTAGGGGGGAGGGAGGGAGAAGAGGGGTAGAGAGAAATTGTCAGAGAAAGATAGAGAGAGAAAGTGTCAGAGAGAAAGAGAGAGAGAGTGTGTCAGAGAAAGATACAGACAGACAGAAAAGAGAGACAACAGACAAAAAAGAGAGACAGACACACAGAGACACAGTGTAAGAGAACTAGAAGGAGACAAAGTGTCAGAGAGAGAAAAGGTAGAGACAGACACAGAGAGTGACAGACAGAGACAGAGAGAGAAAGAGTGTCAGAGAGACAGACAGACAGCCAGAGACCAAAAGAGAATAAATGATGACATTGTTTGGTATTTAGCAGAAATCATTGTGAGAGGACGATCCCAAATCTTCAAAATATACACATAAATGGACAAGTCAAAGAACTTTCGCAGTCAACAACACACAAGATAACTTACTCAGAAAGTAATGAAAGACCAAACAGATGAGGATCTGTATATAAAATTTAAACTTGAGTCTGTATATTTACATTCTTCAAATAAGTTAGAAGTATTCCCAAGGATGTAAAATAATATACATGGTAGATTGGGAACACATGGAAGATGCTTCAAAAACTCTCAATAAGTGGAGATCTGCCATCAGGCTTGAAATGGGGGGCCAAGCAAGTACAGTACAGATGGAGAATAATCTGCCCAGAGGACAATGAGACTAACCAGCAGAAGGTGATACTAGACTACAACAGATAGGGAATGTAATCTTCCGAAGGGATAATCAGAATGCATCTTGCTTCAAGGGAGACCAACCTCTAGTCAGAGATGTTTTAAGGTAGCTAGTATTATTATACAGACTTCTAGTAGAGATGTCTTAGGGGAGCTAGTATAATTACACAAACCACCAGTAGAGATGTCTTAAGGGAGAAAATATAATTACACAAACCACCAGTAGAGATGTCTTAAGGGAGAAAGTATAATTACACAAACCACCAGTAGAGATGTCTTAAGGGAGAAAGTATAATTACACAAACCACCAGTAGAGATGTCTTAAGGGAGAAAGTATAATTACACAAACCACCAGTAGAGATGTCTTAAGGGAGAAAGTATAATTACACAAACCACCAGTAGAAATGTCTTAAGGGAGAAAGTATAATTACACAAACCACCAGTAGAGATGTCTTAAGGGAGAAAGTATAATTACACAAACCACCAGTAGAGATGTCTTAAGGGAGAAAGTATAATTACACAAACCACCAGTAGAGATGTCTTAAGGGAGAAAGTATAATTACACAAACCACCAGTAGAGATGTCTTAAGGGAGAAAATATAATTACACAAACCACCAGTAGAGAAAGCCAATGCCTCAACCTTAGCAAGGCCAGTCTCACCCTCACATGTAGCCAGGCTAATGTGTCATCCTTAGCAAACTTTATAACAATCAATGCATGTTATTTCCATTACTAAAACTATCATTATTTACAAACAACACAGTATAACGCATTCCTAGATAACACTTTATAACAATCAATGCATGATATTTCCATTACTAAAACTATCTTTAGTTACAAACAACACAGTATAACGCCTTCCTAGATAAAACTTTATAACAATCAATGCATGTTGTTTCCATTACTAAAACTATCATTAGTTACAAACAACACAGTATAACGCATTCCTAGATAACACTTTATAACAATCAATGCATGTTATTTCCATTACTAAAACTATATTTAGTTACAAACAACTCGGTATAACGCCTTCCTAGATAAAACTTTATAACAATCAATGCATGTTATTTCCTTTACTAAAACTATCTTTAGTTACAAACAACTCGGTATAATGTCTTCGTAGGTAAAACATTATGACGATCAATGCATGCTTTTTCCATTACAAACTGACTCTGGTGAGATATCCATCTGTATAACACCTTCCTAATTAAAAATGTATACCTATCTAGGGTTTCTAAAAATGTTATAACAAATCTGCATATTAAAACTACTAGTATAGTAGACATTGCCATCAGTTAGACTAAAAATTAAAGACATAAACGTAAATGTACGGACACATAAAAAGATGCTCACAACACTCACATTTTATAAACACAGACATTCACTATATTCACACATGTTTACGTAGGTCTAAGAATAACTGTGTGTAAAAACACCTGTCACATCATGTGAACAACCCTGTGTAGAAACACCTTCTGTATGTTGTGTATCACATCATGTGAACAACCCTGTATAGAAACAACCAGATAAAATCACTCAAGGAGACACCCAGACAAATCCCCATGCCATATCAGACATCTAAACTCTTCACTGAACTGCCCAACTCCAATCACACCATGCCTCTATCATCTTCACAACCACTCACTTCCTCCTCGGAATTACCCCACATCTACACACAAACATACAACTTCAACGTGTCCCCACTGGTTCACACATATCCAACAGTCTCCCCGTATGTTGAGATCACACCACACAAACACACATGTCAACTGTACATATTGCCACTATTCTTTTCTCAACTCTGGTCTGCAGATTTTGGAATGATGATAGTGATGTCTTCTTCTCCTCCACGCAGTCGCTCTTGTATCTCCTTCTTCATGACTCGCCCCAGAAACTGGATGATGGAGTAGAAAGTGAAACAGATGATAACGGTGATGATGACATTTTGGGGCATGTGTCCACGCAGAGTGTTTTATATACTTTATACCTTAGATCCTCTTCTTCTTGTGTATGTATGTAGGTTTGTGTATTGTGTGTGTGTGTGTGTATTATGTGTATGAAGGAGTGTATGCGTGTGTGTCTGATGATATATGGGTATGAGAAAGTGGGAGGTGGGGGGGGGGGGGGGGGGTAAAGAAAGAGAAGGGAGGGCAAGGACATAGAGAGAGAGAAAGAGAGAGAGAGAGAGAGAGAGAGAGAGAGAGAGAGAATATATGTATGTATAAGTGAATGTTTAAGAGTATGTTTGTGAATGTGAATGGGTGTATATGTGTGTGTCGTGGTGTGGGTTTGTGTGTTATTGAGTGGGTGTATAACAGTGTTTGTGTAAATGATGTATGTATGAATGTGTGTATGTATGCTTGTGTTTATGTGTGAGTGTCTGTATACCTGCCTGCCTGTCTCATAACTTATTGATGTGCATTGTGTATGTTCAAAGCATTAATTTGGCAAACCTTCTATGTAAATGTCATATGCACGGTAGATAATTATATGCAGAAGATAAGTGAGTGGAAGGGCTGAATGTAAGATGAGCCGGCCTGCCAAATTTGTGACCCTTTGAAAATCAAGTTTGTTCATATGTTTGCTCTTTTGGTGTTGTGTTGATGTTGTGGTAAAGGTTGGATGTTGTTGTAGAAGCTCAGCCTTCTCTCCTGGGCCAGATATGCAACAGTTGTTTTGAGTCAATATTTATGAAGGGTTTCCGTGATGCAGTCACTCCATCTATTCCTGTCTTCCTCTTGTCTGCTGCCTTTGTTATCAAATGCAATATGGCTGTGAAGCTGATAAGTTTGCAGACATTACTGTAGAGTTGAGTGGAGTCAAGAACTAACTTGACAACACCTGGGATATTCCCATACGTGTTCTGTCCTCATCTTCTACATCCAGCGAAGAGTCCCTTTACTAATGGTACCAGTAGCAGTCTGATAAGGTGTCCATCTGGTCTGTCCTCAGAGTTTTGAGTCTCGACCAGATGCTCTGGTCATTCCCTGCAGCACCATTCGTCTTCCTCCTCTGCTGCGTTCATCCTCATCCGGAGAGTTTTTTTTTCGGATGTGATTGCATTGTGCCTGTTTACAGCAGAGCTGTGTTCTTGCTCTGTTAGGCCAACACATCAGACTTCTGCGGGCATTTGTTAACCGGGTTAACCTTCCCCAGGGGATCCCAAAGGGCCCGACTACATTTGCCTTATCGTGCACCAATACCCCACAGAGCAGTGCAGACCCAGCCACTCTATCCATCTGTTTGTTTCCCACCACACTAGTCAGTGTGTGTGTGTGTGTGCGCGTGCGGGAGGGGGGGGGGGGGGGGGGGGGGAGAAGAAATCAAACAGATGCTCTCTATTTCTTTTTTGTTGAACAGAAGCCTGCCACTCTTTCTGAAGCATGCCTGCCTCTACCTTTCTCATCATACTTTGTGAGTCAGCTACAATCATGACATTTCTGTCTTCATCATACTTTGTGAGTCTGTTACAATCACAACATTATTCTCAGATGTTAAATGTCTTTGTTCTCTACCTGTGCTCTATGCATGATTTTGTTCTCATTTTAATCAGATATCTCTTTTTGTTACCCCAACTGTTTTTAAAGCCATTTCACTTAAAAAGAGCTTGATGGCAGAAAAGATGTAGTTTCTGAGATGCATGTTGTGATTACCTGCCAGTGTAAGTGACAGTGATTACCCGCCAGTGTAAGTGACAGTGATTACCTGCCAGTGTAAGTGACAGTGATTACCCGCCAGTGTAAGTGACAGTGATTACCTGCCAGTGTAACTGACAGTGATTGGCTGGATGTGACTAATGAAAATATTAATATGACATACAGCTATAAGAAAGTGACCAACAGTGTTCCGTGGTCATGTAGGGAGAAGAGTGGCGCTGGAACATACTCTGACAACTGGAAAGATCTGTGGCAGAAGAGGCAGTTGTGTTTGCAGGAAGTTTTTCTACACATGGAAAATTTTTCTGTTATAGGTTTACCCAAAATGCGTGAGCTCTCACCAAACCCAACACCCCCACATTGTGTCAACAGCTTGGGGTGAAGGAACGCAATTGGAAGTGTACAAGTCTTATCCTGGTGCAAGGAAATGCAACGTAAATGTTGTGGCAGGGCAGACCAGGCTCTAAGCCTTGGTCTACAACTGGTCTAGGAACAAAGCTCAGACAAGTGGACAGTTAGAGGATTGCTTTGCTGATTCAGCAGCTTCTGCAGCTTGTCTTGCTCCAGATGTATTGGTGTTACCTTTGTTCTGGAGCAAACAAGGCATGCTGTCTACACATGGTCTCTACAATTCAGCCCAGGCTTTGGTTCCAAATGTTGCTGTATGTAGCCGGGGCGCAGTGTTGGGGTGAGCGCCCAACATTGCTTAAATACCCCAATGGCTCGTGAATATATAACCTATGCAGTAAAAGTCCAACTCCTGGCCTTCACGTGGCGGAACTGTTTCTACTAACAGGAGAAGGGGTGACGGTGAGTTTCTGGCGCCGAAAAATAACCAGTGTGCTCTAGATTTGTATACACATACATGCATGTGCAGACACGTGTGTGCATGTGTACACATCTAAACTCGAGTGAAACCACAGTCTGCTCTAGCAAAGGAAAGGTGCTGAAAACAGAGGCAACCAGCCAGGAAGAGCACCACAGAAATCAGGATGCCACGCAATTACGCAAAATGGAATATGTCGACTACTGCTAAATGTTATGGTGCTCGCCCTGCTTTGGACCCCCAGGCAGGTGCAGTGCCGGGCCCTATGTCTCGAAAGGGTTCAACCACAACTACTGGAGGTTCTTCTCAGATGTCCTGTGGAGCCAGGGGACATGAGAATAGAACAGCTGGCCATACTAAACAAAGACTTAAAATAATGCACTGGAATGCGGAGGGAGTCAGCAACAAAAAAATAGAATTAGAAAACATCTTGGACCAAGAAAAAGTAAGCGTATGTTGCTTGCAAGAAACTCACCTCAACGAAAATATAGCCTTCAAAATCAGAGGTTACCGATCTGACCGAAAGGACAGGCGAAAAGGTGGGATACTTACCCTTGTAAAAAATAACATCACTACTTCCCAAATCGAAGTCTACATGGAAGGGGCTGAGTATCAGACACTTAAACTTCAGACAGGCTATACAGACCTACATCTGATCAATAACTACTGTCCAAGTGACCGCCCACAGGCACTGGACACACTACCATTAACAGAAAAAATGATTGTGAGCAGCGATTTCAACAGCCACTCGCAGAGTTGGGGCTATGATCACATGGACCAGAGAGGAGAGAGACTGGAAGACTGGCAGGATGAGAATAGATTCATCTTGGTTAACAAGCCATCCGACCCACATACTTTCTACTCGAGATCATGGCACACTACAACTACACCTGACCTGGCTTTTCATTCACCAGACCTGGAGTGGAACATTACACGAATTGTTGGGAAACAACTTGGTGGCAGTGACCATCGGCCAGTCTTTCTAACTGTAGAAAATGAGCTTGTAAGTGAAAGCAGCACCCTCTCGAGGTGGAACTACAAAAAAGCAGACTGGGCAATGTACAAGAATCGCACCAGCATACTGGTTAGAAACCTGAACACCGAGAAAGACATAAATAAAGTAGTTGAAGAGTTTGGGAAATGCATACTACAGGCAGCGCGAGAAACAGTACCAAGAGGAGCCTGTAAACAATATAAACCCTACTGGAGTAGTGAACTGGAACAGTTGCATAATGATGTGGAAGTGTGTAGAAAGCAAGCAAAGGCCACACCCAGCCAAGAACACCACAACAAATTCCAGCACATAAAAGCCAAATTTCAAAGGGCCAAGCTGCAGGCTAGACGGAAAAGCTGGCAGGAAAAAACAAAGTCTCTGAACTTTGAAAGAGACACAAGGAAATTGTGGAAGCTAATAAAACAACTTAACGATGAGGGTACAGGGAGAAACTCAAAAATTGCACTACATAAAGATGGAAACATCTTATCAAGAAAGCAAGCAGCTGACCATTTTGCGGACTCATTCATTTGATAACAATATCAAAATTAGTCCAGAGAAACAACAAGAGACTCGAGAGAAACAGCAACATACAGGACAGAAGGGTTCTGGAGGCACTCATCACAATCAGCGAACTGGAGCTAGCCATATCAAAACTGAAAATGAGAAAGTCACCAGGAGCTGATGGTATCTTCAATGAAATGATCAGGAACCTAGGAACAGAGGCAAAAGCAAAACTATTGCAGTTCTTCAATAACAGTTGGACCTTAGGCAGTGTTTCACAAGCTTGGAGAGAAGCAATCATGATACCCCCTCCTAAAATCAGGGAAAGATAGTTCCATTGCCTCTAGCTACAGACCAATTAGCCTCACCAGCTGTCTCTGCAAAACACTGGAGCGCATCATCAATCACAGACTGCAGTGGTACATTGAAAGTAAAAGCATCCTTGTGCCACAGCAGACTGGCTTTAGGCAGTGCTACTCTACGGAAGATCAGACAACCTAACTCTCTCAAGAAATTGAGGATGCATTCCAAGAGAAGAAACTGGTGCTTGAGGCATGGATAGATTTCAAGAAAGCCTTTGACAAAGTCTGGAAAGAAGGTCTGATGATTAAACTGAGAAACTGCAAAGCCAATGGAAGAATGTACAAATGGGTGAAAGCATACTTGCACAACAGAAGAGCCTGAGTACAGATAGACAGACTAAAGAGCAAGAAAGTACTACTGCGTCACGGAGTTCCCCAGGGCGGAGTATTGTCCCCCACACTCTTTCTAATCTTCATCAATGATCTCGTTGCTAATCTACCGCATGGAATTAAAGCGGCAATGTACGCTGATGATCTGGTTCTATGGAGCACAAGTGAACATGCATCAGTGGCCACCAGATTGCTACAAAGAGCTGTAGATACATTTGTTGCATGGGCAAATAGATGGTGTGTCAGCATAAACACTGACAAGTGCAGCACCACCCTATTTACCCTCTCTCCAAAACAAAAGGCAGGGACCATCCAGATAAATGAAACACCCCTACGAGAAGATAAAGAACCAACATACCTTGGAGTAACATTTGATGGCAGGCTGACATGGAGAAAGCACATCAACAAAGCAGTAGCAAAAGCCAGAAGGAAAATAGCCATCCTGAGAAAGCTAAGTGGAACCACATGGGGAGCCAGTGGGAAAATACTTAGCAAAGTTTATCAACAGAGCATACGACCACACCTGGAATATTGGTCAACTGCGTGGTGTTCAGCATCAAAAACCACACTACAAGAGTTGGACAAGGTGCAAAATCAAGCACTTAGAGTCACCACAGGAGGGATGAGATCAACCCCTATAGTGGAAATGGAGAAGATTGGGAGGACACAAGCACTGAGTGAGCGCAGAGATACGAAAACGCTAATACAAGCAGAAAAGTTCCTCAGCTTGCCAGGCCACCCTATGAAGAACAGATTTGAAAACCTAGCTATGGGGCGGTTGAAAAGCAGTAGTTTTATCCACCAGGCCAAACGACTCTACAGAGAAACCACCGATCTGCCCACAGTTGGTATCCCCCTAACAACTATTCCAGAGCGAACTCCTTGGAAAGATGAGCATAGACTATCATTACAAATCCAGACAAAAGTGAGAGGAATATTTGACAAGGAAGAACAGAACAGACAACAGAACAGTGTGCAGCGCAGAACAGCCACTCTCAGCTTCCTTGATGAAGAATACCCACAGGACCTCTGGATCCGAGTCTATACAGATGGGTCAGCACAAAATGCTGTTTGAAATGGAGGAGCGGGGGTGTACATAGAATACCCAAATAATACTAGGGACACAGCTAGAGTACCGACAGGAAAGTACTGCCATAACTACGACGCTGAAATTGAGGCAATCAAGATAGCAACAGAGAAATTACTAAATACCAGCAATGGTACACAACCTGTGGTGCTATTGACAGATGCAAAATCAGTACTCGAGGCGCTCCTGTCTGGGAAATTGCCAGTACTAAGGACACTACTTTCTGAACTTAGCAGTCAGCATAAGGTCACCATACAGTGGATACCATCCCACTGTGGAGTACCCAGAAACGACAGAGCTGATCAATTGGCTAAGGAAGGAGCCAAAGAAGAACAGCCTGATGTGCCCATTACATACCACCAAAAGAAAAGAATGATCAAATCAGTCAGAAAGCCACCAACACCTGCTCAAGATGACTACCACATTATGGACAGACCAGAACAAGTCATTATTCTGCGCCTCAGAACAGGGCACAATAGATTACGCAACCACATGTATACAAAATTCAAGATTGGTGAAACAGCCATGTGCACATGTGGATTGGCGTCGCAGACAGCAGAGCACATACTTCAAGACTGCCCAAAATATAACATATCTAGGCAAACCTTCTGGCCTAGAGAGATGACAGTGGAAGATAAGCTCTATGGACCGCTGTGTGAACTGAAAAAGACAGTTCAATTCATACAAGAGATAACATTGCAGTTATAGACATATTTCAAGCGAACAAAAGAAGAAGAAGAAGAAGCCCAGGCTTTGTTCTATCCAGAGGTTATTATGCCTTATTTTAAGCACAACATAACAAACTACTATGTGTCAAGACGACCAGGTGCCATTAGTTAGTGCAGTATTGTCAGTTTTCACATGAAAGACTTACCAAGGCAGCAACAAAATCTGCAGCAATCAGCATGTAAAAGACATACTTCCAGCCTTCTGTAGGACTGCTGCTGGAGATCACTCCCGTCAGAAGAGGCCCAATGGCAGCACCTAGCGAGAAAGAGACAGGTGTTCATCAAAATCATCAAAAATTATTTTAATCTAAAAAGCAAATGAAAAATATTATTTTCTTCAACTAGTGACAAGAATCCATACACTCCTATCTCCATTCATCTATCCATCTTTACTTCTTACCATCCAAACTATCTGCTCTTTTACTCCCTTGATTAAGCCATTTATTCATCCATATTCAATTCCACCCATCCATCTGTTTGACTAAACCTCTCTCGCTTCATCCTTGATCCATCCATCCACTTCTACCTTCCATCATCCATCGATCAATCTTTACCTCCTTCCATTAATGACCAACATCCTCACGTACCAATCACTACCTCCATAGTTGAGGACATTTGCCTGCCCTGTAGTTGTGGCAAACTACTAGTGTCAGGTCTTAGTCAGATATGACTGAGCTACCATATGACAGTAGACGTTACTACCTGCTTTCTGTTAGCGCCAAATGGCGGAGCTTACCAAACCCAACACTCCACATTGTGCCAACGGTTTCAGGCAGAGGAGTGCAATTGGGAAGGTACAAGCCTTAGCAAAGTGCAAGGAAATGCACCCTAAAGACAAAATAAATGTCATGGCAGGGCAGACCAGGCACTAAGCCTTGGTCACCAACTGGTCTCGGATGGAAACTCCGACAGGCAGACAGTTAGAGCATTGCTTTGCTGATCCGGCAGCTTCTGCAGCTTATCTTGTTCCAGATGTATTGGTATATTTCTCTGGAGTACACTAGACAGGCCAAGAGAGGGATCATGCTACATTGGCAACACATGGTCTCTAAATTCAGCCCAGGCTTTGTGTTACGGAGAGGTATAACTCCATTTTACGATCTGTCGTCTGTCAAGACAGCAAGGTGGCAGTCAGTCAGTCAGTTGGACGTGGATTCAAATCCCCATCGTGCCAGATGTGGTCAAGTGACCCGGGCTCCCAGGTCGACCGAGCCTATAGCGGGCACCAGGAAATGTCCAGGGAGGTCAAGGTTGCCAGCCTGGTACTGGCCACATCTCCCATAAAGTACCAGTTAGTTTGTATACTTTTAGGGATAGCCATCATGTACCCAGTAAGTATGTGGGACCAGGGAATGTCTCATCTCATCCCATCTCTTCTCATATCATCATCTCATCTCATCTCATCACACCATCATCTCAACTCACCTCACCATCATCTCATCTCATCATCATGACAGACTGGCACAATGTAATAATAACACTGGGTCGTGAGTGCAGAGAACAGGCAGCGGGCAGCACTGAGTTTGAAGTGCAACAGCTGATCCAGAGCAACACACATCAAGGTGACATAGTCATCTACACCGATGGGTCATTGGTGAGAAACAGACGTAGTGGCTGGGGCTTTATTGCAAAGGCAAATGGACGAGTCATGAAAAAGGAGAGTCTGGAATATGAGACTACGACCTCCAGCATGAGAATAGAGGTGGAGGCAGTAACAGCGGCATTCCATTGGCTGGAGGAGACTACTGCAACACACACTGTATTCATTACAGATTCAAAGAGTATGCTTAGTAAGGTGGAGAAAGGAATGTTTCGTGTGGAATGGCTATAGTCGCTTCAGAGGCCACAGATTGTGAGAATTGTATAGATATTTTGCCCTGGCCATGCCGGGGTATGGGGGAATGAACAGACTGATAGGCTAGCAGGGAATGCACCTCTTGGTGGTAGTTTGCCTATGGACAAGGGGGAGGTGATCGTGTGCTTGTGGGACCAGGTGGAGAAGGTGGAGGAACAGATTGAGAACTCATATGTGGAAAGAATGAGATTGCAGGGGATCGGCAGGGATTCTGGAAGAATCTCAAAACTGAGAGCGAAGACCAGGAGAACATTTAATTAGATAGCGGTGGGAATGATTAGTAGTATGACTCTTTGCTGGCTGTTGAAAGAGGGGACGAAGCAGTAATGTCGGTTCTTAACTCAACTCAACAACTCATCTCATCATCATTTAATCTCATCTTATCTCATCATCATCTCATCTCATTTCATCTTGTTCCTCTTGTACTTTAGGGCGTCGAGGTGAAGCAAAAACAGTGGGAAAGTGCCCGTTTATGGGCTTCATATATATTTCTTCATTTCCCATGAACTCTCTTATTCCCTCTGTCTATTATTCACATAGTCGGCCTCTTCTTCTGGTTCCATTTGGTCTGTACATCATTGCTTGTTGTGATATATTCTTAGTTTGTAGCCGTTAAATGGCCCAACCATTTAACTTGCTGTTTTCTGATGAAATATACTCCCACTTTAGTCCTGATTACTTCATTTCAGATTTTCTCTCCTCTTGATACATTGAGTATTCTTCTCAGGAATCTCATTTCCGTTGAAATTTGTCTTTTCTCTTTTTCTGTCATTGTCCAGGTTTGGCTTTGGTAGCAGCGAGTTGGAAGGAAGATTGTGTTGTAGAGTGATTTTTTAATATCTACTGATACATGTTACATGCTTCAAGACATATAAAATGGCTCTTTCCGTTCACTTTTCATATAAAACATTTAAAAGTACACTGGCTGGAAAAGAACAAGGCCGTTAATTAAACATGTCAGCTTGCATGTCCCAGAATGCCCCACTTACCTATACTTCCTGTCCCATCAATAATGGCGGTCACCATGCCGAGAGCCTTTGCATTGCCGCGGACAGATTTATGTGTTCCCAGGTCAGCGCTGACTGCCGTAGTGATTAGAGCATACGGCCCGTTGACCCCAACTCCACACACTGCCAACAAAACTGCCGGAGAAGATAATCACAAGTTGATCAGATGATGTAGTTGGCACTTAGTCTAATGTTCTATAGTACGACTTGACCAGATCATGTAGTTGGCACTAAGTCTAATGTACTATAGTACAGCTTGACCAGATCATGTAGTTGGCACTTAGTCTAATGTACTATAGTATGACATGACCAGATCATGTAGTCGGCACTTAGTCTAATGTACTATAGTATGACTTGACCAGATCATGTAGTTGGCACTTAGTCTAATGTACTATAGTATGACTTGACCAGATCATGTAGTCGGCACTTAGTCTAATGTACTATAGTATGACTTGACCAGATCATGTAGTCGGCACTTAGTCTAATGTACTATAGTACGACTTGACCAGATCATGTAGTCGGCACTTAGTCTAATGTACTATAGTATGACTTGACCAGATCATGTAGTCGGCACTTAGTCTAATGTACTATAGTACGACTTGACCAGATCATGTAGTCGGCACTTAGTCTAATGTACTTTAGTATGACTTGACCAGATCATGTAGTTGGCACTTTGTCTAATGTACTATAGTACAGCTTGACCAGATCATGTAGTCGACACTTACTCTAATGTACTATAGTACGAACGAACAAGTACACTTTATTATCAAAGGGTTAAGAACTGGGCACACAGAACCATACACATTCTGCTTCTCTTATCTCTCCGCTGTCGCACATTTCATTCGCATATCACTGATGACAACAACGATAACCATATATGTACTACAACACATTGTAAATTTGCACTAATCATTATTACATGACTCATTAATACTAATATTTTTGACTTAGCAATTATAATTCTCTACAGTAAATATACTGTAGCAGTGTTAGGAGAATGTTTATTATACTTGTATGTTGTTTATCTTCAAATTATTGTTTTTTGTTTTAAGGTGTCATATATTACGTAATTAGATTGTGTTAAAATAGGCTGTGACTGCGTATATGGAATGGTGGTGTTTTTGATTTGTTGTGGAAGATATTCCACAGCTGAGAACTACAGTCCTAAGTACTAAAGTCCTGGGTACTAAAGTCATGAGTACTAAAATCCTGGATACTAAAGTCCTGGGTACTAAAATCCTGGGTACTAAAGTCTTCCTGTGTACTAAAATCCTGGGTTCTAAAGTCCTGCGTACTAAAGTCCCTGGGTACTAAAATTCTGGGTACTAAAGTCCTGGGTACTTAAGTCATGGGTACTAAAATACTGGGTACTTAAGTAAAGGGGTTGACTTCACTGCACCGGGTTTCACCTCATCTTCCTCAGTCTCTTTCTGCAGCATGACAAGCTACTTGCTGAGAGCATCACATAACGCATGAAGTCTATAGCTCTAGCAAGTATATACTTAGTCCCCAGTGAGAAAGTGACGAGAGCAAATTTATGTAGCACAGCCATCGACAGAGTCCATAGACCCAAGTGACGAGAGCACCTCTCTGTGCTGCAGTCATCCACAGATTTAGCTCACAATCATGCTCACATTCCAAGAACCAACAACTGCACAGATGTGATCTCCTCAAGGTATTGCACACCCTGCAGTTCCTTGCACTTGAAGAACAGAACCACAGCTCTGCAACAGTTCTCTCTCTCTCTCTCTCTCTCTCTCTCTCTCTCTCTCTCTCTCTCTCTCTCTCTCTCTCTCTCTCTCTCTCTCTCTCACACACACACACACACACACAATCACACAGTGTAAATGAAGAGAACACTTCGATCACAAACACTACAAGTAATATGAACACATGCACGCATACACGCACGCACACACACTCAAACACGCACGCACAGAGAGAGAGACAGACAGACAGACAGACAGATACTTACGGCAGTTGGACCAGAATGGAATGCTGGTGCCATACTCATTGTACACAAACAGCTGTGAAAGAGATTCAGAAACAACAATATACATATAGTGAATCATGATCACATGAAATAACATATTGCTAGACATATACCTGTACATGTATAGAATCTCAAACTGCAACATTCTACAAACACTGATCCTTCTTCTTCTTCTGCGTTCATCCGGAGTTTTTTTTTCGGACGTGATTGCATTGTGCCTGTTTACAGCAGAGCTGCGTTCTTGCGCCATTAGGCCGACACATCCGACTTATGCGGGCATTCGTTGACCGGGTTAACCTTCCCGGGGGTTTCTTAGGATGTTTGACTCTCACTGTTGTGGTGTGATCCCCCATCCCAGCTGGCCCATATAGAACAGCCAAAGACATCCT
The DNA here is from genome assembly GCA_963921405.1 of Cepaea hortensis. Classification (NCBI taxonomy): domain Eukaryota; kingdom Metazoa; phylum Mollusca; class Gastropoda; order Stylommatophora; family Helicidae; genus Cepaea; species Cepaea hortensis. The sequence goes on from OY992891.1 coordinate 94,134,658, forward strand.
GGTCAGCCTTCAAGGGAAGGCAGTAGCAGACCATGAGCATTCCCCGCCATCCAAGGAGGCTTCCATACTTGCAGAGCCAACACACAGCGCTCTGGTACTGGGCTCACCCAAGGAATCGTCACGTCCTGCACATGGCTGCTTAGCCTCACTTCCGTATATTGGGCCTTCCGCTCACCATAGTCTGTTCTTCCGGAAACCAGAAGTATGAAGTCTGCAGATGACATCCACACAGTGAGCTTTCGATTCAGACTTTCCACGTAATGGATTTGCTATCCAAGCAATATTCCATTTTGTGCCACTAGGACACTTTTCCACCTTTTATGAAGCCCACACAGTGGGCTTTTGATTCGGACTTTCCACGTAATGGATTTGCTATCCAAGCAATATTCGATTTCGTGCCATTAGGACACTTTTCCACCTTTTATGAAGCCCACACAGTGGGCTTTTGATTCGGACTTTCCACGTAATGGATTTGCTATCCAAGCAATATTCAATTTCTTGCCATTAGGACACTTTTCCACCTTTTATTAAGCCCACACAGTGGGCTTTTGATTCGGACTTTCCACGTAATGGATTTGCTATCCAAGCAATATTCGATTTCGTGCCATTAGGACACTTTTCCACCTTTTATGAAGCCCACACAGTGGGCTTTTGATTCGGACTTTCCACGTAATGGATTTGCTATCCAAGCAATATTCGATTTCGTGCCATTAGGACACTTTTCCACCTTTTATGAAGCCCACACAGTGGGCTTTTGATTCGGACTTTCCACGTAATGGATTTGCTATCTAAGCAATATTCGATTTCGTGCCATTAGGACACTTTTCCACCTTTTATGAAGCCCACACAGTGGGCTTTAAACACTGATCCAACACAGAGCAACATTCTACAAGCGCTGATCCGACACTGAGAGCAACATTCTACAAACAACTTGTTACAGTTGATTCCGCTTAAATTGAACTCGGATAAGTAGAATTTTGCTTAAGTCGACGTTACTGGCTTAGTCCCGGCCATTATCCTTATTTATCATTGTATAAAAAGTCCTGATAAGTCAAATTCGGTTAACTTGAATTTTCATATTAGTGAACATAAAAATGAATACCAACTATATAAGTGTTCACGTTTAAGTCGAACTGTTCATTTCACACCCAAAAAAAGAAATTGTTTTGTGAAAGAATTATTTTTAGTCAGCCGGGTGAACAACAATCGATGCGGCACATACGATATCTCGTTACATGTCAACAATGGAGGATAGTGGGCGAAAGCTTGGTACTTTAACTTTAAAAAGAAAGACTGAGCTGTTGGAAGAGGTTGAACATAGTGTGAAGAAGAAAGTGAATACTTTCTGGCATTTTAAAGCATAAAGACCACTACAGAAAATTATTTTTTGAATGTGAAATCGACGGTGACAGACAGTGAGCTAGAACTGCCGCGTGTGATTTTGTTGATGCTGCCCTTTTAAAATGGTTCACTGTGATTAGATCGGCAAAAGTACCAGTAAACGAGCCTTTACTTATTGCGAAAGCATGTCTTGGAGGTCAGACAGACTGGAATTGTAGTGCTGGCTGGTTGGATCGTTTCAAAAAATGACATTGCATCCATGTATGCCAGTCATTCAACCAACAGACCCTTCCAGCCCTGACTTTGATGATGAGGATGAATGTGGGCTGCATGCACAACTTGTATCACAGTCAGATATTTTGGCATGGATTGACAAAATTGACATTTACATTAGTTTAGTTTAGTTTAGTTTAGTGGATGGTTCAACATCACAGCACACGGGTGCAACCCATAAGTGCTCCGTTCTCCTCCTAATTCAAACCTGAGTCTGGAGAAACTCAGCCCAGTGCACGAACTCCGTAGCACCGGCGAGGCTCCTGAAATACTTTGGGTAGATTTTTAACTCGAAATTTTGCCCGAGCAGCAGTGTTAGGCTACTCTTTTTCGATTTCCAACTGCCAAGGGATTTTTTATGTGTGCAACAATACACACGGGCGTCCGATCTCACTACCCAGAGACCAGGGGAAATTTTATTACTAGACGTCCACGAGAAAATATTCCGATCATAGCTGGGGCTTGAATCCGGGACCTCCAGCACTCGAGGCGGACACCATACCTTGAGACCACGCAGCCCCCGCAGTAAATGACATTTACATTATGCAGACTGGATGTTCAGATGATGCAGTCGCACCATTTTGTGCCTTTAAACAGGCCATGGGAAGACATTTTTCACAAGTCAAGAAGCAAAGCGAAATCACAGACTTTTTCTTTAATTAATTTGGAAATTTTAAAAATTAAACATTTCAACATTTCTGATATTGTATTGCTATTTATTTGTTCACTGTGTTTCCTAAGTGGTGCAATCATTTTACTCAATGCTACAGCATGGTATTTGTGTAAATTAGTGTAGATATGTGCAGTCTGGATAAGTAGAATTTCTGATAAGTAGAATAAATTCCTTCGGCTCCTGCGACTTCTACTTATCCAGATTCCACTTTACATGACAACGACGCCATGATACATGTAGCTTTGATGACTGTCCTTAAACATAAAACCAGGCACCAAGTGCCACATAATCACAAGCAACTGTAAAGTGGAAATGCCAAAGACACAATAATGCATTAAGTGTGCTCACCAGAGGTGCTACCAGCACCAGGAAGATGATGCATGTTGTGCCTCGCATGCGGTACTTGTCTGAGATATACCCTGCCAAGATGCCACCTGCAATATTCACAAACCTCAGATTTATAATTGCATTTCTCTGTGTTTCTCTCTATTTCTCTACGCCTGCAATATTCACAAAATTTGGAGTGATAAGTGCAATTTATTTCTCTGTGCCTGCAATATTCACACACCTTGGAGTCTTTAAGAGTAAATATTTAGTTTTACATTTCCTGATTTGGCTTCACTGCACTGAAACTACTGTGGTTTATTACTATGTGCGACAGTTGTGCACCTGTCCTTTTTTCATTTGTATGCTTTTTATTTGGTTGTATAATTATTCAAACATTGTGTGTTATAATTTATAATAATTTTCTCATCAGTCTTATCTAAGTTGTCCATGACAAAGATAGTTATCACTAAAAGGACACGCCGGTGTGGTTGGAAATGAACAGTCAGACAGACTGGCTGGTGCTGCATCATTGAGGGGTGATTTGATCCTTGATAAGGCAAATGCGGTGATGGCCCTCTGGGAACGCATGAACAATGCAGAAGAACAGATAGAATGTCATGGTCTAGAGAGCATTCAGCAGCAAGGGGTGGTCAGAGGATCTGGTTGCTAGTCATCACTCAGTGGTAAGGCAAGACGGACATATAATCAGATTGCAACGGGCACCATTAGTATTGGAACTCTACACTGGCTGTTGAAGATGATGACTGAGCGCTTATGGGAATGTCCAGAGTGAAATCATGTCAACTCAACACACTGAAATGTCGTATACATGTTGTGTCTTGTAACAAATGTATTATGATTTTTCTGAGTGATTATTACATCGTCTTCTTCTCGTTCCTCTTTCGAGAGGAATGGATCACACCTAGTTATGCACCTCAACAGTCCGTGTGTCAGACTTACAGCTTGCATCTGTGTCAAATGTACTTCCTCTAGACAGATTCCATCCAAGGTAACGGACTCTATCTATCTGTGGATATGATTACATTTCTTAACAACTTATGCCAGAGTAGTGGCCTTTCAACCTACCCTTTGTGATTTCAGACTGCCGTAGGATTTTCGACATGCGCAACTGGCACACGGAACCTCCAGTTTTTCACTCTTATCAAAGAAGGCTAGGTGTCCGATGTCACTACCCTAGAGATCAGGATGCATGTGCTGTCATTAGACACCAATGGTCCTTGGGAACATTTCCAGCCCTGTGCAGGGTTCGAACCTGGCACCTTCTGAGCCCAAGGTGGAAACTGTAACCTCTCAACCACTGCTCACCTTGGCCATATTTTATATGTTTATAGTACGTATAATATGATTTGGCAGCAGACTGTGTTGCGCTGGATTTTACCGGATAGGTATGGATGCCAGTCATTCAGAAAGCAATGGCAAACTACTGAACGTAAACTTGCCAAGACATCAACAACACCAGTAAAATGCTGGTGTTGACAGCATGTCCTGTAAAAAGGATATACCAAAACAAATATAACATAAAATATAATAATACGAGAGAGCTTCAAATGAAAACCTTACAAGTGTGACAGAAATTAGAATAACCACGCCATTATCTTGTAACCTGTCAATATTGTCATCAAGGATGTCAAGAATGTTAAGCATGTGACATCATGGTGCAGATGAATAAAGTGATGTCATAAGGACAGTTTAAAGATGGCCGCCCCACTTTTGACATGCACTAAAGAGGAGCAGTGTTCTGTTATGTGTTGTTGTTTTTTTTTAACAGTGAAGGTGTGAAACCTATAGAAATTCATCGGTGAATGAAGGTCCAGTATGGTGATGCATGCCTGTCAGTCCAGCAAGTGTAAACGTAGAGTAGGAAGTTTCGACCCACAATCAAATCCAAACAACATGGACTTCTGAGTAAAAGGCGTCCTTTTGCAAAATGACAATGCTTGACCCCATACTGCCCGTGCAATGGTTGAAATCATCTAAGACCTCCACTTTCAGTGTGTTCCATATCGCTCATATTCACAGACCTAGCCCCAAGTGATTTCCACCTGTTTGAACAACTCAAAGAGTAAAATAAAAACATTTAAGGTTTTCATTTGAAGCCCCTTCGTATTATATTATTTGTATCCACTGTGCCACTGTGGTTTCTGTTCACCTGGCCCCAGGTAAGTACAGGTCATCACGCTTGTTGTTTCCCTGCAGCATCTTAAGACACTTTTTTGCTTCATTTTAAATAAATTCATTTGTTTTCCTTATGTTGTAAACATTCACAATTGGGGTTTGAAACCGGCCTTCTCAAGTTATAGGCAGATGTGGCACCTCTGAGCCATTACACTCTCATATACAGTTTTCAAGTTTTTAATCATCATCATGTGCCACATCAATAAACATGGGTGGTCATAGTTTGCCATCTCATAGATCTCATACAATCACAAGTCTGACATCATGTTGGTGTGTTTCTGTCCTGATTATACCAGGCAGACAAGCCATCCAGTGATTTATCTTGTTGTCTTCCTCCTCCTCCTCTTCTTCCATCAAATTTTCCAATTGTCATTTGAGTTTGCGGAGGTCAGCATGGCTGAATGAAGAGTAGTTTGCTCTTGAACTCCCAGTGTGCTGATGCCGAAGTACCGGTCAGTTGGACTAAAATGTTGACTTCTCGTCCTTGACTTATGGATGTAAATTACAAGTACCTCTGAAATTGGAATAGGTTTGCCAGATGGCGAGGGACACTGGTAATAGGGAAAGCTAATCCACACGCAAAAACCATAGAAAGAAAGACAGAAGAAAAGAAAGAAAGAAAGAAAGAAAGACAGACAGGCAGGCAAGCAGGCAGGCAGGAAGGAAGGAAGGAAGGAAGGAAGGAAGGAAGGAAGGAAGGAAGGAAGGAAGGAAGGAAGGAAGGAAGGAAGGAAGGAAGGAAGGAAGGAAGGAAGGACATAAATAAATGTTAGAAATCAGAAATTCAAAAACTTACCCAGAATTCCACCAACATCAAAGATGGTCGACACATAGGCTGCCTGTGTGGCATTCACTAGAAGAAGAAAGAACAGCTGAATAAATACACAGCCAACACAAAGATGTTATAGAAACAGCACTGGACAACAGCTGAATAAACAGAAACACCACTGGACAACAGCTGAGTAAACAGAAACACCACTGGACAACAGCTGAATAAACAGAAACACCACTGGACAACAGCTGAATAAACAGAAACACCACTGGACAACAGCTGAATAAACAGAAACACCACTGGACAACAGCTGTATAAACAGAAACAGCATGTGATATATCAGTCTACAGACCACGTGCAACAGATTGTTGGTGGCTTCTGTGTTGATATTCACTCAGGGAATACAAACATAGACATCAATCAATCAATCATGTGCCATGCCGGAAAGCGTGGGCGGTCATGACTCGCCATTTCACTTGATCACCAGATCAGCTCAGTGTTCATGTCTCGTCCATGCCATATGGCAAAGCCATCCAGGTATTTTCCTCTCGGTCTTCCTCTTGGTCTGTTCCCCTTGATCTTGCCAGTTGTCACTAAGTTCTCCAATCCATTTCTTCTCATAACATCTCCAAAAAATTTTGACTGTCTATGTCTAATTTCTCTAATCAATTTACGATTTTCATTTGTCTCCTGTAGTACTTGGTCATTGGTTTTTCTGTCTGTCCATGGTATTCTTTGCATTTTCCTCAGAAACCACATTTCTGCAGCCATCACATGTTTTTCAGCTTGACTGGTCATTGTCCAAGTTTCACATCCATACAAAAAAAAAGAACAAGCTTTATGTAGCACCTCAACACTCTTTTTCTCGTTTCAATTGACATATTTTTATTGGTCAGTATGTTTTTCATCTTGCTAAAGGCTACTTTTGCCATGGTGATTCTTATTCTAATCTCTACAAGGCATCTCCCATCAGATGTTATGACTGTTCCAAGATAATTGTACCGATTCACTTGTTGAAGAATATTCTCATTTACTTGTATATTACATTGTAGTATTTCGTTATTCCTAGTGACGACCATAATCAGTGTCGTTTTACAATTTCAATTTAATTCTAATCCCTTTGCTTTATATACTATACTATACTATACTATACTATACTATACTATACTATACTATACTATACTATACTATACTACATATATATATACTTTTGCTTATTTCACTGATATTTGTCTAAGTTTATACTTTTGTTGTTAGTTAGTTAGTTAGTCGCAGTTCCAACTTCATAGCAACGGGTTGTCCCCGTTATGCTCCGTTCCTGTGCCAGTGAATATCACACAAAACGCTCCCCACTGCCCAAGGTGAAAAGTCGAAAAGACAGGAGTCTCGACAAACAACAGTCCACACAGATACACTGTGCATAATGCCGCCGCCAGAATGTCAACACAATAGTCCCCCTCGAAACCCAGAGTTCATCTCTGATGGAATCGGCAGTCATTTTCCCATCTGTATGTTTCCTAGATGTTCACCCACACAGTCCACGAAATACAATTCATCGTCAATGGTAGTGGCAGTCAACCAGAAGCCCAGCAGCCACGCATTTCTGCATAAGGCAAAAACCGGTCAACTCTGGGACATAGCCATCTGCCATTGCTCCGAACATGCAGTCACGTTCCAAAAAACCTCGGGCACATTCAAAAGCATTTCACACGACACCCACAGCTCACAGTGTCGCGCCACGCACTCACTCAGTAGCAGGGCGACGGAACCATCAAGCCTCCTTAGTCGCCTCTTACGACATGCCTGGTAGGCTACAGTGTTGCTATTCTTTGCTTCCCTTATGGGCCCCGGTAACACGTTATATGCAAAGTGTTCCAAAACATGCAAACAATAGTCCTTTAAGCTTATTTAAGAGGATATTATGGAGGAATACTAACCTGTCTGGCTGAGGTACTTCGGCAGCCAGTAGAGGAATGTGTAGGAGACCAACTTGGCAAAGAACAAGCACAAAGAGAACTCAATGACACCCTGAAACAAGAAAGACCAGAAAATTCAACAGCATCAGAATACAAGACAGACAAAAGAACTATCATCCCTATGTACCATGCAGCTGTGTCAGCAGTTACTTCCCCTTACAGTCACTCTCTTCTTCGGGCATCAGGTCCAAGACAGACTAGCCAATCACAACTCTCCACTCATTTCTGTCGCAAGATATCAAGCCAATCACAACTCTCCACTCATTTCTGTCACTAGATATCTCACAGGAGTCCATGACAAAGTGGCTATTCTTCATCTTTTGCTCGCTTGAAATGTATCTATATCTGCAATGTTGTCTCTTGTATGAAATGTGCCTATATGCAATGCAGTCTTTCATATGAACTATACTGTGTTTTTTTTTTAGTTCACTCAGTAGTTCACAGAGTTAATCTCTCACTGTGGTTGATCTAGGCCAGGTTTGCCTAGATATGTTGTATTTTTGGCAGTCTTGGAGTATGTGCTCTGCTGTCTGCTATGCGAATCCACGTGTCCACATGACTGATTCACCAATCTTGAATTTTGTATACATGTTGTTGCGTAATCTATTGTATTGTGTCCTGTTCTCAGACGCAGAATAATGATTTGTTCTGGTCTGTCCATAAAGTGGTAGCCGCCTTCAGCTGGTTTCTGATTGATTTCTGACTTTACTTTTGGTTGTGTGTAACGGGCACATCAGGCTGTTCTTCTTTTGCTCCTTCCTTAGCTAATCAATCAGCTCTCTCATTTCCAGGTACTCCACAGTGAGATGGTTTCCACTGTATGGTGACCTTACGCTGGCTGCCTAGTTCAGATAGCAGTGTTCGTAGTCCTGGCAATTTCCCAGACTTGAGCCTTCAAGCACTGATGAAGCCATATGCCTCAAGCTCTGAAGGATTTCGGTACATTCATCGATCAGCGTTGTTCATACGAGGAGTGCATGTTTTCCCGTGACCCCCTGGGTTCCTCATCGCTGGAGCTACAGCATTATCCTTTGTGTGATTGTCTCAACAGGCGGCTTGCTGTTCTGTGGAGAGAGCTGAGCCAAATGGGGTACACCCGGTGCAATTACATCAATCTTCATGACTTTAACCAGACATGGGCAACATGGAAACAGGTCCTCCCAGTTTTTCACTCTCGTCTGAGAAGACTTGACATATGATCCATTGTCCCATGATCATGGGAGATATAATTCTTTTTCATATATTGTAAACATACAAACAGCAAAACAGTCTTTGTATACAGTGATTCTTGAATGTATGTCTGTGTCACATATTCCATCTGATGTTTCTGTGTAACAACAGCCACATATATCTATTTACATATTCTTGTACTTTTTAACATGAGTGTTATATTTGTATCATTTTCCCATCCTTATCTCCTTAAAACATAAATCTGAGCTCTCAAAGTACTGCACACTGCAAGATCCTGCTCTGTAACAATAAGCTGATTAATTAATGCAGCAATCTTCGTGTTATCTGTTGACTCCATCAATCAGCCAAGCTTTAACTAATATGGTTATGATGTTAAAGCACAGTGCTTTTCAACAATAAAATTATCAATGATTATAGCAACATAAAGTAAAATATCTAGATAAATCCTTCAAGCTGAAATGTACACATGTTCGAACAGTAATAATGCCAACTGTCTAACACAGTAATTTTAAACCGACTATCATCAGACTCTTTCTGTTTGCACAAAACTGGCCTATATAGATTAATCACTATGGCTTCTGCAAACTTTAACAAGCAACTACTTTGTGTATTAAACAACATGCAAAAGGCACTGTCTCTATCAATAACATGGCCGGTTTCCAACATGTGCCGTGCAATCGACGAAGCAGGAAGTTTCTTGTCATCATTTTACTTTATGTTGTGTGAATTCTGCAGTATGTACCTGATGAGATGCAGCGAAATATGCCAAGCAATAAATCATGCAATCTATGGTTTGTGTCGTCATTATAAATTTCACTACGGGTAAACATTTTTTGATTACAACAACCGTATCGTTTCCTGTAGGTTCCATTGATAAGCCAAGCTTCAACAAATATGTAAATATGATGTTAAGGTACATTGCTCTTCAACAATGAAATGATCAATGAGTACATCAACCTTAGTGTTTCCTGTAGATCCCATCAATGAGTTAGGCTTAAGCAAATACATAATTATGATATTAGGACACAGTGCTCTTCAGCAAATAAAAAGCTAAATGATTACAGCAACCATAGTTTTTCCTGTAGGTTGCATCAATGAGTCAAGCTTTAAAAAAATATGTCATTATGATGTTAAGATACAGTACACTTCAACAATGAAATTATCAACACTTACGGGGATAGTCAAGGCTTTTAGGATGGAAATTGGTTTCTCCTTTGAGCTGATGTGACGATGTTTGGAGATCAAAGCCTGGAGATGAAAGTATCACAAATTTGTCAAAACACTTCACAGATTAAGCTGTCACAACTGTCACAGAGATGACATATATCCTGTCGTGTTGTTATAAATGTCATAAAAATTATGTACATCACCAAAGTATTACAAATGCCATAGGGAAAATGAATACATTGTTACTAGGCTGAGAGTGTTGATTATCAAGCTGGTACACATAACCTAGCCGGTTGTTGCGGTGATAGGGTTAGGAAAACAATTTGTAATACCACATACCACATTCGAAACACAACTGCAGGCAATTTGGAAGCAGACTGCCATGTGTTGGTTTTCATTTAATGGTATGAGTGCTGGTCGTTTAGAAAGCAATGGCAAACAACTGAACTTTAAAGGATATGCAAATAACTTTACAAATGACATAGAAATGGCATCAATATTGAGTTGTCCTAAATGCCATACCAATGAAATATACATCATCAATATGACACACCTATCCTTGGCAGTTTTGATAATTTTCTCTTCCTCTTGAAAAGTTACCTTATTTACAACTACCTGTCCTTCTTCACAAAAACTATACAAGATTGCTCATCGCCAACCTGCTGTAATTTTCACATATCATTCTCCAGCACTTTTTATTCCTTACAAATATTGCATCTGCTTCAGTAATAACAACCTCCAAACGTCACAAAGTGTAACCTATAGATGATTTCTTATACCACTTCACATCCCAACTGTTGAAGATTGCTCTGTATTCTTCTTCCCAATTCACAGCCAATAATAAACTCAAATGCACAAATCTCCTCCTCCAAACATACAGCCCACCATAAATTGTCCCACAGCAATTTCCCCTCATTCCACATTCACACCCATCCATAGATTGTCCCACAGCAACATCTTCTCATCCCACATCCACATCCATCCATAGATTGTCCACAGAAACATCCTCTCATCCCACATTACCACCCATCCATAGAGTGTTCCACTGCAATTTCACCTCATCCCACATTCACACCCATCCATAGATTGTTTCACTGCAACTTCCCCTCATCCCACATTCACACCCATCCATAGATTTTCATGCTGGCTCCGTAGCGAAGGGATTACAGATAGTTTGTAATCCTGCATACCCGCATTCAAAACACAGCTGTGGGTGATTTGGCAGCAGACCACCGTACGTTGGATTTTTTATGAAATGGTATGGGTGTTGGTAATTCAGAAAGCAATAGCAAACTACTGAATGTAAACTTGCCAGGAATCACGAACAGCCAAAAATTTTTTCAGGTTGACAGCTATGTCCATGTAAAGGATATGCAACAACTTTTTTTTTTATAGATTGTCCCACAGCAAAATCTTCTCAACACACCCTCCATATATTGTCCCACAGCATCTTTCCCTTATACCAAACCACAACCCATAGCCTCCCATAGACTGCCTCTTTGCCATGTCCCCTAATCCTAGATCACAACTTACCGTAGATTCCCCGAGACGTATGACTCTTTCTTCTTCTGTGTCAGCCTCTGTATCAACATTACGTGACACAATGTTCACTTTGCTCTGAAACAGATACAATCAAGAAATTAATATAGACTGTAACAAGGGGACATCACCTCCGGCATGAACAATCAATCCATGTTTACAGAACCAAACAAAATTTCATTGACTTCATTCCACAGTTGTCTGCTCCTGAGTTACATGCACTTCCTGGAGCCAGAGAACTATACTTCCTGGGGTCAGAGAACAAAGTCTACCAGCACAGTGCAAAACATTCACTCAACTTAGTTACTTTTTTTTTAACGGGAGTCTCCATGGCGAAGTTGTCAAGCTGTTTGACTCGGGCTCCGAAGGTTGTGGGTTCGATTCGGTTCACGGGTCAAATTTTTTCGGAGACTCCTGTGGGTCGTCGCTAGAGCTACGGAGATCGTGCTTTGTGCGACGCTTTCAGCGCTGCAGAAAGAAACCAAGCCATATGGGATAAAACCTGGTGCAATGAAGTCGACCGTGCCGACTTTTAAGCGAGTTTTTTATTTTAAAAAAATAACAAGTCTTAAAATTCGAGAGGATTGACTTCATTGCACCAGGTTTTATCCCACATGGCTCAGTCTCTTTCCGCAGGACGTCCTGCCAAAAGCATCACACAAAGCATGAACTCCATAGCTCCAGCGATGACCCCCCCCCCCCCCCCCCCAGGAGTCTCCAAGAAAAATGCACTCGTGAACCGAAAGAATTAACTCAGAATTGAACCCACAACCTTTGGAGAGCAAGGCAGATGGCTTGACCACTTCACCACAGAGACTCCCGCAGTCATTCGTATACTCTCCTGAAGTATGGCGATGCCTTATGGTCATATACAGTCTGGTCCTTCTATCCTGAACTACAGAGATGTACCTCGGTCGTGTCTGGTCTGCACTCTTTTACCCTGAAGTGTAAAGATGTCTGAAGGTTGTGTCTTTTATACTGAAGTACAGAGATGTCTTATGATCATATCTAGTGTGTCCTCTTCTATCCTAAAGTATAGAGATGTCTTATCATTGTGTTTAGACTTTTCTCTTCTTTCTTCTATAGTTATGTCTAGTCATTTGACACCTATTCAGGAGCATTAGGGTATCTTGTAATCTTATCTAGACTTCTGACTGTGGTGTACATATGTTCTATATTGTCTAGTCTTCTGACGGTGGTGTACATATGTTCTATATTGTCTAGTCTTCTGACTGTGGTGTACATATGTTCTATATTGTCTAGTCTTCTGACTGTAGTGTACATATGTTCTATATTGTCTAGTCTAGTCTTCTGACTGTGGTGTACATATGTTCTATATTGTCTAGTCTTCTGACTGTGGTGTACATATGTTCTATATTGTCTAGTCTTCTGATGGTGGAGTATACCTTTTCTATAGTGTCTAGTCTTCTGACTGTGGTGTACATATGTTCTATATTGTCTAGTCTTCACACTGTGGTGTACATATGTTCTATATTGTCTAGACTGCTCTCTGCAAGGTTAAGTGGCTTTTAAATCTGAATACACCATACTGACTTCAGCAATGGCTACTAAACTGTCTTGATGACAATGTTATATATCCATAATGACAGTGTTATATATCCATAATCATAATGTTAAATAGCCAAAATGACAACATTAAATAGCCAAAATGACAACATTAAATAGCCAAAATGACAACATTAAAAAGCCAAAATGACAACATTAAATAGCCAACATGACCACGTTATATATTCATAATGATAATGTCATATAACCATGATAATGCATATAGCCATAATGACAATATCATGTAGCCATAATAATAATGTTATATAGCCATAATGACAATGTCATATATTCATAATGAATAATGTAATAATAGCTGTAATGACAATGTCATATATCCATAAACATAAAGTATGTGTTTACAAACACATCAAACACACGCAACATCAGGAGCCAGTAACTCCAGCAGACCAGATACAATTTAACATGTGGATGACACGGATTTTTTCAACTTAAGAAAACAGTGGCATCAATGTGATCCTTCGCACACCAAGCAAATCATCCACATTAACTCATTAACTATCATCTTCCATACAAATTAACTCATTTACTACCAGGTTCCCCTATTATTTTTTTTTTAAAGTTGCATAAACTTTAAAAGACGCTGCAGTCAACACCAGCATTTTTCAGCTGTTGATGTTCTTGGCAAGATTACGCTCAGTAGTTTGCCATTGCTTTTTGAGTGACAGGCTCACATACCCTGTAAGTAACCAACGGGATGCGATCCACTGGGGTTCTCCAAATATTAACTTTTGTTGCGTCTGCTCACTTTGACCTCAAGCGTAGTCCATACATGTTCAACCACTTCTAGTAGCACTGGACTTATTTTTGCCTTGTGGATTAGCTTTACCTTTTACCAGTGTCCCTTGCCATCAAGCAAACCCACTCCAACTTCAGAGGTACTTGTAATTTACGTCCCAAAGTCAAGGACGAGAAGTCAGCATCTTAGTCCAACTGGCTGGTTTAGGGTTTGAACCCGATACCTCAGAATCAGCACATTAACTCATTAACTACCAGATTAAACAACTTGCTGTATCGGAACTAATTTATTGACCTTTCTCCACTAGAGCTTTTTCTTAATTTCAGCTATTTTGTTATTATTCAACATTTTCTTTATGTGATATTTGAAACTGGGTGGTGGAGTACAGGGTATCCTCTATAAACAGGGACATGAGACATCTCATTCCCTCTCCTAGCTATAGGGCAACCCTGTGAGCAAGGTGGGGTAGGCGTATAACCACTCAAACAGGGTCACGTCAAACCATGGGAGAAGATAGTAGAATGAGTTTGAGAGCAGCTGACAGACAGCTGTTGGTTGTGATCTCAAGTCTGTGATGGTAGACAGGGGATCTGTTTCCAGAGACAACGGCTATGGTCTTCGACCAGTATGGTCACTTTGGAGAAGGAATACAATGGCATACTTCTTTTCTGACAGAATTCATTAATGTACTGTCTGGGGTTAGCAAATTTACTATTTGTGATTAACAAATGTACTGTGGGGTTACCAAATGTACTGTCTGGAAATAACAAATGTACTGTCTGGGGTTAACAAATGTACTGCCTGGGGTTAACAAATGTACTGTCTGGGGGATAACAAATGTACTGTCTGGGGATAACAAATGTACTGTCTGGGGATAACAAATGTACTGTCTGGGGATAACAAATGTACTGTCTGGGGGATAACAAATGTACTGTCTGGGGGATAACAAATGTACTGTCTGGGGATAACAAATGTCCAGTTCGGAGTTCATATTTGCACAGCCTAAGGGATCATGAATGTACAAGAGTTAACAAATCTACTTTAAGTGTTAAAACATTTCACAAGGAAGGAAGAGGGAGGGAGAGATGAGGGGGAAACATCTAGGAATGATAGGTTCTGAGAAAATGGTAAAAATGTGTAAATCAAATGGGTGATTATATTGGTTCATTCCAAGGGAAAAAACATCAAAAGATCGCTAAAATACAGAGAACATTTGAGCTGACCGTGAACATATGATGAGACATTTGAGCTGACAGTGAACAAATGATGAGACATTTGAGGTGACAGTGAACATATGATGAGACATTTGAGCTGACAGTGAACATATGATGAGACATTAGAGTTGACAGTGAACATATGATGAGACATTTGAGCTGACAGTGAACATATGATGAAACATTTGAGCTGACAGTGAACATATGATGAGACATTTGAGCTGACAGTGAACATATGATGAGACATTTGAGCTGACAGTGAACATATGATGAGACATTTGAGCTGACAGTGAACATATGATGAGACGTTAGAGTTGACAGTGAACATATGATGAGACATTTAAGCTGAGCTGAGTCACGAACCGAAATCACAACCGCCAGGATATTCCCATACATGTTCCATCTTCATCTTCAACAATCAGAGAAGAGTTCCAATACTAATGCTACCAGTTATGTATCCGTTTGGCCTTTCCTCAGAGAACTGAGTGTCGGCCAGACCCTCTGGTCCCTCCTTGCCATAACAGTCTCTCCTGGCAATCATGGTGTGTGTGTTCTTCCACACTGTACACACAATTCCAAAATCCCTGGCCACGTCTGCCTTATCGTGCACCAATACCCCACCCAGTGGTGCAGACCCAACCAATTTTTCTGCCTGCTCATTTCCCAGCATGCCCTGGAGAACAAATCCAATGAATGCTCCTTATCTTTGATTGTTTAATTGAACCATATAATTTTGAGCAATTTAAAAACCAGGGAGAAATCATCATCGGAGGACATAACATTAACACTAAAACATATGCAGATGATATAATACAGACAATGAACAGGATCTGCAGCATGTAGCAGATCCCAATATTGTGTACAGTGAACAACTAGGGTTAGAATTAAACTGTATGAAAACATAAATAATGGTAATTTCTGAGTGCTGTGATTTCTTGGCAAGTTTACGTTCAATAGTTTGCCATTGCTTTCTGAATGAAAAAAAAAAAAAAAAATCATGCAGTCTGCTTCCAAATCACCTGCAGCTGTGTTTCAAACATGGTAGGCATGACTGCGAATCACAGTCATAACCCTTTTACCAGTGTCAGAATGCATTAGTGTTATAATGTAAATGTATCAAAAGAACTGCGCAGAATAAAAATACCCTACAGTTTTGATACAAATTAAGCATTAAAAAACCACAAAGTTTCATCAACAACAAAAAACTATAGCTCTACCATAAAATTAACAACTGAAACAAATAATAAAACATGAATAAAACTAAATTTACCACAAACTAAGCAAACAAATTGTCTTTTTTATTCTACAAATAATAAAACATTAAGAATTAATTTAAAAATTAATAAATTTTGTTTTTTATTCTACAAATAATTTTAAAATCAAGAAGAGAAACAAGTACAAATAAAAAACATTAAATGAAAGCTTTACTACAAATTAAGCAAACAGAAAAAATGTTTAAAAACAAAAATTATATTAATACTACAAAGCAAACAAAAAAGCAGTAAACAGAAAAAAAAAATTATAATTAGTTGTACTAAAAAAAACGAAGCAGAAAAAACTGTCAACTATAATACAAAACTTCAAAAATATGCAAGTTATACTATTAAGCAAGCAAAAAGAACTAAAAAGAACTCAATTCAAATTAAAGCCGTATTACAAACTTAGCAGGATGAACTGCCGAGAAGTGAACTACAAATTAAAAATGTTTTTAAAAGCTACACTAAACAAGAAGCGCAAAGAATGGAAAACAGTCAATAATCAAATTACTGTTGGTTAATCAAAATAAAAAATATAAGGAAAGAGGTGGCTTATACTGTAAAAGATTACATGTGTATATCACCAAGCCAGGAATTAAGTCACACGGTGATACCTGCGGGGTCTCCGGACCCCCAGTCCCATAACTACTGTGAGCTACAGTTTGATCTGCCTGTACAGTATTGATGCTGGATCCAGTTTGATCTGCCTGTACAGTATTGATGCTGGATCCAGTTTGATCTTCCTGTACAGTATTTATACTGAGTCCTGGGCTGATATCAGGCACTGGCTAATGATATTTATGTGATAAACAATGCATTACTGGTGACCATATAACAGTTGTATGACAGCATGTATCTACTAGTCCAGTGGTTCTCAACCTTTTTTGGTCCATGCCCCCCCCCTTTACCATATGTTAAGAACGTCATTCCCCCCCCCCCCCTTTTGAATTGCCTCCCAATAAATCTCCCCCCTCCCCCCCCCCTTTTACACAGTATACATAAAAATGGAAGCTAAATTTAATAACACTTACTAGAACAAGTCTAGACATCTACATAAAATGTGATTTGCGGATCTACTTAAGTTATAAAACGAATTTCATCAGGGCGAGAAGTACAGGACAATAAAATGTAGAGGGAAAAACAATATCAAGTAGCTGGTTCTTGTATTAATGCAATCTTGAAATGATCTTAATTCCCCACTGGAAACCGTAAAATTCCCCCCTGGGTGGGGCGAATTCCCCACTGGTTGAGAACCACTGCACTAGTCCATATGTTTCATACAATGCCAGCATTAGCTAATTACTATTGGTTACGAGGGGGTTTCAAATGAAAACCTTAAATGTGTGATAGAAATTACAATTACCATGCCATTATCTTGTAACCTGTCAATATTGTTGTTAAGGATGTCAAGAGTGTTAAGCACATGACATCATGGTGCCGACAGTTTAAAGATGTCTGCCACACTTCTGACATGCACCAAAGTGCAATCAGTGACCTCCATTTTCAGTGTGTACCACATCCCCCGTACTCACCAGACCTAGCCCCAAGTGATTTCCTGTTTGGACGACTCAAAGAGAAATTGGGAGGAAAAGCTTTTTCAGTTCAATGAAGAGGTACAGCAGGTGGTGCATGAGTGGTTATACACGTGACCAAGAGAATTTCTTTCTACAGGAATCCAAACACTTTATCAGCACTGGAGGACTTAGATTGAACGCTGTGGTGACTACATCGAAAAATGATACATTTGTTCATTACTTTTTCAGAATATATTCACCCGCATACAAAAAATGTACGGTTTTCATTTGAAACCACCTTGTATTATTTTATGAGCTGGTGTTGTTGTAGCATAGTGGCTAGCATGGTTGCCCGCCAACCTGATGTTCTTGGGTTTGAATCTACATCGAGATGGGTCTTTAAAGATGACCTGGATTGCCAGATGGAAACAGCCTAAAATGGCTACCAGGAAATATCAAGGGAAGGCAGGGAGGCAGGCATGACACTAACCACATCATCCCTTGACCGTCTGTTGGTATATACTGACCACATCATCGCTTGACCATCTGTTGGTCTATACTAACCACATCATCCCTTGACCATCTGTTGGTCTATAAAATATGGGTGCTAGCATCACATGTCCAATACATCTCAAGGCATAGAAATGGATCCTTTACTTTGTACTATCTTTCATGAGCAGACAGATTTGAAACTTTGTAATTACTTTGTACTTGCTATTTTTTATGACGAGGCATATTTGAAACACAATTTTAGCAATGTAACCAAACATATGACACTAAAGAATAGATTACAATAGGTGCCATTAATGTAGAATAATATCATTACAATGAAAATTTGATGTCAATGCAGAAAGGACTAGACCATAAGTGTTAAGTATCTTGCAACAGAAGTTGAGAAGTGAGGATTGTGAGCTGGTGAACCACAAATGGAAACCATTCTCACCAGTATTCATTGCATCTAGTTCCATACCTAATCTCCCCCACCCCAAGAGTTCATAAATAAACACAATGTATTGTTTGGTGCTCACAGATGTAGTAGATTGATCAATCAATCAATCAATGAATCAATCAATCAATCAGATGTAGAAGAAAGAAGTAGAGACTAGAGGACTCCAATGGTTGACATGCATCCTTACACACAATGTTGTAATTCATTGTCTACTGTAAATCTCCTTTCCAACTTTAATGTCCCAATGAATATAAATCTTCCTTCTCATCCTTCTAGCAGAATCTTACTTAAGTGCACTTGTATACTAAGTGCATCCAATTGTCTTGATGACATCCTCGCCACCTGACCAGATAGAATCAGAATGCGAGATCCTGCACAAATTTTATTTGCCCTGAAACAGTTTCTGGCCATGGGTCTGTCATGTGACAGTGCTGTCACATTTATAGGCCTGAATGCATGCAGGAATTGGTGGCCAATCTTTCCCTCACTTTTCCAGATGATAAATCCCAGTTTTGAACCCGCATTTGACCGTGTTCATTTTATTTTTAGCACAGTTTGCTATCAACTTCACTAGCACGCTTGCTGGTGCACAACTTACCCCATACTAAAATCAAAACTATGCCCAAGTAATACCATCACCACACTTCACTTTGCTGTGTATTCACATGGACTGGTCATCATTTTCACATGTAAAATTGAGGAAGCTACATGGAACATTTTGAAACTGAGAAAGCTATATGGAACATTTAGAACTGAGGAAGCTACATGGAACATTTAGAATGGAGGAAGCTACATGGAACATTTAGAATTGACAAAGCTGCATACAACAGTTTATAATCAAGGAAACTAAATGGAACATTTAGAAACAAGGAAACTAAATGGGATATTTAGAACTGATAGAGCTACATAAAACATTTGCAATCAAGGAGGCTACATAGAACAATTCACGATCAAAGAAGCTAGATAGAACACTTAGAATCAGAGAAGCTGGACAGAATAGTTCAGAATCAAGGAAACTTCATGGAACAGTTTAGAATTGAGGAAGCCACATGATAGTGGTGACTTACCATGTACTTTTGGATCCATGATTTTGACGTTACAGACTTAGGTCATGCATGATTCCTTTTAGCGCTGCGAGTTTATTGCCGGTGAAAGACTGAAGGACACACTGGTCGCTTGCTATCGAATGAGACAAGTTATAAGTTGTTGTTACTGTTCGTCCTACAGTGACCGTCATGTGAAAGAATATGTTAGAAGTCAACACTCCCAGATGGGACAGGTTAGAATGTTGAACAGGCAGTTATCTCAAGGGTTGGGTATTTCACTGAATACCATTGTATGAGGCATGCATTGCTACATGGCATGCAGAAACTATCTACATGTGTACAGAATGATGATTCATCCAACTATACCAATACACACATACAGAATAATGATACATCCAGCTGTACTCACATTGTCTGAGTGATCTGGAAGCTTGCAGTTCACATCTTGAGGGTCTGCAGATAAACATCATTTGCATATTTCAATAAGTTTCTAGTGTGTTCTATAGATCTTTTTTTTGGGGTGCTTGCTTTGAGCTCAAGCATAGTCTATACACGTGCTAATACTTCTAGTGCATTAGACTGATTTTTTTCTTTCTCGCCATCAGGCAAACCCACTCCAACTTCAGAGGTACTTGTAATTTACATCCCCAAGTCAAGAATAAGAGGTCAACATTTTAGTCCAACTCACAGGTGTAGGGGTTGAACCCGCTATCTCGGCATCAGCACACTGGAAGTTTAAGAGTGAGTGCCATGCTGTGACCTACATTATGTTACCTCACAATTATCTTCTTCTTATGCTGCTGCTGATCATCTTCCAATAGAACACAGGTACTCAACCAATTCACCCAAGGCATCTGCAGACTTGTTAATGCCTGGTGGGTTTGTGCTGAAGTTGTCTACGCGATGGGGCAGCCAGCCCCACATGAACCTTTCTTGGTCGCCTGTTTCAGCATATATGGTTACTCATCATTGCTGCCCTCAAGGGCGCTGGCAACACATGAGTGATGGGAACAATGCAATGCTGAACATCATCGGTTATCTCAGGTTTAACCACATACCACACAGGACACGTCTTCTTCTTCTTCTTTCGTTCACTTGAAATATGTGTATAACTCCAATGTTGTCTCTCGAATGAATTTAACTGTCTTTTTTAGTTCACTCACTGGTCCATAGAGTGGATAAGTCTACTGGTGCTTTCATCTCCATCTTAACAAACCCACCAGAAAAGAGCAGCTGATGCTACAGGGAAAGGTGAAAGGCAAATTTGATAAAGGAAGACAATCATTAAATGGGGAGACAGCAACAAGAGATGGACCAGAAAGCGGGTACCATTATGATGACAGACAAGCATGTGCTGGAAGCTCATTGCCTCATTGTCTCCGAAGCCACATCTCCATTTCTTCCAAACTATTCTAAATTGGTTCGTTATGTTTCAAAATTGCCTGCCATACAGCAGAACAGGTTTAATATAGCATTTCAGAACTCTTTTTCTGTCATTCTATTAACAATAACATTTCAGAACTCTGTTATTAAATTAACAATGTAACATTTTAGAACTCTCATTCTGTCATTCAATTAATGATGTAACATTTCAGAACTCTCCGTCATTCAATGAAAGCAGTTGATTACATAATGTGTTTTATTTTCTGAAATTCAATGTTCTTCTAGGCCTGTTCTATTCCAAATCTCTACGACCTGAAGTTATAACAAATGTAATTAAATAAGTGCTTATTCCAACAATAAAAAAGCATAACTTACGTGGCACCAAGAAGAGAAACACCAGAATTCCCACTACTCCAATAAAAATCCCGGGCACAACGAACGACAGGCCCCAGTTATCTTCGACAAAAGCTCCAGCGATGAAAGAACCCAGGATGTTTCCAACACTAGTGTGAGCATTCCATACACCCATGATTAAACCACGTCTGAAAGAAAGCATTATAGAACAAGAACTATTAATCCACATCTGAAAGATATCATCATAAAACATGTCACTATCAACAGCAAATTTATCTAATCAATATATACATTTCATTGTTTTTAAGGACTATCTTGTTAATGTTTCTGTTGTCCAGACAGAGAATGGGACTGGCTAAAGTAACGTTCTCAAAACATTATGAAACAGCTTCTGGTATCCAAACATAAACCTATAAATGATCAATTTTATATTTACACTACGTTACTGACATCATTATTAAATTGAGTTGCATTATTTCTTCAAGCCAGTGGCTCATGACACTGACTTTGATTAGCATTTTTTCAGGTTGGCTTTTCCTAGCCTTTGACTGTCCCCAGTCTACCTACAAGACAGCAGGTTTGTATCTCTCTTTGTATGGTTCCTATCCCTTGAAATGTCCAATATGGGAGACCCTACCAGTAGCTGTGCTAACATCAGCATAGCTTTGTGGGGGGTCTTTGAAACACACAAGCCCCCTACTTCTTCAAGGTGGAAACACATCATAGAGACTCTACATTATTGTGTGCTGCAGACACATGGACAATGAGTCAACAGTGTGATAGTAACATTGATGCTAATGAAATGTGCTTATATAGAGGAATTAGAATAATAGTATGTCATATTTCAAGTGCCCAATGAATGTACTGTGACAGGTGTGTCGTACCATTCTCATGTCAATTTTTTCATTTTCATGTTGTCCATTGTTCTCATTTTTGTATCTTGTCATTCTTCTCATTCAGTTCTTATGCCTTAATGTAGTCTCTGTAGTGTCATCTCTGTGATTATATGTTGTGTCTTGTTTATGTATTTGTTTGCTGATGAAGGCTAGTCACCGCAACGTCCTGTGTTTTCCATAATTGTGTTCTGTAAAGCTGCTTTACATTGTGTTATTTTATATTGTGTACAAATAGTGACATCCGAGGGGCAATAAATGCATTCACGCAAGGCACAACAATCTACTTACTTCCCTTTGCCAAACCAGTTGCCAACACAAGTCACGACACCCGGCCACCCCGTGGCTTGGAATATGCCTCCTATCACCTGTGGACACAAGTCATGTGACTATATTACACAAGTCATGTGACTATATTACACAAGTCATGTGACTATATTAAGTGATTACAAAAAACCAGTGACTATCTGATTCCGTCTATGTTTCCTTCTGCGCAGACAACAGTGTTGGTTTATCATTGATAAAGAGTTGTGGTTGTTAAAATAGCAGGTTAGGTTTTACAACTCTTGGTCTTATTTTTCTAAAGTGTTGGCATTCATGTCATTATTTAATGTTGCGTTTGTGAACCATTTTTGTACTGTTATGTTTGTGGTGTTGAGTCAACCAGGGGCATGTCATCATCATATTTTTAGGCTATTTTCCTGCTGCTGCTTTTGTTGATGTTTTTGCTGGTGCTGATGCTGATTCTGTTGTTCTTTTTCTGCTTTTCTTATGTTTTTGTTGCTGCTGCTGTTCTTGTTGTTCCTACCTCCGTTATAGTTCCTGCTGTTATTATTATTCCTGGTGCTACTGCTGCTGAAGCTGAAGGTGTTGGTGTTACTGCTGATGGTGCTGTTGTTTCTGCTGCTCTTGCTGTTACTGTTGTTACTGTTCTAGCCATTACTGTGGTTATGGTTCCTGTTGCTGCTGCCACTGCTGTTATTGAACCCCATGTATTTGAATTACTCTACTTGAAGAAGCAGGGACCAGTGGTCACATGGTGCCATGCCAGCAGACAAAGCATCATACTCACCCTGAACAAGCTCACAAGTTCTCCATGTGGTATGTGCAAGATGTGGGTGTTTAACTGTCCATCATTAGCATGGGGAACTGCTGCGAGTCATGCAATCTCCGAGACTACACATATTACACAGAGACAGTATATAAATAAACTCGCTGACCACCCGGCCCGGCATCGCCAACCCCCCGGCAGATGAACGTGCTTGAGCAGTGCGTACTCAATTTGTTTCCAGTCTTGCTTCCTGTTGCTTGTCTGTTTCTGAAGCTCATAATGACTTTCTCTTTCGTGCTTGAGGAACAATTTTTGATTTTAAACTAACTAACTATTTCAGTTGGATCCGCGGGAGTGAGAACAACATCTGTAAAAATTTCATCTCAATCGGATAAACTGTTCAGGAATGCATAAAGGACACACACACAAACATTCTCTTTTATCTATATAGTAGATAAACACACATGTATTGTTTAGTATAAAACACACATGAATTGCTTGAACAACTCTACAACTCTAGTTGGTCATGCATCGAAGTACATGCTAAAATGTCATTTGGAGTGACAGTTTCGAATCCTGGTCGGCAACTATAGCTTTCAATTTTTATGTTGTCTAGTGTGTCCTCTAGTCTCTACTTCCTCCTTCTCATTTCTATTAGTACCAAACAATACAATAGAGTTTATTTATGAACAAAAATCTGGCTTCATCCCAGTGAACAATCCCCTAGACAACAAAGTTTCAATCCTCAGCTGGCTTCATCCCAGAGCAGACCGTGGCCATTCCTCCACTAGTTAGTCTCTGCCCAAGCTGTCCCTCATGCAGCTGAAGAGGTGTTGGGGGGTCACCAAGGAGGCACCTGACATCTCCTATTGTATCCCCACACTTCATACATCCAACTGCATGTAGAGAGCTACAGTGGGTATGTTTAATCTGTGTTCAGTGCCTGCGATATCAACATCTTGAGCCATCAATGTTTGATAACCACAAGACAACTTCCTGACTAGTATTTACAATACACAGAGAAGATTATATAAAGTCCCTAATTCTAAATAATATTGTCACTCGAAGTATGTCTGGCCTAACTGGAAGCAAAAACCAAGTGAGCATTTTCAGCATTTAAAGGATTTATTGTCGCTGCCGCTTGTCACACACCACTAGCAGCCATCATACAATTATTTCTTCGCTGATTAAATACTTTATCGGTGTGCAATTTATTAATTTAGTGAGATTCCTCACACACTCTTCTACACTGTGTGTCACTACCGACCTGTTTCAGTCATAGGTTGCACAATAGTAATGGTTTAAAAATGGCCACCAAAAGAAGTTCGATTAAAGCAACATAATGTCATAGAATTTGTCAATGCTGAGTGTGTTGGGTACGTTGTGAATTAGGTCAATCCTCACTAGCTGGCGCAAAGCGGACTGGCTGTCCGTCAACCGAATTGACTCCACACAACATTCACCAAGTTGATGACATCATTCATGGTGACCGTTGGGTAACACTGAATGAACTGTGTTCAGTAAAGTAAGGGCAGTACACAGACCGTCATTAAAGACCTGGGTTATTCAAAGGTTTGTGCTCGGTGGGTACCCAGAATGTTAATAGACAGACATAAAGAAACAAGGAAAACCACAGCCATCAAACTCCTGCACCATTACAAAACTGAAGAAGAAGGGTTTTTATTGAATATTGTGATTGGTGATGAGAATTGGATTCATTTCTTTGAACGAGAATCCAGATAGTCAATGGAATGGTATCACACAACATCACCGACAAGAGAGAAGTTCAAAATGTCACCATCTGTAGGGGAAGTTTATGGTCTCAGCGTTTTGGGATGAGAAATGTCTGATTCTTCTCGACCACTTGGAACAGGGAAACATTGTGAATGCTGACAGTTACATTGTAGCTGTGAAGAAGCTTAGAGGGTGTCTACAATGACTTTACCCATTCAAAGATCTGAGAACTGCACTACTGTTGCACGATAATGCTACGCCACACACCTCTAAATGCATCATTGTTACGATTGCAGAATTGGCTGGACATTATTATCACATCCCCATTACAGTCCTGATTTAGCACCTTAAGACTTCCATCTGTTTGCACCACTGAAAGAAGATCTTCATGGGCATCACTTTGAGGACACAGAGATATTTAAATGCACCACACACCAGTGGTTTAGGAAAAAGGTCACACATTTTTACAGTGCAGGGATACATGCCCTTGTGAGAAGACGGACAAAAACTATAACGAATAACAGAGACTACACTGAGAAATAAATTTTTGAAGTACAGAGTTAAGGCTTCATTTCAATATGAATTTTATCTGGGTTTTTTTAGCCTATCACTGTCAACTGTCATTTACTGCCAATATAGTACCTTGCGGTGTATGGCGGGAGGGGGAAGGGTCTTTGAGCCTGAGGAATTAAGGCCACCTGGCTAGTGCAGTCGTCGCGAACTGTGCAGGTAAGGATTTTCTTTTTGCCCCCGACAGAAAAAAATCCCACACCTTACCGAGGATTCGAACCCAGATCTCCCGAAGGAGAATCCAACATTCTAGCCACTTGGCCAGTGTCTATGTTTTGCCTGTAGAATGAAATTAAAAATTATGAGGCATTACTTATTGACCGCCCCTTGTGTACAGTGCCAGCCCCATATATTGATAGACCAACTGGCACTTGCTGGGTCAATATCCAGCCTTGAAAGAGATCTGACCACATGACACTGACAGGACAGCGTACTGGACACAGTGTTACCACAACTCGCTGGGTCAATATCGAGCCTTGAGAGGGATCTGACCATATGACCACTGACAGGACAGTGAGATCTGACGACATGACCACTCACAAGACAGCATACTGCATACATGACCACTGACAGGACAGCTTACTGGACACATGACCACTGACAGGGCAGCATACTGGACACATGACCACTAACAGGACAGCGTACTGGACACAACATTACCACAGCTCGATGTGACTGGAGCATTTCCTGACACCCGTTTAAGGCTGGGTCAATGTTTAAACAATAATCATCTCAACGAGGATTTTAACACACGATCACGGAGCTATCAGCCAAGCATGTCAGCAACTGCACTACAACAACTTCTACTGTGACATATATGTTCTGCATGTTCACATAAATTATTTGATCATCACAAAATATCAGTTCAGTCCTATGTTTCTTCTCTCACCTGTATTATCACATAAAATGAAAAGGTGTGAACATCAAAGAAGTAGCCCAGGCCAAAAGCGATGGTGAACACACCACTCAGAATCATGCCGGCCGACAGGTAGTATCTCAGGTTCATCCTGTCTGCAATGTGCCCACTGTGGAGTCAGAGCAACATGTCTAATAATGTCAAATGATAGCCTCTAACAGAACAAAGACGGACAGATATGTCATGTGTTTACTTAATTAATTTGTGTTTGGCGTTTGCTCACTTTAAACTCAAGCATAGTCCATATGTGTGCTACTACTTCTAGTGCATGTGAGTTAGCTTTATCTATTACCAGTTTCCCTTGCTATTAGGCAAACTCACCCCGACTTCTGAGATTCTTGTAATTTACGTCCCCAACTCAAAGATGAGAAGTCAACATTTTGCCAGCTGGCGTGGGCGATCATGCTTCTCCACAAATTATTATCTCTGACAGCACAGATCAGTTCATATGCTTACTCCCTTCCGTGCCATGACACAAAACTGTCAAGAATCTTTTCACACTATCTTCCTCTATCTCTCTTTCCACAAATCTTTCTGGTTGTGACATCATATTCCAGTTTTTGTCTTCTCATAATATGGCCAAAATATAATGACCGTTTCCTTCTGATGTTTGTGATAAGTTGTCTTTGGTATTAAGCTTTCCTCAAAATGTCCAGATTGCTTGTTTTGGCTGTCCAATTAGTTTTCAGCATTCCTGTATACAACCCCATCTCCAAGGCTTCCAGGGATTTTTTCGCCTGTTTACTAATTATCCAGGATTCACAATCGCGTGTTAAAACTGGTTCTAAGTAACATGGAAGAACTCTTTTTCTAACTTTCAAGCAAGGACTTATTGCACAAAATGTACTTCATTTGACAGATTGCAGTGTTTGCTTGTTTTACTTTAAGCATATGCATCACATAAACAAGCCTTCCTGTTGCTTGCCCTGGTCCAAGAAGGATAGATGTTCAATCCCCTCCGCAGAGGTCAGTGGTAACTATCATATAAACACCATCATGTGCCATGTCGATAAGCATGAACTTTCGTGGTTTGCCATCTCGCATGATCACCTGATTCATGGATCAGGTCGGGACGCAGAGGTGTTTCCAAAGCACCAAGGCCAGGTTTTATACTGGCCAAGACCTATTAACACCTCCTAGTCGTGCATCCTAGGCAACAAGTCCCTCAGGGTCCAGGCTAATATAGTAGGATCTCTGATTTTTCTGAAGTCTGAGAGTATCTGCCTGCACGGCGAGGAACCACCAGTCTGCACACCAATAAGCCAGACATGGAACAACGGATACTCACGCAAACCTTAGTCCGGTATGACATCACACTGATGTTGGACAACAGGATGTCTTCATCCGACATACAGGACTTCACAGCCAGCAAACACAAGCAAGCAAGCATGGATCAGCTCTATGTTCTTGTCTCAATTATGCCATGTGTTAAAGCCATCCAGGTATTACCTCTCTGCCTTCCCCTTCTCCCATTAATTTTACCAGTTGTCAATAATTACTGTGCAAGACATTACTGTGCGAATATGTGTATATTTCAACTTGAAAGATTTATCTAATTAATTTACTTTACGTTGTGTGATTTCTGCAGTATGTATCTGACGAGATACAGCGAAATATGCCAGGCAATAAATCGTGCAATCTATTATTTGTGTCTTCATTATTCAAATTCACTACAGGAAAACATTGTTTTGAGTTGCCAATAAGTTTTCTAGTTTATTCCTACTTATAAAATGCCAAAAAATCTGTACTGTCTGCGTCTAATATCTCTAATCAATTTACAATGTTTCTTGTAGGACTTGCTCATTGGTTTTTCTGTCCATCCATCGTATTCTTTTAAATTTTCTCAGAAACCACTTTTCCCACTGCCATTAAATGTTTCTCAACTTGTCTGCTTTTTTATCCATATTTCACACACATGCATAACAGTAAAGGTTCTATATAGTACTTCGACACTTTTCCTCACTGTAATTAACAGCTTTTTATTGCTATGTTTTTCATCTTGCAAAAGCCTACCTCATTGTCTTTGTTCTGTTTTTCCCAATGTGTCTATAGAACACAGCTACAAAGGTTAATAGTATTTACTTGATGTCTATTCTGCACTGTCTTTTTCACTGCATATATAACATGTTACTTTCTGTGACTCTTTATTCTCCCAATTCTTCTCTTATCAAATGGGTTTCAGTTTGTGTTAAATTTCTTCTGTAGTTCTTTAGTTCCCACCTTTTCTTAATATGGTTCCAATTTACAGAATACCATGTTAATATTTTCTTCTGACTGCCTCGTACCCGAAATGTTCTCATCTCTAATGGTATCAAGATGGCCGCACATCATAACAAATAACCATAATTATTCCATATATTACCCAAAGGAATAACCACAAGTATTATTTCACAAAGGTATAACTTTAGGTCTTTTAAATACTTCCCAAACGAATAACCGTAAATATTCTATCTACGTCCCAAATGAATTACTATAAGTATTCTATCTAGTTCCCAAAGGAATAACCATAAGTATTCTACTCATAAACAAATAAACATAAGTATTCTATCTACTTCTAAGATAAATAAGTACAAGTGTTCTAACTACATCCCAAAGGAATACCCATAAGTATTCTACTTCCCAAAAGAATAACCATAAGTATTCTAAGTACTTCCCAAAGGAATAACCATAAAAATCCCATTGACTTCCAAAAGGAATAACCATAAATATTGAATATACAGAAGGAAGATTTCACGGTGAAAGAACTGAAACTAAGGTTGTTCTCAGTTTGGTTTATTCCATTGATTATTTCATATTCTGTAAATCTTGCTACCATTTTCTCCATCAACTTCTCTATATTGCACAGATGGAGATCAACTTAAACACAAGCTCTTATTACCCTTTTGTTCTAAATACTCCAAACAAACCTTAAAAACATGGCCACCGCATAGGAGATGAGGTAGCAGAGATCCAAGGCTCCCAGCAGGTCAAGGCCATTAGAACCATCTGAAATTAATAATACAATGGTAAGTCCAGAAATATTTTAACAATACAAATAAACAACGGCAGAAATAGCTACATTAAAATCAGTTGCGTATCCTTTACAGGACATCGCAATCAACTCCAGCATTTTTTGGCTATTTGTGATTTCTTGGCACGTTTACATTCAGTAGTTTGCCATTGCTTTCTGAATGACAGGCACACCATTGTATAAAAACAGCACAAGACGGTCTGCTTAAAATTGCCTGCAGCTGTGTTTCGACTGTGATATGCAGGATTACAAATTGTGTTCATAATCCCTCCACCACAGCGCCATCTATTTTATAAGTTTATCATTAATATTCTACCAAGCCCGGTCTCTTGGCTGTGGTTTCACTAGATAGTAGATAGGAAACGGGCTTGGTAGAATCAGCGGGGAAAGAAAATCCTGTTGAGCTTGACTCTAGTCCGACTTTGTGAAGACACATGAAGGGTGTAGCATAGGTGGGAGCGCAAGCGCAATTGAAATATCACTACTTTTATCGTTTCTTTCAGTGTCAGATGGGGAGTTTGACAGTAGTACACACTTATGCAAGTCCAGACACTTGGTCAGGAGGGGAGTTTGACAGACATAAACCCTCATACAGGTCCAGACACTTGGTGTGAGGTACTCAGCTGAGGGATATGGCTGAATGCCTCTAAGTCAAATCCCCCGGATGTGAGGGCCTGGCCGCTACCCACCTTCTGCTCTTAGAGGTTTGATGCTGAGCCAACAGCATCTACAACCTACCTTTCTCCAGACGTACTGGTCACCCTTTCCTCTGGAGTAAACAAGGCAAGGCCAAAAGATGGGCAACACATGTTCTCTGAATCTATGCCCAGGCATTGTGCGATGGAATTTTAGTTCCAATCCACATACTTTCGTCTGTAAAGACTGAAAGGTGCCACTTACAAATTATTATTATCAAATGGTGTTATACTGAACTCCAGATAAACCCACCTGGCCAACTGACATGGTTATGTATCGATTTGTTGCTGACTCCCTTCCATCCAAGACACAAGACTGTCAAGAATTTTCTGTCAATGTTTTCCTCAATCTCTCTTTCCACAAATCTTTACAGTTGTCACAATATGTTCTGGTTTTTGTCTTCTCATAATATTGGCAAACATTGACAGTCCTTTTCTGATATGTGTAATAAGTTTCTTAGCCTCTTTCAAACTATTTTGATTACCGATTGTGGCTGTCAACAGAATGTTCAGCATGTTTCTGCAAAACCACATCTCTGAAGCCTGTAGTGATTTCTTTGCATGTTTAATAACTGTCCAGGATTCATAGCCACGCTCGCTTTGAGCTTAAGCATAGTCAACGTACGTGCTACCACTTCTAGCGCACTGGACTGATTATTGCATGTGGATTAGCTTCCCCTATTACCAGTGTCCCTCGCCATCAGGTGAACCCACTCTGACTTCTGAGGTACTTGTAATTTACGTCCCCATGTCAAGAATGAGAAGTCAAAATTGTAGTCCAACTGACCGGTGTAGGGGTTGAACTGCTACCTCGGCATCAGCACACCGGATGTTTAAGAACGAGTGCTCTTATCCATTCAGAAATGCAGACTACCACTGTCATATGTTAAAACTGGCTCTATGTAACATGCAAGAACTCCCTCTAATGACAGGGATTTATTGCACAAGATGTTCATAATATAAAATGCAGTTTTCATCTGTCCTATTCTGCTCTTTATCTCTATGATGTATCTTCCATCTGATGTTATCCATGTGCTTAGATATTTGAATGTCTGCCATCATAATCATCATCATCATCATCATCATCATCTTCCACTTCTACCGTCAAGCGTCGTGGGGAGGAATAATTTGTGTTCCAGCGCCCGGTGGGCGGCACTGGATAGTGTCATTCCGTGTGGCTGTACAATGTCTTTGATGTCGTCAATCCATTTTCTTCTTGGACGTCCTCGTGGTCTCGTCGCAGATGATCTTTGATGTAAGGCCAGTGATGGTAGTTGCTGGTTGGTTGGTTAGTTAGTTAGTTAGTTAGTTAGTTAGTTAGTTAGTTAGTTAGTTAGTTAGTTAGTTAGTTAGTTAGTTAGTCGCAGTTCCAACTTCACAGCAACGGGTCATCCCCATTATGCTCCATTCCTGTGCAATGAATATCACACAAAACGCTCCCCACTGCCCAATGTGAAAAGTGGAAAAGACAGGAGTCTCGACAAACAACAGCCCGCACAAATACGCTGTGCATAATGCCGCCGCCAGAATGTCAACACAATAGTCCCCCACGAAACACCCAGTTCATCTCTGATGGAATCAACAGTCATTTTCCCATCTGGATGTTTCCTAGATGTTCACCCACACAGTCCACGAAATACAGTTCATCGTCGATGGTAGTGGCAGTCAACCAGAAGCCCAGCAGCCACGCATTTCTGCATAAGGCAAAAACCGGTCAACTCTGGGACATAGCCATCTGCCATTGCTCCGAACATGCAGCCACGTTCCAAAAAACCTCAGGCACATTCAAAAGCATTTCACACGACACCCACAGCTCACAGTGTCGCGCCACGCACTCACTCAGTAGCAGGGCGACAGAACCATCAAGCCTCCTTAGTCGCCTCTTACGACATGCATGGTTCCCTTATGGGCCCCGGCAACACACAGGAGGGTAGGTAGTTGCTGGTGTTGCATTCTAACGACATGGCCAAACCACTTGATCTTCTGTCTTTCAATAAATGTGGCACAAGGTGTTGATCCCACTGTCTGTCTGATAATAGCATTTCTTACTCGGTCTCGGATTGTTAAGTTGGCAGCTCTCCTCAGGCATCACATTTCACAGGTGTTGATTTTGCGAAGGTGTAATTTAGATAAAGTCCAGGTCTGAGATTGGTAGCAAAGGGTTGGTGTGAATATGCTGTTTATTATCTGTTATTTTGCGGTTGAATGTCTGTGCTTGCCCTAAATTAATCATCATAATCAAACGATTGCCATCAATCATCATGAGGAGGAATAGTTGCTCCAAATTACCACCTCTAACTTTAATTGTACATTTAGGCTCGATCTGGTTCTTGGTAAAAGGTAAAGTAGTTTCCTGATACATACTGCCATTGCAGAATGACAGACATAGAGGCTTACAGACACAGAGACTGACAGATAGACAGATGCTAACAGACAGACAGACAGACAGACAGACAGACAGACAGACAAACAGACAGACAGAGAAACTGACAGAGAAACTGATAGAGAAACTGACAGATGCATATTGACAAACACAGAGGTTTACAGACAGACACAAAGGCTGACAGACAGACAGATGCTAACAGACAGGCAGGCAGACATAGAAGCTGACAAACACAGACTAACAGACACAAGAGCTGACAAACAGCTACAAAGGCTGACAGAAAGGGCAGCTTACTGAACGGAGGCCAATCACACCAGTACTCATTGGACGTGTTGATGAACTTGCTGTGATGCACAGTGCTGCAGTTGTCTCGATGGAGGACACTCTGAACACAAGAAAACACACATGTTAACAGACATGTTTACAAACAACCATCATTAGATATTTTCTTCTTCTTCTTCTTTCATTCACTGAAATGTGTCTATATCTGCAATGTTGTCTCTTGTATGAACTTTGTCTATATCTGCAATGTTGTCTCTTGTATGAACTTTGTCTATATCTGCAATGTTGTCTCTTGTATGAACTTTGTCTATATCTGCAATGTTGTCTCTTGTATGAAATTTGTCTATATCTGCAATGTTGTCTCTTGTATGAAATTTGTCTACAACTGCTCCATTGTCTTTTGTATGTCTTTCTTTGTCTTTTTAAGTCCCCTAAGTGGTCCACAGAGTTTTTATCTTCCACTGTTGTCTCTCTAGGCCAGCAGATTTGCTTAAATATGTTACATTCTGGGCAGTCTTGGAGTATGTGATCTGCTGTCTGAGGCGTAAATCCACATGTGAACCTGGCTGGCTCGCCAATCTTGAATGAGACACTTTATTCCACTGCAAACTTGATGGCTTGAGTTGTGGAAGCATGGTCAGGTAGAGGACTCTTTGTTTACAAGCTTTCATTTGTATGGGACACCTGGTGACAGGCCCATATTTGTGTGGGACACCTGGTGATGAGCCCATATTTGCATGGGACACCTGGTGACGGGCCCATATTTGTGTAGACCCACTGGCATTGGGCGGGTGATGTGGGCAGTACCATGACAGCCGCCTTTACTGCCACAGACATTTCATGGGACACATTTCAGAGTGGGTCAACCTGGGACACATTTCAGATTGGGTCAACTTGGGAACCAAGGTCATCATCAAGTGCCGTGCCAGCAGGAATAGGTATTCATGGCTCTCCACAGATCTCGGTCTTTGGTTTTCTGGATCAACTCTGCTGCTGATACTCCTCCGTGCCACCGTCTCAATCCATCCAGCATCATTTCTCTTGGTCTGCTTCTGCCTCTCTTCCCCTCGATCTTTCCAGTTGTCACTATGTTCTCAAATGCCTCTCTTCTCATTACATGACCAAAGAAAGCTGTTTGTCTCTTTCTTATTGTTGTATATAGTGTTCTAGTTTGATTAGCCTGTTTCAGGCAGTCGTTGTTACTTACTCTGGCAGTCCAAGGAATTCGCAACTTCCATCTCAGGAATCACATCTCTGTTGCTTCTAATTTCTTCTTAATTTGTTCATTTACATTCCAAGATTCACTGCCATACGGCAAAACTGGTTCTACATTGCATTTCAGCACTCTCTTTCTTACACTCAGTGATAGTGACCTATTGCACAAGATACACTTCATTTTCTGAAATGCGGCATTTGCTTGCCCTATTCTGCTCTTAATCTCTGTTGTACATCTTCCATCTGATGTTATAAATGCCCCTAGGTATATAAATTATCCACTTGGTTAAGAATTTTTCCTTCTATTTCTATGTCACATTTTGGTGTCATAGAAATAGAAGGAAAAATGCTTAACCAAGTGGATAATATTTGAACCAAGGTACATTTTTAAAATCTGGCAGAGAGTACATTTAAGCCAATGACAATTGGGCAAAAACGAGCATCTAGCCAATGCACTACTACGGCTCCCATCGAAGCATAGGCCAACTCAGTGGGTTTTGGGATGAAGTTCTCCTTGAGGAGAACAAACAGATATCTGCCATGATAGCTCGATATTGAAGGCGAGACTGGGTATTTTAAAATGTAAGGAAAGTGAAATTATGTGGACATGTAAACAAATATGAAAGCCCACAAAATAAAACTGTGCAGGAATGCGTATTGGGCCTGGAGTGTCTGGCCAAAAGACTAGAACATTGGACTCCGACTTTCTTTTCTGATGGAGGAAGAAAGAATACCCTAACCTGCAGTTTGCAGCGGCTGCACCAGCCAGTGGCCTTAATTCCTTAGACTCAAGACCTCTCTGCCCTACATCACAAAGGTATTATATACAGTAATGACAGTTTATAGGCAGTAATGACAGCATACTGGGGAGGTGGAGAATAAGGAGAACATAATGCTGATGGATTCAAGACCTGATGGATAATCAACAGATACTACACTCTTGGAGGAGCAGCTGGCCAAGTGGCTAGAACGTTGGATTCTCCTTCGGGAGACCTGGGTTCGAATCATCGGTAAGGTGTGGATGTTTTTCTGTCGTGGGGCTAAAAGAAAACCCTAACCTGCACAGTTCGTGGCAGCTGCACTAGCTAGGCAGCCTTAATTCCTCAGGCTCAAGACCCCCCTGTCCTACAACGCAAGGTACTATATAGGCAGTAAATGAAATGACTACACTCTTGACACGGCTGTGTACGTGTAACAGCAGCAACGCACGTCTACACTTACCTTAACAACACTGATTGGCTTCCGGGAGAGATGGTAACTCGTGTAACACAGAAAGGTGAACCCTAAGATAAACCATCTGTACCTGTGAAACAGCAAAGCAAGAATAGTATTAACAAAAACAATAACCTTATAAAACCAAACCAATAATGTAGGTTATCATGGCCGAATAGATAAGAACGCATGTTCTTAAACATCCGGTGTGCTGATACCGAGGTATGGGGTTCAGCCCCTACACCGGACAGTTGGACTAAAATGTTGACCTATCGTCCTTGAGTTGGGGACGTAAATTACAAGTACCTCTAAAGTTAGAGTGGGTTCACCTGATGGCGATGGACACTGTCAATAGGGAAAACTAATCCACACGCAAAATTCGGTCCAGCACTACTGGAAGTAGTGTGTATGGACTACGCTTGAGTTCAAAGCGAGTAAGTGCAAAAAAAACCATAACCTTATGAAACAAAAACAATACATTATAAAACAACAATAATGTTATAAAACAACAACGTTATAACAGAAAAACAATAACCTTAAATAACAAAAACAATAATCTTATAAAAGAAAAACAATGTTATAAAACAAAACCATTAAACGCAATCTGACAGCAGCCACTGCCTGTCATAGGAGGGGCAATATATGAACATTACACACGTACTTTACCACATCAGTGGGAAAATGAGGTGACCAGTGGCTTTCCTCTCTGCTTCAAGTAACATTCAACTGCATATTTACAGACTATAAGCAAAGTCAGGTGTCAGGTCTTAGATATGACTGAGCTACCGTATGACAGTAGACAGTACTACCTGCTTTCTGTCAGCGCCGAATGTTGGGATGTCAGGTCTTAGTCAGATATGACAGCTACCATACGACAGTAGACGGTACTACTGCTTTCTGTTAGAGCTGAATGTTGGGTGACGCTCACCAAACCCCACATTGTGTCAATGGCTTTTGGCGGGGGAGCACAAGTGGGAGGTGTACAAGCATTATCCTCACGCGAGGCGCGAGGAAATGCAACCTAAACACTAACTGTCATGACAGGGCAGAACAGGCCCTAATGCGAGGCGTGAGGAAATGCAACCTAAACACTAACTGTCATGACAGGGCAGAACAGGCCCTAATGCGAGGCGCGAGGAAATGTAACCTAAACACTAACTGTCATGACAGGGCAGAACAGGCCCTAATGCGAGGCGCGAGGAAATGTAACCTAAACACTAACTGTCATGACAGGGAAGAACAGGCCCTAATGCAAGGCGCTAGGAAATGTAACCTAAACACTAACTGTCATGACAGGGCAGAACAGGCCCTAAACCTTGGTCAGAAACTAGTATAGAATTGAAGCTCTGACAGTTGGACAGTTGGAGCATTGCTTTGCTGATCCGACAGCGTCTGCAGCTTGTCTTTTTCAACATGTATTGATGTTACCTTTCCCCTGGCGAAGCCAAGACAGGGATCATGCTGCATGAGCAACACATGGTCTCTAGAATTCAACCCAGGCGGATTGCTATGGAGAGGTTATTGGACCTTTGTTTTAAGCACAATGCAACAAACTATCATCTATTAAGATGGCAGGTGCCAGTAAGTAGTAATCTGTCTGAAGAAGAGGTGACAAATGCCTTTCTCACTCGTAGGGGTGGGTGTGGGTGGGAGATGTGTTGGTGGGTGGGGAGATGCATGTGTGGGTGCTGGATGTGTATGTGGATGAGGGATAGGTGCGTGGGGGAGGGATTTGTGTGGGTGGGTGGGGGAGATGTGGGTGACTGCGGGATGTGTGGGTTGGTAAGGGGATGTGTGTTTTCTTGGGGGATGTGTTTGGCTGGATGGTTGGGGGTGGGTGGAGGATGTGTGGTGGGTGCGTGTGTGTGGGCTGGGGGATGGTGTGTGGGTGGGGACATGTGCATGGGTGCAGGGATGTGTGGGTGTCGGATGGGTGGGTAGGTGGGAGTGGGTGGGTGGTGGAGGTATGCATGTGTGCCTGGGGGTTGTGTGTATGGGAGGGGGGGGGGGGGGGGGTGTGGATAATGTGTTTGTGTGAAGGATGTGTTGGTGGGTGAGGTGTGTGGGTGTTGATGGGTGGGGGATGTGTAGGTGTTGGTGGGTGGGGGGTGTTTAGGTGGATGGATGTGTGGATGGTGGGTGGGGTATGTGTGTGGGTGGTGGATATGTGAGTGTGGGTGTGTGAGTTGGGGGTGGGGGTGTGTGTATGGGTGGGGTGTGTGGGTGGGAGATGTTTAAGGGTGGATGGGGGATGTGTGGGTGGGTGGGGAGATATGTGAGGGTGGTGGGTGGGAAGGGATGTGTGTGCATGTTGGGATGTGTGTGTGAAGGTATGTGTGTGTGGGGAGATGTGTGTGTGGGGGGATGTGTGTGTTTGGGTGATGTGTGTGTTTGGGCAATGTGTGTGTGTGGAGGATGTGTGTGGGTGGGGGAATGTGTATGTGGCGATGGGTGGGTGGGTGGGGGAATGTATGTGTGCCTGAGGGTGGCTGGTTGGATATGTTTCTGGGTGGGGTTGTGGTGGGTGGGGGACGTTTCTCATAACATTGTAATATGCATTGTTTATGTTTACAATATTCATCTGACAATGCTTTTTTTTTCTATGTATCATGCATTACTGATGAATGAAAGATGAATGATTGGAAGTGCAGAATGTCAGATGGACCTGCGTGCCCAATTTGTTACCCTTTTAAAATAAAGTTAAATCTCTCTCTCTCTCTCTCTCTCTCTCTCTCTCTCTCTCTCTCTCTCTCTCTCTCTCTCTCTCTCTCTTCCTTCTGCTTTCCGATTCAGTGTACTCCTGTTATCTCTCCCTCTCAAATGTCTCCAGTTTAACAGATTCAGCGCCAAAGAAAAACTAGGTATGGACCAAACAAAAATGGAGGGCGGAAATGGGAAGGAGAGGTGTGTCACATTTATGACTTAAATGTTGTTAGTAATGTAGCAGACATATTGTATTATAACGCAGTGACAACATTTTGACGATATATCAGCCCATGGCAGATATATAAAGTTGCTTAAGACGAGTAATTATCCCATGGCACTGAATAGGTTATGATGCCTTTCTCTCCTCTCTCTTTCCCTCCTCCCCCCCCCCCTCTCTCTCTCTCTCTCTTTCTCCACCCTCTCTCTCTCTCTCTCTCTCTCTCTCTCTCTCTCTCTCTCTCTCTCTCTAGCATCAGAAATGTTTCCATCAGTATAAAGACAGACAGACTGACAGACATACATTTGGTTGTTTCGTGATTAGAGGTTTAAAGATTGAGCACAACCCATTACTGACAACGCTGATCGTATTCCGACACGCACCTTGGACCTTGTCCACGTCAGATTGGAAGCACTAGGCTAGTTTCGCTCTCGTTTGAGCTCGTCAGTAGTGCATATCCCTGACTGGATTCGTGATCGACAGACATTCCATTGTTTTAAGGGGGGGGGGGGGGGGGGGTGTTAGGAAATGAAATGATTACAAGCAGTGACAAAACTCAGAAAGATTAGCGACACACAAATCGCGCACACACACAACGGGGACAAGGTAGACCCATAATAATACAGTTCTGCGGAAGGAAGTGACTTAAGAATGCCACTACGTCAACGAAGATAAGGAGCGTTAGGTGGTCACAGACAGAACACACCAACAGATGTAGGTCAAGTACTGCACAATAGCCACGTGACCGGGTTACAATCGTGTTTGGGTCACGGAAGTGCAGCACGTGCAGAGGAGGAGGGTATGATCTCACAGCTGCGCGCGTACGCACACTTGTACAGTCATACACATAGCCTCCTGGACACCATACACACACACACGTAGCTCTAAATACACATACATCACACACACACACACACACGTAGCTCTAAATACACATACATCACACACACACACACACGTAGCTCTAAATACACATCCATCACACACACATCTCTAAATACACATACATCACACACACACACATCTCTAAATACACATACATCATATCACACACACACGTGCGCAGGTCTAAATATACAGCTTCCCCCACCCATGCGCGCACTCGCAAACACACAGACATACTAATAATTAACCTCGGCAAGTTTTCCCCACAAACGTGAGACATGTTTAGATAATTACGTCTCAAAGAGGGGTCACCGTGTCCGAAAGATTCACACCGCTCAATTATAAACATCTTTTGCGCTAGTGGTAGGGTAGTAGGTTAATTCTCTAAGCCGATCCGGTGGACTTCAAATTTGACTTTCCGTTCAGAAAGCAATGACAAATTCATGCATTCATTCATTCAGTAGCATGTCCCTTGCAGAGCCTCGCTCCCATAACAACCTTCCAGAAAACCTCTCGATCATAAGCAAGATGCCCCGCGTCCGAAACACCCAACTAGAGATCATCTGCCACACCCTGCGCCAATCTTCTCTGTGGCCTTCCTCTTCCTCTCTTCCCGGGTATATACCCCTCCATTATTGTTCTCTCGAAACTTGAACTAATCCCAGCCACAACCCGTAGAGAAGATATTAACAAACTAGGACTTATGGGTTAAAACTCACTCTTTCGTAGGATTCACAACCAACGAGGAGACTGGGTGCTCCAAAGCCACGAAAACACGCTTTGAGACTTGAATCGAAAACTACTGTACCTATAGGCGGGTAGAAAAACCACTAGGTCAGCTGAACCTCTACGCGCAACTAAACACATTAAGCGCAGTTACGCGTGAGTTTGAATAATAGGTGTTATCAGATGGAAGTCAATTGAGTTGAACTAATCATGTGTCTGGCTTATGACCCAGTACATCGACCGGCTTGTCTGTCAGATCTGCCTTTGCCCGTGGTTAGTCTACCAGCATGGCAGCAGATGTTTCACGATTGGTTAAGTTTCTCAACTTTAGTGTTTTTGCATTTACACGCTTTGAACTCAAGCGAAGTCTATAATCCTAGTGCACTAGTATCGCTGGAATTAGCAGCTAGAGCAGTGGTTCTCAACCTTTTTTGGCCCGTGCCCCCCTTCACCATATTTTCAGAACGTCATCCCCCCCCCCTTTCATATTTCCTATTTAAAAATCCCCCCACCCCTACACAGTATACGTAAAAATGGAAGGTAAATTTAATAGCATATACTAAAACAAGTCTAGACATCCACATAAAACATGATTTGTGGGTCTACTTACTTTATAAAATTAATTTTAGAAGGATGAGACGTACATAACTGTAAAGTATGAAGGGAAAAACAATATCAAGTAATCGGTTCTTGTATTAACGTGATCTTGAAATGGTCTTCATCCCCCCCCCCCTGGAAACCCTAAAATTCCCCCTTGGAGGGGGGGGGGGAAATTCCCCACCGGTTGAGAACCACTGAGCTAGAGTTTTGTGTGATGCTCTAGGCAGGTGACAAGCTGATCTGCATAGAGAGAGAGAGAGAGAGAGAGAGAGAGAGAGAGAGAGAGAGAGAGAGAGAGAGAGAGAGACTTGGTCAAATATAGTCAAACCCAGTGCAATAAAGTTTACCCTCTCACATTAACATTCATGAACGTTCCAATCCCCTCCACGAAGTCAGTAGTACCAGCGGAGATTCAAACTCTCTCTCTCTCTCTCTCTCTCTCTCTCTCTCTCTCTCTCTCTCTCTCTCTCTCTCTCTCTCTCTCTCTGTATGTTGGGGTGTGTGTGAGAGGCATGGAGCAGAATCATACATAGTATAATTTTTTTCTGAATCATCATCATCACAAATCACACCCTTTCGAGAAGGTCACTGTCAGAGTCTTAAACTTGGCTCGTTATCCCTAACACATGTGAGACAAGTACAAGTACAACATGATTGGACTTGAGACACAACGACACGAAGTTCAATGGATTTATTTACCGATCACATGCAATACGATCTAGTTTGGCATGTGATAATCATTACATTACATATATGATACATCAATACACTTACAGACAACCCACAGCTTACAGTCTATCTCACAAGATGTACAAGCACTCGACTTTCGGGCACAGAACTACACAAGCCTTTCTCTCTCTATACGTCCTGTCTGGTCCGAGTACCCCAAGCTGTCTGTCTGTTTCTCGCAAAGCGCTTGCCCTCCGTGGATTTGCTTCACGAGGCCTGCGTGCGTCTTGCGTTGTCCTTGCCTGACCGCTGGCTATCGCGTCAGCCAGCAACCTGTGGGCAGGTAACTAATACTCGCCTGGCGGGCGTAACGATGTTACTGCATCCCGGTTGGGGACTATTCGCCTGGCGGGCGTAACGATGTTCCTGCATCTCGGTTGGAGACATTCCAGATTCTGACACGCTCCCCCGGGGCTTCTTCATGAAAGATGTCATCTTTCATGTATACTCTATATACAAAGCGGGTTAATATTTTAACCATGTCAGAATCGATCCCTCTGTTGTTATATACATTGGTATAGAAATACATAATAATACATATAATGGCATAGAAATACATAAGAAATGCAAGTTGTATTTTAAGACATGTGGTGTTCAATTTTTACCACTTGCCAAGTTACATCCTCTCGATGGATGATTACCTGAGTTGCAATATTGACCCAGTCAGATCGGTAGCAACAGCTTTCCAAGCAACTACCTCGCAACCTCGAAAAAAAAGTAATAATATGCTCTTTGTAAACAAAAAAACATCTGGTAAGACCGTAATACGACCTATTTATAAGCCGTATTCAACGTTGGAGTTCCGACCTCATTTGGCCATGAGCTCTTCCGTCGGTCTACAATGTCGGTAACCCTATACCATGCCCAGTTGATGACTTCTTGGAGTGCTAACAATCTGGCAACACCATGGCTATTTATATACAACACATATTCAAATATATTTCAATTTATCGCCCTTGGTGTAATAATGTAATAACAATTAAATGAAAGGGACATAATTTTAAACAATCTTAAATTTAATAATTTACAATTATTCTTCTATTTCTCAGCGTCATTGCTTGATGCTTTTCCATACTAGCGAAAAAATGTCGATAGTATGAATAAGTCAATCAAGATATGATTCTAAGATTACACTAGTTGAAAGAATATTAATACACAATTCGTGTATTCGAAATTGATGATTCTTAAACATTTTAGAAGCGTCATACCTTTTTAAGGTTTTGTTTGTCGTCTGCTAATTTTGGACTAAATTTCTAAATTATCCGGAAGTACACACGAACAGTTGATGTTGAAAAAATCTATAACACACTTGTTCCGGTCTGATGTAGCAACTCGGAATGTAACTGTTCTGATCGTTCATGTGTTGGATGTTTCGCTGGAAAACTTCTGGATTTCCATTGACTGCAGTGGTGTAAATGTCAAAGTTCAGTTCACTCTTTCACACACGGATTAAAAATATCACTGGAAATGTTCCACTCGCAGATACCACTGATAAATTGGATAGTTCA
Organism: Cepaea hortensis; assembly: GCA_963921405.1. Taxonomy (NCBI): domain Eukaryota; kingdom Metazoa; phylum Mollusca; class Gastropoda; order Stylommatophora; family Helicidae; genus Cepaea; species Cepaea hortensis. The sequence continues at coordinate 94,177,487 of OY992891.1, forward strand.
CTTGCGGTAAGTTCAGAGCGAATGTGGCACTGTTCTTGTTTCGTAGTATATGTACAATTAATATTGTTCGCTTTCTACCACATACTACACAATTATTCAAGACACTTACTACAGTAATAATAAAATAAGAAAACTATATATAATGGGCATAAACCCTATCACATCACATAGTAGACATACATCATACACAGCTTTTCGTGGAAAAAAAACTTCACTGATGGCTGTGTTGGTCTGAGTGTATTTAACACACTGCATTCAGACATTAGTGCTTACTGGGTCGGTCGGACAACGGGACAACAGATCGGCAATTGTGTTGGTTCTGCCTGCAATATGTCGAACTTCAAAGCTGTAATCTTGGAGTTTAAGAGACCAGCGCGCTATCATTTGGTTGGTAGGCATTCCTGAAGTAATAAATTTCAACGGGCTATTGTCGGACTCAACAATGAAATGACGTCCCAGGAGGAATATGGAAAATTTAGTTATACCCTCCACTAGAGCAAGGGCTTCCAACTGCGGTGTCGACCAAGCGCGTTCTCTAGGTTTTAATTTTCTAGAGAAGTAGTACACAGGATGTAGTATGTTATCATGTTCATGTAACAGAACTGCTTCAATCGCTAGGGAGCTCACGTCTGTGCGTAATCTGAAAGAAATAAGAAAATTTGGCAATTTGAGATTGGGATTCTTTAAACTATTCTCAGAGAAATAAGATAACACTTTCTGGAATGCAAATTTTAGGCATTCATTGTTTACAATATTTGCAGGCTGGTCTTTCGTTAGTAGGTTAGTAAATTTTTCAGTCAGTTCAGCAAAATCAGGTATGAACTGTCTATAATAATTTAGTAATCCTAACACACTTCTGACTTGCTTTTTCGTAGTCGGAAGTGAGAGTTTCAGTATTTTGGACACGATGTTATCGTCTGTCGTGACAAAGCCATTAGATATTTTGTACCCCAAGAAGGAGATTTCCTGATAGGCTATGTCTACTTTTGTAGGCTTTACCGTCAGTCCGTGCTGTCTGATCCGTTCAAATGTCTGCTGTAATGTCTTTATATGGTCTGTCATTGTCTTTGTGTGAACACAAATGTCGTCCATGTAACAGATAATGTTTGGTATGTCCACTAGTAAAAGTCGTGTCATACGTACGAATGTCGCTGGGGCATTGACCAGCCCAAATGGAAGTTTGCACCATTCGTACAGTCCCCAAGGTGTGGCAAATGCTGTCAGGTGTCTGCTCTGTTCGTCTACCGTTATCTGCCAGTAACCTTTCGTCATGTCTAACTTCGTAAAGAATCTAGAGTCTGTCAGTTCTGTCAGTAGATCTTCAAAGTTGGACATTGGTTCTAGATCTAGAAGAGTTATTTTATTTAATTTCCTATAGTCGATACAGAGTCTTATCGTATTGTCCTTTTTGCGTACCATGACCATTGGAGATGAGAAATGTGATTGGGATCGTCTAATGATTTTGTTTTTCTCCAAACTAATGATTTCCTGATGTAAGTTTTCTTTGTAATGCACTGGAATGGTGTAAGGTCTGCATCTTATGGGTGTGTTTGAAGTGAGTGTGATGTGATGCTGTACTAATTCTGTTTGTCCTGGATTGTTGGAGAAGATGGTGTTGTACTGTTGTATGAGATGTTTGCAGCTGTCTGTTTCTGCTTGAGTTAAGTTTGGGTTTATTTTGATTTCTTTCAAGCAGTTCGTCGTGTCTACTGCAGGTGTTGGAATTTCGTCACTATCTTCGTCATCTTCATGGTCTATTATTACTGTACAAGCTATTGTATCGTCTTGTTCGTTATCTCTGTTGTAATATAGTCTTAGCATATTGATGTGGAATATTTTGTGTTTGTCTTTTATTTTAATCTCATGGTCTACAGCTGAAATCTGTCTTATTACTTTAAATGGTCCTTGCCAAGACTCAGTCAATAAGTGTCGGTCACTAGGTAAGAGAAGAAGTACGTCCTGTCCAGGTGTCAACGTTATTGTCCTGTTACCTTTGTCTGCATATTGTCTATATGTAGCACCAGATACTTTTAGTGCTTCTTTTGCAATTATACAAGATTTGATGATTCTTTCACGCAATGATGTAACGTATACGTATGATGATACAGGTTTAAGTAATGGAGTGGCTTCAGTTAACATTTGATGATAGATAGTCAATGGGCCACGTGGTTTGGCACCATAGATAAGTTCAAAAGGAGAGAACCCAGTACTAGAATGTGGCACTTCGCGATAAGCAAAAAGTATAGCAGGCAAATACAAGTCCCAGTTGTTGGGATGTTCTTGCGTGACTTTAGCAAGCATATGCTTTAAATCACCGTTAAACTTTTCTATGTTACCCGTTGAGTGAGGGTGATATGGAGAATTGAAACATTGCTTCACCCCTAACATTTTGGTGAACGCTTGAGTAGATGCGGCAATGAACTGACTTCCCCTATCTGATAGGATAGTGTCTGGAAATCCTATCCGTGAAAATATATGGAAGAAAACTTCCATTATATCATTGGCAGTTATGTTCTTTAGCGGAATCGCTTCAGGCCAGCGACTACATAGATCAATGAAGGTAATAATATATTTATTCCCTCTGGTTGTTATCTGATTAAGAGGGCCCACTATGTCGACAGATATTTTCTCAAAAGGTCGACTGGCTAAGTCAGTGATTTGTAATTTTGCCTGTGGGTGTTTACCTTTCTTTACTAGTTTTTGGCAGATGTCACAACTTCTGCAATATTGCTTAATGTCATTGCAGAATTTGGGCCAATAAAACTGTGTTAGTAATCTTGATCTGGTCTTAGAGTATGTCATATGCCCTGCAAGAGGTATATCATGGGCAAGATGTAAGGATTGCTTACGGTATTCAACTGGCAAAACAGTTTGCTCTATTGTGCTGTCACCTCTGGTATAGTACCTGGTGAGGATGCAATTTTTCAAAGCAAAATGCCATCTTGCATTTTTGGTTACCTTTGGCTTTTGGCCGATCAGATTAAAATATTTAGACAATGAAGGGTCAGCCTTTTGGGCTGTTACAAAAGTCTCCTTCATAGTTTTAGGAGGTAGTATTACTGGGCTAATCATTTCTATAGCCTCAGTTTGATTAATTTCATCTTGCACTCTAGCAGTAGATCTAGTTACTGCGTTCACACATTCAATGATATCAGATGGTGATGAAACAGTTTGATCAATGATGTCATGAGATCTTAGTGCTACATTAGCTACCATACATTCATTTGGTGATACAACATTATCAATGATGCTATGTGATGATGATGATGTTAAGTTCTCATCAATGCAAACAGATGTTATATCATGAGGTATATCATTTACCTCTGGTAAATTTCCAATGATAATATCACACACCGGGTTAGTTAATGCTGCGCATTTTACTTTCCCAGTGAGGAAAGGTGTCTGAATATATGCCCATGCTAATGGGTAATTTTTAATATTTCCAGAGAATGTTCTGCATGTTACGTGCCTGCCTGTATAGTCTGTAGGCATTATGAACTTTCTCTTCAGTCCAATAAGTGAACTGCTGGTGTCCCGAAGGACTGTAGCGGGCTTGCCATTTACATATCCCTGATGGATGTTTATTCTGCCTTTGGAATCTATTACCAAATTAGCTTCTTCATTGGCAATAGGAATGGAGTGGCCGCATGTCAAAACACCATCTTCATAAAAGGTATTACAAACAGTACATTTATTTGCATTAAACATGTCAAAAGCCTGTGCTGAGTTCACAGGATGTTTCTCTGATTGTTCTTCATCTGATGATGAACTATCAAATAGGGCAGCATTTGCTTTCTTGGTCATTTGCCTTCCTTTACAAGCATGACGATAATGCCCGTACGCCTTACAGAGGAAACATTTACGTGCATTTTTTAAGGCTTTACGCTCCTTATCTTGTCTATTTATGATGTTCTGTAGATATGTAAGATATGCAGGGTTTTTGTCACACATCTCACCTTGGTGGTGTGAAAAGGTACAATATCTACAATGATTGTATTTCTCAGAAGTAGGCTTATATGATTTTGCCTATGATAGGGTTCTGATCCAGGTTTTTCATAGTTAGCCGATGCTACAAAGTTTGTATCAATAGCTTCACTAGCAAAACAATGTTTATTGGCTGTATAATAAGCCGAACCACGTCTCTCAATCTGATCTACACTCGTACATTCATTCTCTTGCAAACATTTTGAAAATGCTGATGGAAGGGATGAGATGACTTTATCCCTGATAATTAGATCTTCTAATTTCTGGTAATCTTTATTTATTTTGGCTGCTGAAGTCCATTTTGCAAATATGTCTCGGACTAAGCAGAGGTAGTCAGAGAACGTTTGAGTCGATTTTGGACTCAACTTGCTGAATTGTTCTCTGTAGCCTGCCTCATCTAGCATAAAATGTGCCATAATCTTTGATTTTAGATAATGGTAATCTTTCCTGAGGTCTTTGGGGATAGTCTCTATGACTTTCAGAGGTTCTCCTGACAAGCTCCTCATGTAAATAATATTCCATTCAGACATTGGGACCTGGTAATGGTCCATTAAGGTTTCAAAATTTTGGGTGAAGGCTGCAATGCAGTCACCTGAGGTATAATTTCTTACAATACCTTGATACTTTTTATACTGGTTTTCTTTCTCCAGTCTCTGAGCTTTCTTAGACTCTTTGTCTATGGCAGTATCAGTTTCAAGTTGTTTGATTTTTAGTTGTAACTCAAGCTCTTCTCTTTTACTCTGAGCTGAGATCTCTGCCTTCCTCAATTCATTATCTAACTCAGCTTGTTTTGCAGCTCTTTCAGTCTCTGCTTGCTTTAATGCTGTTTCTGCCTCTGCCTGTTTGGCAGCCCTTTCAGCTGCTCTTTCCTCGCGTTCATTCGCTTTTTCCTGTACTAGGAGGTATTCAGAGTATTTCCTTTCACTCCACTTTGTTAACTCATCACCAGTTAATTTCAACTTTAAACCCATCTCAATGAAGTCGTTTAATGAAGACATGATGGTAATAATAAATGCAAATGAGTTGTCAGACACACAATTAGTTATAAGTTGTTAGTATAGTGAAAAATTTACAATTATGTTCAACTTACAATTTGTGCCCAAATTTGCATCCGAAAGTATATAGAAAGAAAAATATACTCAAGTGTACTGGATGCGGTGGAGAACGGTTCACAATAGGGCTAGGAACTGTAGGGTCGGTAGTTCAAAACACAAATGACCTCTACGGGCAAGGGTTTCAGATGGCACAGAAAACCTGCTTTGTTTTGGAGGAAATAAATTAGCGTCTATCTGATGTGGTGTGTATGCTTGTCCCTAAGTTTTGATTAGGTTTGTATGGCGTTGAGTGTAATTGTAGGTCGTAATGTCGTCGATCAACAATTTTTTTTTTTCAAAACACAAGTCACTTTCTTTCCGAAACTTTTTGCTTTCCACAAACAACTTCACAAAGACAATCTAAATATATCTCAACACTCTATAACACTGATGACACATCACTTACATCAAGATGACATTCAGTAAGGACATAGACATCAAGTTTACAAGATGGCGACAAGGTTATAATGGCGACGATTTCACAATGTCGACAAGGTCAAAATGGTGACAAGTTACACAATCACTGATGTTTTACACGTTTACAAGATCAAACAAATGTATGTACTTGACGTTCACATCTAGCCTCCATATTTAAACAATTTAATATAATTTTATATGAGGATGAGACTTCACGTTCACATTTAAATGTACATTAACGCTGGACAAAAGTCACGTTCACAAATCTAGGTTCAATCTTAAATAAATTAAGGTCGGACGATGCCACCACGTTCACACATGTCAGAGTCTTAAACTTGGCTCGTTATCCCTAACACATGTGAGACAAGTACAAGTACAACATGATTGGACTTGAGACACAACGACACGAAGTTCAATGGATTTATTTACCGATCACATGCAATACGATCTAGTTTGGCATGTGATAATCATTACATTACATATATGATACATCAATACACTTACAGACAACCCACAGCTTACAGTCTATCTCACAAGATGTACAAGCACTCGACTTTCGGGCACAGAACTACACAAGCCTTTCTCTCTCTATACGTCCTGTCTGGTCCGAGTACCCCAAGCTGTCTGTCTGTTTCTCGCAAAGCGCTTGCCCTCTGTGGATTTGCTTCACGAGGCCTGCGTGCGTCTTGCGTTGTCCTTGCCTGACCGCTGGCTATCGCGTCAGCCAGCAACCTGTGGGCAGGTAACTAATACTCGCCTGGCGGGCGTAACGATGTTACTGCATCCCGGTTGGGGACTATTCGCCTGGCGGGCGTAACGATGTTCCTGCATCTCGGTTGGAGACATTCCAGATTCTGACAGTCACCTTTATCACAGCCCTCTGGGCGCTACATTCTACTCTTTGCTAGTTCCCTCCCTTGTCAGTGAGCGTCGACCCCAGGGTGTCATGAACTTATGTCGGTGGCGGTCAAGGCAACCCCATAGCAGATGCTCCCATTGGGGATGTCGGGTGGTGGGTCTTCTGGCACACGACATATAAGATGTGAGTGACACGTCGCCCTTCCTCGTGACCTTTCCTCCCTGGATATTCCCAGAAAGTTTTGAAAATGTCCTAGCATCTATTGGTATAGCGCAGGGTCGACAACAGAGTTGCTCTGTTTCAAAAATATATTATATGTAACAGAGGGGAAATGGGTACAAAGGGTTGACAACCTAGGTCAGCCAGTACTCTGGGATCACATCGAAGCATTAATAACAAAACCTAAAATTGCATAGGGGAATACAAAAGGTCAAACTGTTTATGATGTTCACATTTTGCCAGTAGCAATGATATCAGTTCGTGGGAAATGCAGCCAAAATTTGATTCCTGGTCATCCTCGTGTCAACATTATCAGAAAAATAGCAGGTTCCAGAAGGTTCTAGAAGGGTCAGATTGCATAAACATTACATCACAAGGGTATTTAAGACACGAGTGGTGGAAGGCATGGGGATACAAAGTCAAGATGTAGGAAAAAGTAGGAACAAAGAGGGAGCAGTAGACGCAGAGAGAGAGAGAGAGAAATAGAGAGAGAGAGAGAGAGAGAGAGAGAGAGAGAGAGAGAGAGAGAGAGAGAGAGAGAGAGAGAGAGAGAGAGAGAGAGAGAGAGAGAGAGAGAGTAGCTGGGTCGTCGATGGCACACATAGTAGCCAGAACCAGCAAAAGTAGTAACTATACCATCACTAAATGGTGTATGATCAGAATAACTATACCACCACTAAACGGTGCATGATCACGGATCTGAATGCTAGTATATCAGTGTGGCACCTAAATGTTTGATTCCAAGATGTCTTCATTTGTAAGTATACAAGAACAAGGTGATACATAATTTCTGGTAATCTCAGGAAAGGTTGAAGCAACACGGAATACGATATCCATCTTCTCCCAGAATTTCTTGTAATCTCAGTAAAGGCTGAAGCAACACGGAATACGATATCCATCTTCTCCCAGAATTTCTTGTAATCTCAGGAAAGGTTGAAGCAACACGGAATACGATATCCATCTTCTCCCAGAATTTCTTGTAATCTCAGTAAAGGTTGAAGCAACATGGAATACGATATCCATCTTCTCCCAGAATTTCTTGTAATCTCAGTAAAGGTTGAAGCAACATGGAATACGATATCCATCTTCTCACTAACTGTGGCCGATCATGTGGTCTTCATAGATGTCACTGTGAGTTCTATTCCCACATTGCTGCTGTCTCACACATTATGACTTACGTTTCGTATGAACAGTGTTGGTTCATCAACTGTGCAACAAATAAACCTCAATCTGTTGGGGGATTAAACCCACACCACTGTCTCAGCAGGCAAGAGCACTAACCACTCTACCGTAAAGACTCCCTTTTGTGGGTAGGTTTTCTCATTTTGAAATGTAACCAGGACATTTTCTGTATGACCTACTTTTCAATTCCCAGGAGAGATTTTTAACATGCAACACCTGAACATGGATTCTCATAACTTGTTCAACCTTATCTGAGAAAGCTAGGGATCCGATACACCATCCCTGAATCTTACAACACAATCCTTTTGTTCTTTACAAAACATCCACAGCTTGATTCGTAAGTAGTCTTGAAACGGACAGGACCACAGTACCACGAAGCCACTCTGCCCTATATTAAGTGTGCCTCTCCTTGTCTGGCCGGCTCCATGGCGAAGGGCCTACAAATGCAATTCGTAATCCTGCATACCGCATTCAAAACACACTTGTGGGCGATTTGGAAACGTTGGTTTCCCATACAACGGTATGAGTGCCAGTAGTTCAGACAGCAATGCCAAACTACTGAACATAAACTTTCCCAGGAATCACAAACAGTAAAAAAGATACGGGAGTTGACTACTATGTCCTGTAAAGGATATACAACTAACTTTTTAAACTCCTTGTCTGATATCTAACTTTGACCTGTCTTGTCTGATACCTAACTTTGACCTGTCTTGGCTGATACCTAACTTTGACCTGTCTTGTCTGATACCTAATTTTGACCTGTCTTGGTTGATACCTAACTTTGACCTGTCTTGTCTGATACCTAACTTTGACCTGTCATGTCTGATACCTAACTTTGTCCTGTCCCACTTGGCAGTGGCTTATCTATAGTAGCAGCCTGACCTACTCCAGCACAGCTGGAAGAAATCGTGATGTGAAATGTCTGAGACGGACTGCAGACTTCATTAGACAGATCAAGACAATTAAATCTCATCTTTGGCACGGCTCCAGGGTTTGAAGTAATGTGATGTTAGCATTTAGTTGCTCTTGTATTATGATATTAAGGTGGCTGGTTCCATTCCTTGTGGGCTTCTAGTCTTCCCTTAGAATTCTCTGGCAGTCTTTTTCAAGACCAGGTGAAGACTGTGGACTTCTAGTCTTCCCTCAGAATTCTCTGGTAGTTTTCTTCAAGATCAGGTGAAGAATGAACTTCTCAGAATTCCTCAGCTTTCACCAGTGTCCCTCACCTTCAGGCAAACCCACTCCAACTTCTGGGCTACTTGTAATTTACATTCCCAAGTCAAGAATGAGAAGTCAACATTTTAGTCCAACTGACTGGTATAGGGGTTGAAACATCACCTTGGCATCAGCACACCGGAAGTTTAAGAGGAAGTGCTCTTATCAATTCGGCCATGCTGGCCTCGACCAGCTGTTTGTGATCGACTAAGCAATGTTAGTTTGTTAGCTTACCATTGTTTTTGTTTTTTTCTATAAAAAGGGAGAAAATATGTGTTCATCTCACTGTTTTATCTAGCTGTTGTAGGGCAGAATGTCAGACGGGAATGCGTGCCCAATTCTTAACCCTTTGAAAATAAAGTTTGTTCGTTTGTTTGTTCTCGGCATCAGTTAGTCTGTTGTCACTTAAATGGCCAAAACATCTATGGAGCTGACATGCCAACCCAGGTCTGATCACAGCCAATCCTTACAACAATATATAGCAGCTATGTAACGGTTCTTGCCTGTGTGCCACAGGGACCCGTAAATAAAGCAAAAAAATTGTAGCACATAAGATCTGTGTGGCGGTATATACAGAAGAATTTTTGTTTATATTTCTACCTACATCATAAGATCTGTATGGCTGCACGCAGAGAATTTAGTTTATATTTCTACCTACATCATAAGATCGGTATGGCTGCATGCAGAGAATTTAGTTTATATTTCTACCCACATCATAAGATCGGTATGGCTGCATGCAGAGAATTTAGTTTATATTTCTACCTACATCATAAGATCGGTATGGCTGCATGCAGAGAATTTAGTTTATATTTCTACCTACATCATAAGATCTGTATGGCTGCATGCAGAGAATTTAGTTTATATTTCTACCTACATCATAAGATCTGTATGGCTGCATGCAGAGAATTTAGTTTATATTTCTACCTACATCATAAGATCTGTATGGCTGCACGCAGAGAATTTAGTTTATATTTCTACCTACATCATAAGATCTGTATGGCTGCACGCAGAGAATTTAGTTTATATTTCTACCTACATCATAAGATCTGTATGGCTGCACGCAGAGAATTTAGTTTATATTTCTACCTACATCATAAGATCGGTATGGCTGCTTGCAGAGAATTTAGTTTATATTTCTACCCACATCATAAGATCGGTATGGCTGCATGCAGAGAATTTAGATTATATTTCTACCTACATCATAAGATCGGTATGGCTGCATGCAGAGAATTTAGTTTATATTTCTACCTACATCATAAGATCGGTATGGCTGCATGCGGAGAATTTAGTTTATATTTCTACCTACATCATAAGATTGGTATGGCTGCATGCGGAGAATTTAGTTTATATTTCTACCTACATCATAAGATTGGTATGGCTGCATGCAGAGAATTTAGTTTATATTTCTACCTACATCATAAGATCGGTATGGCTGCATGCGGAGAATTTAGTTTATATTTCTACCTACATCATAAAATCGGTATGGCTGCATGCAGAGAATTTAGTTTATATTTCTACCTACATCATAAGATCGGTATGGCTGCATGTGGAGAATTTAGTTTATATTTCTACCTACATCATAAGATCGGTATGGCTGCAAGCGGAGAATTTAGTTTATATTTCTACCTACATCATAAGATCGGTATGGCTGCATGCAGAGAATTTAGTTTATATTTCTACCTACATCATAAGATCGGTATGGCTGCATGCAGAGAATTTAGTTTATATTTCTACCTACATCATAAGATCGGTATGGCTGCATGCGGAGAATTTAGTTTATATTTCTACCTACATCATAAGATCGGTATGGCTGCATGCGGAGAATTTAGTTTATATTTCTACCTACATCATAAGATCGGTATGGCTGCATGCAGAGAATTTAGTTTATATTTCTACCTACATCATAAGATCTGTATGGTTGCATGCAGAGAATTTAGTTTATATTTCTACCTACATCATAAGATCTGTATGGCTGCATGCAGAGAATTTAGTTTATATTTCTACCTACATCATAAGATCTGTATGGCTACATGCAGAGAATTTAGTTTATATTTCTACCTACATCATAGGATTGGTATGGCTGCATGCGGAGAATTTAGTTTATATTTCTACCTACATCATAAGATTGGTATGGCTGCATGTAGAGAATTTAGTTTATATTTCTACCTACATCATAAGATCTGTATGGCTACATGCAGAGAATTTAGTTTATATTTCTACCTACATCATAAGATTGGTATGGCTGCATGCGGAGAATTTAGTTTATATTTCTACCTACATCATAAGATTGGTATGGCTGCATGCAGAGAATTTAGTTTATATTTCTACCTACATCATAAGATCTGTATGGCTGCATGCAGAGAATTTAGTTTATAATTTTACTTACATAAGATCTGTATGGCTATATGTAGAGAATTGAATTTATATTTTTACCTGCATCATAAGATCTGTATGGCTGCATGCAGAGAATTTAGTTTATATTTCTACCTACATCATAAGATCGGTATGGCTGCATGCAGAGAATTTAGTTTATATTGCTACCTACATCATAAGATCTGTATGGCTGCATGCAGAGAATTTAGTTTATATTTCTACCTACATCATAAGATCTGTATGGCTGCATGCAGAGAATTTAGTTTATATTTTTACTTACATAGGATCTGTATGGCTATATGTAGAGAATTTAATTTATATTTTTACCTGCATCATAAGATCTGTATGGCTGCATGCAGAGAATTTAGTTTATACTTCTACTTACATAAGATCTTTTTAGCTGTATGTAAAGAATTTAGTTTATACTTCTACTTACATCATATCTTTTTAGCTGTATGTAAAGAATTTAGTTTATACTTCTACTTAAATAAGATCTATACGGCTGTATGTAAAGAATTTAGTTTATACTTCTACTACTTACAATATGTTCTATAAAACTGTGCAGAGGAGAATTTAGTATATACATATATTCTGTATATTATTTTTAAAAAAATTGTTTGCATATCTTTTACAGGACATTGCTGTCAACATCAGCATCTTTCAGCTAATTGTTGATTTCTTGGCAAGATTACGCTCAGTAGTTTGCCATTGCTTTCTGCGCAGCCGTCTCACATACCCCGTAAGTTACCGACGCGATTCGAACCACTGCTGATTCTCACCGTCGTCACGTTACTTACAAGAGTATATGAGATTGCGGAGAATAGTCGCTAACCTCTAGGCCAGGAAGCCGGCCTGTATATTATTACAATAATAAATATCTTTGTGACAGTGTGTTATGGAGAATTTAGTGGATATTTCTAATAATAATATTAATAGGGCATATCCAACTGGGATTGTCTTTGTGTGTAGAAGATAATAATTTATGTTATATTTTTATTTATAATTACTCAAGATCTGTGTGGTTTTGTGAACAGAATCAAGACCGTTTTACTACTTAATCTTATATAAGATCTATGTGACATGTCGACATGTGCAGATAATATTTGATATTTTTACGTATGTACATGTCAGGTTTAGTGAAGAGAATCAAGTTTATACACTACTTATTTAAGATCTCTGTGGACACTGAAGAGAGTTATTGAATTGATATTTCTATTTCTACTTTATCTGTAATGTTTTGTGAAGAGAATCAAGTTTATATATAGAAGGGTTTAGGTTTAACTGATATTGATATTTCTACTTTATTTGTGAAAAGAATCAAGTTTATTATTAATAATATTATTATTATATATAGGAAGTGTCTATTCGCAGGGCCCTGCGAATAAACAAAGTGTCTATTCACAGGGCCCTGCGAATAAACAAAGTGTCTATTCACAGGGCACGGCTGGTCACGTGATTTAACGTAAGTTTGCGGCTATATTATACATTTTCGTTGATTGGAAAACGTGTCGTCAGTGGCATAGTTTATAGTGTCCCCGCCTGATGGGCGAGAGCTCGAGGTTCGTTTCCTTGCCGGACATAAGATATCTGAGAACACGTAAAGACAGATGAACTGGTACTTCTACTTACAAGAAATCTCTGTGGTTGTGTGTGACCAGGCTGGGTAGGAGACGGATTAGAGCTGGCGCTGTCATCCTTCTGTCTGTTCTCTGTTCTTGTGAGAGACTCCTCCTTTCAAACAGGCTTCAAAGACGCTGGGGTGTCTTTTGCTTTATATATTCCAGGTGTTCCTTTTCTTCTGCTGGTTTAAAGCCATTCACAGTGAATTCCCCATCGCGGATTATTCTTTTAAGAAGGAGAAAGATGGGTAAACCGTGGCCCTCCGCCTGGTTCGGTTCTCGTGTTGTCGTGTGTTTAGCCGAGCCTTCTGTCGAGCGCTGCACACTCGGCGACCTCTGATCTTTGACCTGTAACACGGCAGCTAACACACTAGCCACTGTAGGCTGACGCCCGCTTACCTCAGTGGCAGTCCAGGGCGGATCCAACGCTTAAGTTGGTGAAAATGTGGCCAAATGTAAAGAGAATCAAACATTTCATGAAATTTAATGACTGTTGTATTTGTTTGTTTTCAATATTATGTTCACTCTGTCTGGGTTATAACTGGGATATATATCATACGTTGTTGTGTACATTGTTTGCTGTTATACGGTAGCTCCGTCCTTTCTGACAAAGGCCTGACACCACACTTTAGCATTCTTTTTGTGTTTACAGGGAATGTCCATGCCATCACAGTTTAGCATTCTTTGTGTTTACAGGGAATGTCCATGCCATCACAGTTTAGCATTCTTTGTGTTTACAGGGAATGCCCGGTGAATGTCCAATGTGCAGTGACGTCTTTCCACTTAACATAACATAACATGCAAGGAATCAACATTGGGGGAGGATGCATCAATAACATTAGATATGCAGACGATACAGTCTTTCATTGTTGTTTCAAGTTGATGCAACATAACAGGTAAATAAAAACTTGGACCGGCAATATTTTCAAACACTGCACATTCATTAAAAATACACCCTGTACTTGCGTAAACCAACCGGCACTCAGTGGCTGACGTGGTCAGTGCCCCGCATGCCGCCTTTACCCCCTTTGGTATTTTAGGCTGGGTCGAGACGGGAGCCCAGGACAATGAATTATTTAAATCCCCGCCTCGATGAGGATTTGAACACGTAACCATTAGGCAGGCTGGCTAGCGATATATCTTCTGACTTGGTAAAAGGACATAGTCGGGTATTTCTTTTTCTTCGCTAAATTTTAACTCTAGCGTAGTCCATACAAACGCTGTTAATTCTTGTGCACTGGGCTGATATTTTGCGTGTGGATCAGTTTCTTATTACCATTGTCCCTCGCCATCAGGCGAACCCACTCCGACTTCAGAGGTAATTGTAATTTGCGTCCCAAGGCACGTACGACAAGTCAACATTTTAGTTCAACAAACCGGCTGACCAGTGGTTTGAACCCGCTACCTCGGCATCAGCGCACCGGATGTTTAAGGATGAGCACTGTAATCCATTCTGGCCTATTCTAGTCCACGCTGGCTTCGCATAGTCGGGATAATAATACAGAGCTGGCCCAAGACATTCGTGATCATGTGGGATGGCGAGTTGTGATCGCCTATGCTTATTATGACGTCAAAGAAAATCAGAAACGATGAAAGGACTAAAGCGGAAGTAATGGTAGCGCTAGATTTCATTAGAAAACAGTGAAATGGTTCGGCCACATAATTAGGATGCCAACTGATTGTATCCCACCACAAGCAATAGTGCACAGACCATTTGGGATCAGAAGAAGAGGCCTACTATGTAAACGATGGACACAGAGAATAACGGGGCCCATGGAAATATCGATACATGAAGCCCATAAACGGGCACTCTTCCGATGTTTATGCTTCACCTCGACACCGCAAGGTACAAGAGGAACATGATGATTTGATGATGTTGATGAGTCAATGATAATAATGCTGATAATAATTCTCCATGCTGTCGGTCACCGTGCACATAAAAATAAATAAGAATTCTAGATGACATTCAAGTGATGGTATGTTTAAACAACCAGTGCACGTTTTACACTGTAGGACAAATCGACAGAACAAAGTCAAAACTAGTTCATGTACGGACACTCATGTAGATAAGAAATAAGGATAACTTCAGCAAAGTCAGAATTAGACGGATACAGGAGAACACGCAGAACACAAAGATTATACAAAAACTTTTGGCCAGTGACGTGTGGTTTCTATTAAGGGTGAGGTGAATCTTACTGAAGGCCAAGAAGTTCATCGATCAAGTGCTACAGAGGCAGGGACACAGAGGTGTTTCCAAGGCACCAGGGCCAGGTTCTATATTGGCCAAGACCTACTGACACGTCCTTATCGAGCGTCCTGGGCAACAGGTCCCTTCGGGGACCTGGCTAACGTCTGTACGATCGTTGATTCCTCCGAAGTCGGAGAGTATCTGCCTGCAGGGCGTAGAACCAACAGTCTGCACACCAATAAGCCAGGCATGGGACAACGGATACTCACGCAAACCTCAGGTCCTGTATGACATCACACTGATGTTGGACAACAGGATGTCTTCATCCGACATACAGGACTTCGCGCTGGAGTTCACAGCCAGCGAACGCAAGCAAGCAAGTGCTACAGAGTACAGAAGATACATTCATGAGGCATATGAGTGATACAAACTCCGCCTCGGAGCAGGCATAATGGGGCGCTTCCGTTCATCGGAAGCTATCCCCCTTCGCTGAATGTATCGGCCCCTTTATCACACTGACATCTTTCTCGGAACATGACCCCGGAACAGAGCAATGAAAATAGTGGGTTATACTATGACTCCAGAGTCCCAAGAAGGTTGTTAGAACTAAGAAAATGGAATATGCTAGAGACAGAGGGTGAAAGTTGAAGAAAATGTTGGATGGGTTGACAATGTATCACGTAAAATGATCGGCCAACGGACTGATCACAAACGCAAAGGAACACGATAGCTTGAGCTTCTCGATACGTCACACGCAGATTACAAGGCATTAAAGCGAGAAAAGCTGAAGATTAAGGGTGCAGGTGACACGGAAGACAGTCTGACCGCATGCACTGATCGGCGAGGGGACCAGTAATCCCTGGAAGCCTATTTATAACAGTAATGACCCTGAGATCGATCTGATGGATTTAAGCGTTTTTTTTTTTTTTTTTTTTTTTGGGGGGGGGGGGGGTTTGGTTTTTTTTTTTTTTTGGTTTAATCATGTTTCGTTTCTTAGTATGCGGAAGGAAATTCTGGTTGTTTTACCCTATACTTTTCTCATAATCATCATGTGCCATGCCGATACGCGTGGGCGGTCATATTTCGCCATCTCACGCGATCACCAGATCAGCAGTTTTCTACATTTGCGCAATATACTGCCTGGACAACCAAAGAAGAACAAACAAGAACAATTCACCTAAACGAACATCCCTTGAAACAAGTAAAGAGTTTCAAGTACCTAGGAAGTATAATATCAATAATCTGATTATAATTATGAGTATAATTATCAATAATAATGGCAGAACAGACGACGAGATCGAAAATAGATGCAATAAGGCAAACGAACTCATTGGACAAATGGCACCAATACTAGTTGAGTTGAGTTAAGAACCGACATCACTGCACTCAGGACATTCCCATACGTGCTCCGTCCCCTCGTTTAACAGCTAGCGAAGAGTCATGCTACTAATCGTTCCCACCGCTATCTGATTAAAAGTTTTCCTGGTCTTCCTTCTCAGGTTTGAGATTCTTCCAGAACCCCTGCCGATCCCCCGCAATCTCATTCTTTCCACATATGGGTTCTCAATCTGTTCCTCCGCCTTCTCCACCTAGTCCCACAAGCGCACGACCACCTCCCCCTTGTCCATAGGCAAACTACCACCAAGAGGTGCATTCACTGCTAGCCTATCAGCCTGTTCATTCCCCCGTACCCCCGCATGGCCAGGGCAAAATATCCATACAATTCTCACAATCTGTGACCTCTGAAGCGACGAGAGCCATTCAACACGAAACATTCCTTTCTCTACCTTACTAAGCATACTCTTTGAATCCGTAATGAATACAACGTGTGTTGCAGTAGTCTCCTCTAGCCACCGGAATGCCGCTGTTACTGCCTCCACCTCCATTCTCATGCTGGAGGTCGTAGTCTCATATGCCAGACTCTCCTTTTTCAAGACTCGTGGCACCAATACTAAAGAATAAACATGTATCAATAACTACTAAGAAAGCACTTTACAACACAATCTTCCTACCAACTCTATGCTACCAATGCCAAACCTGGACAATGACAGAAAAAGAGAACAGAAATATCACAACAACAGAAATGAGGTTCCTGAGAAGAATACTCAACGTATCAAGAAGAGATAAGATCAAAAACGAAGAAATCAGGACTAACGTGGGGGGGGGGGGGGGGTTACAGCAGCACTATATTTTATTAGAAAGCAGCAAGTCAAATGATTTGGCTATGCAAGTAGGTTACCAGTCAACAGCATACCACAACAAGCAATGATGTACAGACCAGATGGAAACAGAGGAAGAGGCCGACCACGTAAAAGTTGGACGGAGGGAATAGCAGAGTCCATGGGAATATCGATACATGAAGCTCATAATCGGGCACTCTCACGATGTTTATACCGCAAGGTACAAGAGGAACACGATGAGATGAGACTGCCTGGACATACATATTCTATAAAGTTACGAAATACTCCATGATCTGCAAAGAACAATGCATGTAATACAACGAACAAAATTGCAGGTGTAAGCTCAGCAGAAGAAGAGGAAGAAGAAGAAGAAGACGAAGAAGAAGAAGAAGAAGAAGAAGAAGAAGAAGAAGAAGAAGAAGAAGAAGAAGAAGAAGAAGAAGAAGAAGAAGAAGAAGAAGAAGAAGAAGAAGAAGCAGAATTAACTGTCGGAGACATTCCCACGTGTACAGCATTGTTCATAACAACACACCCTCCAATTAAAGCAAAGTAGATCCGCCACTGGACTAGCTTAGCCTTCGTGTGTGACACATTTCAATATTGACCACTTGACAATCTTTCATCTTGGACCCTTTATTGTGTGCTGGCCTTGGAGCAAACAATGAGTGGTAATATTACACAACAATACCCGTATTCAAATCGGGTAGTGCAGTAAATGGGCATTGATTGGCTGTCACAGAGCAAGCGGTAACAGCTTAACTGGGTTTGGTGGCTTCAGTCAACATCATCATGTGGCCATCTCACATTGTCTCAAGAGATTTGAATACGGACTGTTTTTGTACGACAGACATTGCAGATATAGAGACGTGCCAAGAGAATGGAAGAACAAGTAGAAGTAGGTCTGTATTCTTGCCTTGATTAAGCCGTGTGGCCAACCCATCAAGATATGTATCTTTTTTGTCTTCCCCTTGCTATTCCCCCATCCAGTTTTCTAGTGTACGAAGGAAAGTCAATAAGTATGTCACAAATGGGTGTAGACACATAACTAAATATGATAACAACTTGAAACCAGTTTATTTTTATACATACTTTGTCCCTTTATTTCTCAACATATTTTCCACCAACATTGATGCACTTATCCCATCGTTTTATCAATCCACCCACACCGGCCGCATAGAACAGCGTGCTATGTTTTCTAAACCATGTTTCCACTTCACATTCAACTTCGGCGTCATTCGCGAAATGTCTCCCGCCAAGGTGGCTTTTCAGTGGACCAAAAAGGTAGAAATCGCTAAGAGCTAAGTCGGGGCTATAAGGTGGATGTTCCAGAACTTCCTACCTTAGTTGGTTAATTTTCTTTTGAGTTAATCGAGCCGTATGTGGTCTGGCATTGTCTGGGTACCCACCTTGAGCACACTTTCTTAAATTTCAATCGATCATGCATTATGCTGTATGCTGAACCATATGAGCACCCTATTGCAGATGCTACAGAGTCTATCGTTACTCGCCTGTCACCTCTAATCATCTCCTCCGCCCGCTGCACGGATGCTTCTGTTGCAATCTCAACAGGACGACCAGATCTGATTCATCAACAATTTTAGACCGCCCTTGAGACAATTTTTCTACCCAGCTACGCACCGCTTTACGGGACAACCATTTGTCAGCATAAACAGGAAGTATTTCCTTATGAATGTCCTTTTCCGGCAGTCCTTTTGCCTAAAAAAAAAAAAACGCACAACAGCACGTTGCTCTTTGGTTGTACACTCCGTAAGTACAGTCGCCATTTTGTTTATGCGCTGCGCATGCGCATGAGACACCTAGCGCCACCTGACAAACGGGAATATAAAGTTCGATGTTTCTGTCACCTAATGACACCTGTAGAAAACACCAACTACATTTACCTGCCATCCCACTGACCTTGGACTTACTTATTGACTCACCCTCGTATTTATCGTCAAAAAGTGCCCAACAAATCTTGACTCTATACGTCCACTTTCTCTAATCGGTTTACTATGCATCTGTAAAGAAGGTAGTATAATCAGACAGTCTTCTTATAGTCCGTGCCGTGGATCACGTCTGTTCACAGCTCTCTGTCGCTTCCGCGCGCAAAAATCAGTCCAGGCACTAGAACAGTAGCATGTACATGGACTACGTTTGAGTTCACATCGAGCGAGATGACTTCTTTAGTTAGTCGACAGATCATCCTCATTGCACATCGAACCATTCAGTCCATAAGTGCTCGGATCCCCTCCTCGATAATCTCGCAGCGTGTAGCGACTAACGACACAAGTTCTGTGTTCTTTGATTAATCTTCTGTGGCTTTCCGAGTAGTGTTCATGTCTGGGCACCCCTCTTTTAACTTGCTGTTCTCGCAACCTGACCATAGAGATGACTTCCTGTGGAACTCCATGGCATAACAACGAAGACCCGAATGATCAAAGCAACATGCAACATTTTGAAACAGCCGATCGCACCTAAACAGTTCATTTACGAATTAAACGTACAAGTGATGTGACGAAGACAGTCCAGATTTTTAGGGTACGTTTTGAGAAGAAATAAACTGGAGAACTTGGCGACAACTGACAAGACTGAGGGGAAAAGAACGAGGGGAAGGCAGAGAGGTAAATATCTAGATGACATATAATGATGATGTTGAGTGAGTGTTATGTTTGTGAGCCACGGTAGCGTAGCGGATAGGTACGTCATTGTCGGGCCCTAGTCGTAGCTTGGAATCCATAGCACGAGGGGAACGCGAGTCACAAATGACCTGGACTCCCAAGTCGACCGAATCTAAAACTGGTACCAGGAAATGGCTTGGGAAGCCAAGGCGACCCATGTGACACCGCCAACGTCCCCTACAGTGTGCCTCTTGGTATTCAACAAACGCCCAATTCCCCTCAATAATAAATAATAGTTTGTCTCGAAGTAGTTTCTGACTATGAGTCCGCGATAAGACAACGACATAACATTTTTGTAAGCCTGAATACTCGAAAAAATAGGTAGCCAATTTTCCCCTCACTTTTGTACGTGGCGAGTCCAGTTTGCACACCGTCCGACCGTGCTCACAGAAATATCAGCCTAGTTCGCTGTCAGCCTAGCTACCGCAGCAACTCTTGGGCCTTAAGGTGTGCAAAGGGTGGTCCTTTACTACATGTCACGTACGGTCTTCGTGATTGCGTCATGCAGAAACAAGACAATGAATACACAATAAAGAAGAAGAAAGTGAGGTTTTCGGAATAATGTCTATGAACGACTGGGAGGGATGTTGTGGCGGGAGACGAGAACTAACAAGGAACTTCTTTCTCTTTCATTTTAAATCTGTATACAACTGAAAGCCGGCTTCCTGGCCTAGAGGTTAGCAACTTTTCTCCGTAATCTCGTATACTCTCGTAAGTAACGTGACGACGGTGAGAATCAGCAGTGGTTCGAAACGCGTCGGTAACTTACGGGGTATGTGAGCCGGCCGCTCACAAAGCAATGGCAAACTACTGAGCGTAATCTTGCCAAGAAATCAAGTCAGCTGAAAAATGCTGATGTTGACAGCGATGTCCTGTGAAGGATATGCAAAGCATTTTTTTTATACAACTGAAATGTTGTCTCTGGTATGAAATGTGTCTATGTCTGTACGGTTGTGTATTGTGTGGACTTCACTGTCTTGTAGACACTCAGTTGTCCATAGAGGTTTATCTTCCACTGTTGTTTCTCTAGGCCGGAAGCTTTGCCCAGATACGTGGTATTTTGGGCAGTCTTGGATTATGTGATCTGCTGTCTGTGGCGCCAATTCACATGTGCACATGGATGATTTGCCGATCTTGAATTTTGTGTACATGTGATTAACAAGGAAGAAAATCTGGGACAGAAGAAAGCAATAGTTGATAGAGAATAGGGCATGTCAATTTGAATACTTTGGTCACGTAAAAAGACACAGTTCCTTGTTTAAGGAAAAAATAAACTGCAGTGAAAAGTGGAGGGGAGGAGGACAAGACGAAGACAATGTTACAAGTGGGAGGACAAAAATAAGACATGGGCTGGAAGAAGTGCCGTGAAAGCACCACGAAGAAACAGCACAGAAGGTGTTACATACTCATTGCAGCTGACTTTCTATATGGAGGCGGGGCTTGATGTTTTTCCCGCCACTCCTCCTCCTTCTTCGATGATGTGTATGCGTATGTTCTGCAATGCGTATATGCGTATGTTCTGCGATGCGTATGTATGTATGTGCGTTTATGTCTGTATGTGCGTGTGTGTATATATGTGTATATGTTTGTGTGTGTATGTGTGCATGCAGTGTATGCTAGGGAGTGTGTATTTGTATGTTATTGAGTGTGCGCATGACTGTGAGAGTTTGTGCAAATGATGTAAGTATGTATGCAGGTATGTATGAGTGTGTGTGTGTTTATGAATGTGCGTGTGTGCGTGTGTCTACCTTCATAGTAATATGCATTGTTTATGTTTACAAAATCCATTTGACAATGTTTTTTTGGTTTTTTTTTCATATGAATGTAGCATGCACAATTGGTGAATAAAAGATGCGTGATTGGAAGACGGGCCTGTGTGCCCAATTTGTGACCATTTGAAAATAAAGTTCGTTCGTTCGTTCTTTTCCTCCGTTCATCGCCAAGTAAAGCATATGGCCTCAACGAACCCGTGTCAGACCCGTTGTAGACTTCTTCACAGCTGGATGGATGTTACACTTAATTGTGTCAATGGGACAAGGTGGTCAATCTCCCGCCAAACCCCTTGGTCGCCTCCATGCATGCCAGGTTGCAGTGTGACTGTCGTTTGCCCTCCTCCTGGGAAAATATGAATAAAATTTGGTGGAACTGCGGTAAAGCTGTGTAAATGTAAACAATATAAAATGACACAAAGTAGTGCAGCTTTACATAACAGAGTTAAGACACATACAGAACGTTGCGGCGATTAGCCTTCATCAGCAAACAAACACATTCACAAACACAACATACAGTCAAGGAGATCTCCTGTGACTACATCAGAAGGTGACGACAGGACGAGAAGAACAAAAGCATGGACAAATGGAAGCAATGAAGAGAAAATTAGAATTAAAAAACTGTTAATTGAAGAGAATGTTAGTTGAAGAAAATGTTTAATTGAAAAAAATGTTAATAGAGAAAACGTTCATACTCACCTCACCTTTCGGATCTCCGATGAATTCTGATGCTCGGTGCTGGGTGTTACGGTTCAGTGAGCACATAGAAGGAAGGGGGCGGGGTACGGCAAATGGTCTGGCAAGGGTATCTGAACAATCACAGTGGATGTGCTAGTGAAGTATGGGGCACGCCAGATTGAAGGTGGTACTACCCAAAACCACATTGTATTATTATAGGGGCGAGTCTTAAAGTCTGGGTGGACTGATATGCGTGAACGCGCATACATACATAGGCACACCTCAACAGACAAAATGCTAGTGTATGTGGGCATGTGCAAAGTATATGTAAGAAGAGAGAGAGAGAGAGAGAGAGAGAGAGAGAGAGAGCGAGGGAGGGAGAGAGAGGAAAAGTGCCTGTGATACAACACATGAGGTATGCGGAGTGCGTCGGTCTACACGTACGACGTTCCACTCATACTGTACCCTATGAAATAGTCAGTATGGTTGATTGTTATACAACATATTTAAGGATCTACTCGCCCAGTGCTTGAGTTATTGGGGCTGTATAGGATCCAACCACTGGTAATGCACGTGAAGTAGGTAGGCACAGAGAAGCAAGATGTAGGGGGTGGAGAGAGGGAGAGAAAGAGAGAGAGTGAGAGAGGGGGGGGGCGAGAGAGATAGAAAGAGAGAGAGAGAGGGAGAGAGAGAGAGAGAGAGAGAGAGAGAGAGAGAGAGAGAGAGAGAGAGAGAGAGATTGGAAAAGTGCCTACGACACGCCCCTGATGTATGCGGGGTCGATCGGTCTACAAATACGAGGCTTCACTCATACTGTACCCTATGAAATAGAGCCAGTAAGGTTGATTATTATACAACGGTCACGGCAACAACGGGCGCCTGACTTCGGCAGATAATATTCTGGAAACCTGTAGTCACGAAGACAATCGACAGCGATGAGTGTGCCAACTTAAGGTAAGCGCGACCGGAGATGACAGGCACTTTCTATTACACAGCCGCGTGTTAGAACATCCTGTTCAACGTGCCTTACGCAAACAGTGCATATGTTTTGACATTGTGGGAGAATGTGCCAACTCGACGACTTTGATATCTGTCTGAAATCTTAGCAGACGTGTGTAAGGAGCCATTCAACCCCTACAGCGGTCAGTCGGACTAAATTGTTCGCGTCTCATCCTTGACTTGAGGGCGTAAATACAAGTACCGTAGAAAACGTAGTGGGTTCTCCTGATGGCGACTGTTTATAGGGAAAGCTAATCCACACGCAAAAATGAGCCCAGTACAATAGACGTAGTGTCTGTAGCGCGTGTATGTACTACGCTTGATTCAAGTGAGCGAACTTTAAAAAAAAAACAATAAGATTAACGGTTAATGAAGAATCGACGACACTCATCTCATCTCATCTCATCTCATCTCATCTCATCTCATCTTGCTCCCCTTGTACCTTGCGGTGTCGAAGTGAAGCATAAACAGCAGGAGAATGCCCGTTTATGGGCTTCATGTATCGAGATTCTCATGGATTCTGCTATTCCCTCTGTCCAATGTTTACGTGGCTGGCCTTTTTCTTCTGCTTCCATTTGGTCTGCGCATCATTGCTTGTTGTGGTATACCGTTAGTTGGTAATCTAGTTACATGGCCAGTTGGTAATCTAGTTACATGACCAAACCATTTAACTTGCTGTTTTCTGATAAAATCTAGCGCTGCTGTAAATCCCACTTTAGTCCTGATTTCTTCATTTCTTATCTTCTCTCTTCTTGATACATTGAATGTGCTTCTCAGGAATCTCATTTCTGTTCTGATTATTCCTTTCTCTTTTTCTGTCATTTTCCAGGTTTGGCATTGGTAGCATAAAGTTGGTAGGAAGATTGTGTTTTAGTGCTTTCTTAGTAACTAGTGATACGTGTTTGTTCTTTAGTATTGGTGCCAGTTGTCCAATGAGTTGGTTTCCCTAATTACATCTATTTCAGTATTTTTGATCTCCTTTTACTGAATTCAAGAAAACCCCAGAGATGCTCGTTTCCTCCAGCACAGGCCCCAAGACGTGGGTGCCGACCGTCCAAGTGACACACATGTAGTAAATACCTCTCATTCGTCCACGCCAACATCTCAACAAGCGTAAATGAGACCGTATGGTAACATTGCATCAGAGGTTGAAGAAAAAAGGCTGAATGTGAGAATGGTTTCGCTTCGTTGCCTCTCACGGTTTGGCAGCTGGACTCGCCATTGTTCTCGGACGGTAACCTAGGACTTTACTGTCGGGCCCTTGGCACGCATGGTTCGGACCCAACAATCGCTTCTTCTTGATGTAGTTAAAGTGTGGATAAAGTTAGTGCAGCTGCAGGAAAATGTATGCAAATTTAAACAATATTAAATAACACAAAATAACACAAAGCAATGCGGCTTTATAGAATACATCTACGGAAAACATCAGACGTTGTGGCGAATAGTTTTCATCAGCAAACAAATACAGAAAATTACAAAATAAAGGAGAAGACACTGCAGTGACTTCATTAAGGCATAAGACCAGGATGTGAATAATGGAAAGATGATAACATGAGAATAGTGAAAAGAAAAGGAAAAAATAAAACGAAAACAATGTGCTAATTATCTCAGAACCCCAGGCTGTGAAACAGTTTTTCATCCTTCTATTATTTTCACCCCGTTCTTGTGCCTTAATATAGTCACTGAAGTGTTTTTCTCGTGTTTATATGGTGTGTGTTGTGTACTTGTTTGCGGATGAAGGTTAGTTGCCACGACGTCCTGTTTTCCATATTTGTGTTCTGTAAAGCTGCATTACTTTGTATTATTTTATATTGTTTACACGTCATCTAGAGTTCAGTTATCGCTTCTTGGTTGTTTGGCTAAGATCAAAGCATCAAGCCTTTAGGACTGGCAACAGCAGAAAAACCGGACAATACAAAATCCGGACATTAGCACCAGGGCATCTTTAAAAATACCGCCCTCCCCTTACAAAACCGCCTGATGCTGATTTCTAATTGCTTCTCTTTATCTGGATCAGCATAATCAGTCATTGCGAATGTCCTTCTCCTGTTGCAGCATATTGTCAGGGGCTCTATCCGATCTAGTCATCTACCCGCCTGCCACGAGTTGAGTCCAGAACCCACATCACAGCACTCGGGACATTCCCATACATGCTCCGTCGTCATCTACAACAACCAGCGAAGACCCTAATACTATTGAAACCAGCAGCCGTCTCACTATGTGTCTATGTGTCAGTCTGGCCTTTCCTCAGAGTTTGGAGTGTCGGTGGGATCCTCTGGTCACTTACTGCAGCAACATTCGCTACAAGCTGTGATGATCTATCTGTACCTCTGCACTATGCACGCGATTCCAACGGTCTCCGACCACATCAGCCCTGTCATGCACCAGTACCCCACCAAACGGTGTAGACCCATCCAAACTGTCCGCCTGCTCGTTTCCCACCACACCAGCATGTCCTGGGGAAAACTTCAACATACGCTCTCTATTTATGATCGTTGCCTGCCTGCTTAGCTACCTACCTACCTGCCTGCCTATCTACCTACCTATTTATGTCTGTCTATCTGGACAGATTGGCTGGCTCAGCAAAACTTGGTGGAGTATTGATGCATGACAAAGCAGATGTGGTTGCGACCTTGTGGGAGCACGTGTACACCTCGGAGGAGCAAATGGATCACCATGGTCTGGCAAGAATGCGACAGCGAGGGGTGACGAGGGGATCTGGCCGACGATCGACGCTCAGAGGAAAGGCGAGGCGGGCATATTCTGTGGAATCAGATTGCTACTGGTACTATTAGTGTTGGAACTCTTCGCTGGCTGCTGAGGATGGGGACGGAGCGCTTCCGAATGCTGTGATGTCGGTTCCTAAACCAATCAATCAATCTGTCTATTTGTCCGTAGAATAGGGAAGAGCAGAATAGGGCAAGCAAAGGCCGCATTTCAGAAAATGAAGAGTATCTTGTGCAATAAATCACTGTCACTGAATGTAAGAAAGAGAGTGCTGAAATGCTATGTAGAACCAGTTTTGCTGTATGGCAGTGAATCTTGGAATGTAAATGAACAAATTAAGAAGAAATTAGAAGCAACAGAGATGTGGTTCCTGAGACGAATGTTGCGAATTCTTTGGACTGCCAAAGTATCTAACAACGACTGCCTGAAACAGGCGAATGAAACTAGAACACTACATACAACAATAAGAAAGAGACACACAGCTTTCTTTGGTCATGTAATAAGAAGAGAGGCATTGGAGAACATCGTGACAACTGGAAAGATCGAGGGGAAGAGAAGCAGGGGCATACCAAGAGAAATGATGCTGGACGGATTGAGACGGTGGCATGGAGGAATATCAGCAGCAGAGTTGATCCAGAAAACCAAAGACCGAGATGTGTGGAGAGCCATGAACGCCTACGCCAGCTGACAGGGCACTTGATGATCATGATCTTCCGTAACCCCTCATCTGCCGGCCGGTCTATATCTCTGTCTGTAACCCCTCGTTATTTAACTCTCTGTCTATAGATTCGACACCAGTTATATTTTCACGTTATCGTTTTGTCTCCTGGGTCTTAAAAACAGAACTGTACTTTTTACATATTCCATGCACCATAAACGCCAAATGTTGTGTTGACATCTGTGCGCACAGGTTGACACGACAGTTTTATGGATACAGCATAGCGCACCATTGACAGTTTCATCATCAAATGTCACTCCATGTTGTTATCACAGTTGCTATTATGACGTCATAACTCATTCAATAAAAACAACGCATTCAACGAAGATATCTACGCAGATCTACCATTCGTTGTATAAATAACACGTTTATATATGTACACACACACTATTGGCACAGTTATGGGTGTCGAATATATTTTTTTTTGTTTTGTTTGCGCTCGCTCACTTTTTAAACTCAAGTGAAGTTCATTCACTTTACTTCTAGTGCCGGACTGAATTTTGCGTGTGGATTTTTATTTTTATATTTTGCATATCCTTTTTTTTTGTTTAAACAGGACATCGCAGTCTACACCAGCATTTCTGCCACTGTGATCTATTGACAAGTGTGCGTTCAGTAGTTTGCCATTGCTTTCTGAACGATAGGTACCGATACCAATGCAAATCCAACGAAACGCGGTCTGCTGCTAAATCGCGCGCAGATGTTTCGAACGCGGGTATACGGGATTACGAACCGCGTCTGTATGCCCTTCGCCACGGAGACGGCTCGTGTGGATTAGCTTTCCCTATTGACAGTGTCCCTCGCCATCAGACGAACCCACTCCGACTGCAGATGTACTTGTAATTAACGTCCCCAAGTCATGACATTTTAGTCCAGCTGTCCGGTGTAGGGGTTGAACCCCTTACCTCGGAATCAGCACACCGGATGTTTATGAACACGTGTTATCCATTCGGCCAGGCTGATCTCCTAATGTGCGTATCTTGAGTTAGTCACCCGTAGACTTGACATCGGGTAAGTTTGCGCTTGGCTTATCTCCGCGAGCGCGCACACACTGGATATTCATTCATACGTGCGCCACAGAAAAGACTACACGCTGTTCATGTGCGTGCTGAGATCTGTATTTATTTAAGTGAAGTGTAGGTTGGTTTAGTCGACGGATCAACATCACGGCACACGGGTGTAACCCATAAGCGCTCCGTTCTACTCGTAACTCAAGCCTGAGTCCTGAGAATCTCAGCTCAGTGCACGAACTCCGTAGCACCGGTGAGCATCCTGAAATATTTTGGGTAGATTTTTAACTCGAAATTTTGTCCGGGCTGCGCCGTCAAAATACTCTTCTTCTTTCCCCCCCCCCCCCCCCATTTCCAACTGCCAAGGGAGTTTTTACGTGCGCAACAATACACACGGGCGTCCGATCTCACTACCCACACACCAGGGGAAATGTTGTTACAAGAAGTCCACGTGAAAAAAAATCCCGGCCTTCACCGGGGCTTCGACCTCCAGCACTCGAGGCGGACACCATACCTCGAGACCACTCAGGCCCCCCTCCCCGGGTCAACGAACCTAGATGCACTCACATAATTCTTGTTTAAACAGTTGACCTGGAGATCGTCACACAGATGTTACATCGAGCATTTATTAGCTGAAGTCCTTTATACTATTATACGTTTATTTAATTATAGGTGGGGAAGATGTTAACTTCATCACTCGCTCATATATTGACAGCGTATGTAAAGAATAGTCTGAGTGAATAGCATGGGGTACTTCAGCTAATAAATGCTCGATGTAACATCAGTATGACGATCTCCAAGTCAACTTTATAAAAACATGACTTACGTGAGTGCCTCTAGGTTCATTGACCAACATTCTCTGCACACAGAATTCCACAACATTCTATCGTGATAACAACATAATGTAGAAGACGACCTTCAAGGAATAACAGAAGTTTAGCACAATTTTATTTAATTATAATATTCCCATCATTTGCTGACTACAGTTAAAACATATACTTAATCACGTCTAATCTATTACTTCCACAATTGTGGACGCAATTATACTAACAAATTCCTTGAAATATTTTTACTAAACTGCCTATTGACTAAATTACGCAAAGTTGAGTTGAGTCAAGAACCGACATCACAGCACTCAAGTCATTCTGTTCTCGTCTGCAACAGCCAGCGAAGAGTCTCTATACTAATGGTACCAGTAGCAGTCTGCTCATGTCTGCTTCCCTCGGATTCCTGAGTGTCGGCCAGACCCCTGGTCCCTCTCTACCGCGCCATTCTCTCCAAGCCTTCATGACGTCACTTCTTCAGCACTATAGGCTACACATGGATCTAAAGTACTCCAACCACATCTGCCTTATCATAGACCAGTACTCAACGAAGTGGTGCAGACCCTTCCTATCTGTCCGCCTGTTATTTTCCCACCACATCCGCATGTACTAACTAGGCCTAGACTAAAATGTTAATTTGGAAAGTGTGAAGAGACTATGCCTGTTATTAGTTTTTCATGCGACTGTAATACGGACACCTTGCAGTCTTGACAGACGATAGTTTGTTACACTGCTTAAATTTTTAAAATAAAAGACAATAACTACAACCCATGGCGGGGACCAGGGATGGAGTTAAATCCCTCTATAGCCCAAAACCTGGGCTGATTTGTAGAGACCATGTGTTGCCCATGCAGGATGATTCCTCTCTCGGCCTACCTAGTTTACTCCAAAGGAATGGTAACACTAATACTTCTGGAACAAGACACGCTGCAGAAGCTGCTGGATCAGTAAAGCAACGCTGTAATTGTCCGCCTGTCGGAGCTTCGATCCTAGACCAGTTGTAGACCCAGGCTTACGGCGTGGTCTGCCATGCCATTTAGTCTTTAGATTGCATTTCCTATCATTAAGATAAGGCTTGTCCCCCCCCCCCCCCACACACACACAAAAATTGCCCTTCTTTGCTAGAAGTCGTTCGTCTTCGCTGCCATGTTTCTTCTTTTTACCCCGTTCATGGCACCGCACCTGAGAAGCCGGTTCTTCCTCTGGATTCTCTGTGGTCCTTGCAAGACGACTACAACCACGGCATGGAGGTTGGACTTCTTCTTCTTCTTTCGTTCGCCTGAAATATGTCTATAACTGCAATGTTGTCTCTTGTATGAATCTAACAGTCTTTTTTAGTTCATTCAGCGGTCCATAGAGTTTATCTTCCACTGTTGTCTCTCTAGGCCAGAAGGTTCGCCTGGATATGTTGTAGTTTGGGCAGTCCTGGAGTATGTGCTCTGCTGTCTGCGACGCCAATCCACCCGTGCACATGGCTCAGTCACCAATCTTGAATTTTGTATACATGTGGTTGCGAATCTATTGTGTCCTGTTCTGAGGCGCAGAATAATGACCTGTTCTGGTCTGTCCATAACGTGGTAGTCGTCTTGAGTAAGGTTTGGTGGCCTTCTGACTGATTGACTTCGGCCGACATTGACCTTACGTGGTGACTGCTACCGTGTGGCGACTTGCCCTCACTGAACAGTCCCGTCCTTAGATACACTGCCCTTGCTCGAAAGGAACGCTATATAGTCGACACGAGACAGTACAGGTTCTAGATTTTAGTTGAGAGATTGGTTCCGATGTTAGTTGCCCTGTAATTACAGACAGAAACTTAACCAGATTACTGTAGGAACGTGTCCCACTCTATATTCCGGTTGTTCCACAGGCAGCACGAAGCCTTTTCGACTGCCTCACCCAGTTGGTTATGTGCCCGCGTTCTTGTTTATTCTTTGATGCCTAATTGTTTTAGCATGTCATACAGGGAATAAGTGATTAGACCCCTTTGAATAGGCTGAAAGTGTGCCCTTCCTGTCTCAGACCTGCGACCATGTCACTGTACTTCTCCATTTTGTACGTGTGCTGCTCCTCGATATTCCACTCACATGGAAAGGTCAGCTCAATCAGCGTTAGCTGCTTGGCCGACGAGGAGTTAAGTAGAGTGTCAGATCGCAATCGAAACCGCTGGATTACTGCCGGGTATGCACCAAGTTCCTTCAGGCCAACAGTCAGCTCCCTGTCATCCGTGCCAGTGAAACATGACAGTAAGCCAGCAGCACAGCCGTCATTGTCTCTATGTTGCTGCTCAGCTCTGACGCAGTTAATCCGCATCGGCCGCGCTGTTCGTCCGTATTCTGGCTGCATCCACTATGGCTGCCAGCTCAGCAAGAATGTTATTGTGCCGCCGTGTGTACCGGCTTGGCAAAAGGCTTCTTTGCACGCAGACAGCACGTGCTCCGCTGTCTGGAATTTCCCTTTACAGAGTGGACATCACGGGTCGGCGGACTTACCCCACTTGATCAGGTTGGCAGCTGATGGCAGGACATCGTAGAGAGGGTAGTACGACGAAAGTTAAGCGCAGATCTCATTCCATGCCAGGGACTTCTGCAGTATCTCCTTCCATGATATCCACTGGCTCTGCTGGGCAGCCAATTGTACTTTCTTTCCACCCTCTCCCTCACGGATCTCCTGCATTCCTTGGTGGTCGCCTTTGACCCAACCTGAGCTCTGTCATGGTGGCCGAACCCCATTCTATCAGACAGGGCGTGCCCCATAACTTCCTTCAGTTTAAGTGAAGCTTGGGCATCTTCGACTGCGCTGTCGACCTTCCTCTACCTTCCCGCGGGATGTGAGGTGCCGACTGTGCCACCTGTAGACAATATTATTTGAAATATTCCAGATACTAGCCACATATAACGGCTGACCAAGTGGCTGGGGTGCCGCTTCTCCTTTGGGAGACCCCAGGTTCAAATCCCCGGAAGGGCGCAAAATTTTTTTTTCTTTTACTGTCGGGTCGAAAATAAAACTCTAGCTTGCACTGCAATAACCAGGCGGCCTTAATTCCATTCCACAGGCTCAAGACCCACCCCTCCCCCTTCGAAACCACTCCCATTTTCCCTACACAGCAAGGTACTATAGGAGACAGTAGATGACAGTGTGTTGCAGTAGATGACAGTGTGTTGTTTGACTGGTGATAGATTACCCATGCCGCAGCAATGTCGTAGAACGCCGTGCAGGTTGTGAATTTATCACATGACTGAAGCTGTTGTGACAGATGACAATCATCATAATCAAGGGGACCAGACTGTCATATTATAGTGGACCACGTGACCAGGATGATTTTTTTTCTGGTGTGACCGTCAAGCCACGCCCATATATGTTGATTATGAACAAAAAAAGTGATCACTGCAGTCATGTGATCAGTAATGTAAGAAGTCAATAAATGAGTACTTTGGCTCAAATACTATATTCACAGACGCTGATATTGTTCAAATATGGAATACATTACCCCCAAGTAAGTCTGTAAAACTACATTAAAGAACTCAATTCACAATCACGTGTCTGTTGTTGATGTATGGTTTAATGTCTGTACACTTGTATCACATAACTGCTATGGGTAAATATGCATGCCGCAGACTCAAGCCCACATCTGTTGCTGTATTAGTACTACCAGTAATTTACTTTTGTAAGTATAAATTAGCCGAAGAAAGAGCTGAGGCACAACCAATATAGCCTAGTTACATATACATAATCCCTCATTAAAACAGCCAGAAAGTGGCCTGTTCAACCACAGAATGACTATTATCAATTTGATAAGTTGCTATTTTTAGACGCAGAACAAAACACTTGGGAGCTGTGTTAGGGTAGCAGATAGTTCTTGTACTGGTAATGTTAGTTTTGATCCGCATCTGAGCAGCTTCGAAATTTTAAAATTGATCTAGGCTCCAGGGTCGACCCAGTCTAAAATGTGCACCAGGAAATGAAGCCAGCCTAGATGTTAAACTCTAAAATGTGCACCAGGAAATGAAGCCAGTCTAGATGTCAAACTCTAAAATGTGCACCAGGAAATGAAGCCAGTCTAGATGTTAAACTCTAAAATGTGCACCAGGAAATGAAGCCAGCCTAGATGTTAAACTCTAAAATGTGCACCAGGAAATGAAGCCAGCCTAGATGTTAAACTCTAAAATGTGCACCAGGAAATGAAGCCAGTCTAGATGTCAAACTCTAAAATGTGCACCAGGAAATGAAAAGAGCCCAGATGTCAAACTCTAAAATGTGCACCAGGAAATGAAATGAGCCTAGATGTCAAACTCTAAAATGGGCATCAGGAAATGAAGCCAGCTTAGATGTCAAACTCTAAATTGTGCACCAGGAAATGAAACAAGCCTGGATGTCAAACTCTAAAATGTGCACAGGGAAATTAAATGAGCCTAGATGTCAAACTCTAAAATGGGCATCAGGAAATAAGTCAGCCTGGATGTCAAACTCTAAAATGTGCACCAGGAAATGAAATGAGCCTGGATGTCAAACTCTAAAATGGGCATCAGGAAATGAAGCCAGCCTAGATGTCAAACTCTAAAATGTGCACCTGGAAATGAAATGAGCCTAGATGTCAAACTCTAAAATGGGCATCAGGAAATGAAGCCAGCCTGGATGTCAAACTCTAAAATCGACATCAGGAAATGAAGCCAGCCTAGATGTCAAACTCTAAAATGTGCACCAGGAAATGAAGCCAGCCTAGATGTCAAACTCTAAAATGTGCACCAGGAAATGAAATGAGCCTAGATGTCAAACTCTAAAATGTGCACCAGGAAATGAAATGAGCCTAGATGTCAAACTCTAAAATGTGCACCAGGAAATGAAATGAGCCTAGATGTCAAACTCTAAAATGTGCACCAGGAAATGAAATGAGCCTAGATGTCAAACTCTAAAATATGCACCAGGAAATGAAATGAGCCTAGATGTCAAACTCTAAAATATGCACCAGGAAATGAAGCCAGCTTAGATGTCAAACTCTAAAATGTGCACCAGGAAATGAAATGAGCCTAGATGTCAAACTCTAAAATATGCACCAGGAAATGAAATGAGCCTAGATGTCAAACTCTATAATGTGCACCAGGAAATGAAGCCAGCCTGGATGTCAAACTCTAAAATGTGCACCAGGAAATGAAATGAGCATAGATGTCAAACTCTAAAATGGGCATCAGGAAATGAAGCCAGCTTAGATGTCAAACTCTAAATTGTGCACCAGGAAATGAAACAAGCCTGGATGTCAAACTCTAAAATGTGCACAGGGAAATTAAATGAGCCTAGATGTCAAACTCTAAAATGGGCATCAGGAAATGAAGCCAGCCTGGATGTCAAACTCTAAAATGTGCACCAGGAAATGAAATGAGCCTGGATGTCAAACTCTAAAATGGGCATCAGGAAATGAAGCCAGCCTAGATGTCAAACTCTAAAATGGGCATCAGGAAATGAAGCCAGCCTAGATGTCAAACTCTAAAATGTGCACCAGGAAATGAAATGAGCCCAGATGTCAAACTCTAAAATGTGCACCAGGAAATGAAATGAGCCTAGATGTCAAACTCTAAAATATGCACCAGGAAATGAAATGAGCCTAGATGTCAAACTCTAAAATGTGCACCAGGAAATGAAGCCAGCCTGGATGTCAAACTCTAAAATGGGCATCAGGAAATGAAGCCAGCTTAGATGTCAAACTCTAAAATGTGCACCAGGAAATGAAATGAGCCCAGATGTCAAACTCTAAAATATGCACCAGGAAATGAAATGAGCCTAGATGTCAAACTCTAAAATGGGCATCAGGAAATGAAGCCAGCTTAGATGTCAAACTCTAAATTGTGCACCAGGAAATGAAACAAGCCTGGATATCAAACTCTAAAATGTGCACAGGGAAATTAAATGAGCCTAGATGTTAAACTCTAAAATGGGCATCAGGAAATGAAGCCAGCCTGGATGTCAAACTCTAAAATGTGCACCAGGAAATGAAATGAGCCTGGATGTCAAACTCTAAAATGGGCATCAGGAAATGAAGCCAGCCTGGATGTCAAACTCTAAAATGTGCACCAGGAAATGAAATGAGCCCAGATGTCAAACTCTAAAATGGGCATCAGGAAATGAAGCCAGCCTAGATGTCAAACTCTACCATGGGCACCAAGAAATGAAAGGGGACTAGATGTCAAAATCTAAAATCAGCACCAGGAAATGAAGCCAGCCAAGATATCTAAAGGTTGCCTGCAGAATGTGTACAAAGTCGGAGAAGTGCACGCAGGGTATGTAACAACAAACCATGGATATAGGCTGATTGCAAGTGAATGAAAGGAAGCAGATAAGCACCCATGCCTGGCAGCTACAAACACACAAATAATAATTATCCTACCAATGAGGTGTAACATCTGGCAGGATCATTGTGTTCATAAATTATATGTACATAAATATTACATTCAATCAACAGACTGGCTCAGCTTGTTCACTCCTACCAACATCATTATACAGCAGTCATATCTATGACGAGATACGACAAATAATAATAATCCTACCAACGAGGCATAACATCTGGCAGGATCATTGTGTTCATAAATTATATGTACATAAATATTACATTCAATCAACAGACTGGCTCTGCCTGTTCACTCCTACCAACATCAGTATACAGCAGGTTCTTGTAGAATGCAGCTCCCATCATGGTCCAGTGAGAAGGGTCTCAATCTCTTGTCACCCCTTGTGCATCATCAACAATCTCCAGTTGTCTACATTGCCTTGTGTCCGTCTTCATGCTGGCCGTTCCTTGCCACTTCTTCCAGGGGTCACACCTTCCATCACTGTTCTCTCCCAGCCTCGGTGACTTTAATATGGATAAACTATTTCAGTTTCCCAAACACAATATTGTTTACGAGCCAGGTTTCATTGATGTTTTTATAGAATGTTAATATTTTTCTCCTTCTTGGTTCACGATATTGTAAGAACATTTCTGTAGCATTTAGGCTCATGTTTTAGCGAGTGTAAAATGGTCAGTGACACATCCGCATGTTACTACAGAGAAAATGCATGTTCTCAAGAATTTTACTTTAAACACAGAAGCCTCGAACAATAAGTTGCACGATTTATTGCCTGGCATATTTCGCTGCATCTCATCGGGTGCATACTGCACAGTTATATGCTATATGACGTGAATAAATGAATAATTCATCCATCATGGGCAGTCATATTCTGCCATCTCACTCGATCACCAGAGTCGTGGATCAGCTACGTGTTGTCTCGACCATGCCACATGGCCAAAGACATCCAGGTATTTACTTCTCGGTCTTCCCCTTGGTCTCTTCCCTTCGATCTTGCCAGTTGTCACCAAGTTCTCCAAGTAATTTCTTCTCATAACATGTGCAAAAAATTGTGACTGTCTACGTCTAATGACTCTAATCAGTTTAGGATCTTCATTTATTTCTTGAAGAACTTGTTCATTGGTTTTTCTGTCTGTCCATGGTTTTCTTTGCATTTTCCTCAGAAACCACACTTCCACAGCCATCAGCTGTTTTTCAGCTTGGCTGAATAACACTTAACCTGAAACACTAAAATTAGTCACAGGTATTGTTCGAATGTGGAACATCTGTTATCCCCACGGTGATTTAAAATTTAACACGAGCTCTTTATGTTTGCATTAGGGTTTTGTTTGCATTTAACTTCAAAATGTTTGCTGGTGTTGTGCCATAGGATCTTTATACTGTTATTTATTGCCAGTCTGCTTCTGTCTTCTTAAGAACAAGATCAGAACAATTAGCTTGGTCATGATTAGCATGATTAGCACGCAGACAGACAAAGCAGACATTGAAGGGGCAATCCAGGATAGAAGATCAAGGTGGCAACTGTGAAGATGGAGAGACAGCGTAGAGCTGGATCCAAAAGAAGTGAATACCATAGACTGGAGAGACACCATCAGGGGTAGAAAGACATAAAGACACATCGTGTTTGCAACAGAGAGCCTTACAAGCTGGGGAAGCTGAAGAACAACTTTGGAATGGAGTAAGCCACAATTTTCTTTGACTCAAATTTTACCTGGCATAAGTAACAGTCTTGAGGATATATTATAGTCTTCAAAGACATGAAATACTTGAGTGTTTTCACAACGTTACAGACATCTAACAAAATCTATGGACTTCATCCACACCACCAATTCTTGCATCTCATATATACAATATGCATTTGTCTAGTTCTTTTGTTCTCCCCTCAAACCCCTTGTCCTCCTTCCCAGCTGCCTTACTCATGAGCTACTCCAGAGATACAAACAGTATCACCTCATTCATCAATTGCCTAACCCCCACCCACCCTCTTAAAAATGCCTTACTCATGAGCTACTCCAGAGATACCCACATCACCTTATCTATCAGCAGTCTCGCCCACTGGCCCCTCTTCTCCATCTCCTGCTTGGCTCTGGTGTCCACCTCCTGACTGACCTGCCTCAGGTATGCTAAACTCTTCAAGGTCACATGACAAGGAGCTGCACGTAAGGGACACCACAGAGATCTCATGTCTGCTGTCTCCCACACCATCAAACACAGCCCGTGACTGCTGCTGCAACCGCTCAAGAATATTTGCATCAAAACCATGCTCATGAGGAAGTGAACTCGTCACTTCAGGGCTGTGAGCTGCTTTATCATCAGATGCTGCAAAGCTCCCAATGTTGCCTTCAACATCTCTGTTACTTACGCTGGCTAACAGAGCAGAAGTGCCTGTACACTCATCACCAAATGTCCCACCACTTCCCTCCTGTACCCTCATGTACTCACTAAATCCAGTAATGCTCAGACTAGAATCTTCACCACCACTAACATCCTGGCCGAGCGTCCTGTCAGCGTCTAAACTGTCCTGCTCTAAATGTGATACATTTTGGGCTTGCATGTTTGAGGCTCTATACTGAGTCATCTGAACAAGTGCTGGCATATTTGACACAAACAAATTATCAGAAAAATCCAGAGATCTTTTGGCTGTGGTCAGCTTCTGGCCCCCAGGGATGCTAGACTCCATTCTCAAGCCTGGCTTTGATATACTGCTTGAAGCGTCATCATGTTTAAGACCAGGCTGAAGGTGAAACACAGCACCGGGACCTAGTGGTGCTGCTCGAGTCTCTTGAAACGTGTAAGGAGGGTCAGCAAACACATCCATCCTGACACCTGAATGTGCCCTCGGAAGATTCCAAATCTGGAATGGTAAGCTGCTGATGGTGGTAGATGATGCGGCTGGCGGCTCCGTTAAGGTAACCAACTTTCTACCTGAAGTCACAGCGGACATTGAACCTGGTGTGTCAACTTCCAGTATGGTGCTTAATTCATGGGGCCGATGGTCAGTTAGACCACAGGTCATCGGGGATGATGTGCACTGGTGGTCAAGAAGATGGTTGCTGCCATTATCAACCACATCTGCAGCTAGTGAACTAGTATTGTGAAAAGCTTCTTGTTGACTGGTAATTGTCTTCTGTAGCACTGGATGACCAGTGTTTGCCAAATTACCCACGTTGACTTCATTCTGACTCTCTAGACTCTGATTGTGAAGGCTGTGTTGTGGCCGGCCCAGAGAATGAAGCTGATGGTCCGCAGATGTGCTTAGAATAGTTGCCCAAGTCTGAGGCTGCTGTTGATGGCTCGCGGTCACATTTTTGGACACAGAGATGGAAGAGGCTGAACTAGGTACAGGGACATGAAATGCTGAGGGCGGCAGGCTTCTCCCATCGTCAGACCTGATTTTATGGAAGGATATATCAGCCAAGTAAGAATCTGATGATATATTACCTGGTATGCTGCAGTTCCCAAGACTGTGACGTGAACTAGTTCTGTCAACGTCTGCGCTCTCATTCAGACTCTCTGTTGGATGCAGCGGGATGCTACAATTGGCATAACTGACAGATGAATTTGATCTTGATTCCTTGCTACGGTCACAATCAACAGATACGTTTCCAGATCTACTCTCTTGGGGAATATTTCTGCTTCTGGCATCTGTGTCAATCTGAGATCTGATGCTGGCAAGTTTGGCCCTGACCTCCTCTCGCTGTTTTCCATTGCTGTCCTCATTCAGTAACGCTGATGCAGTAGCCATTTTGGAAATTAACGTCTTCTCTCGCTGCTGTAGGGCACTCTGTCCAGTGTGGTAGGCCTGCATGATGGCATCTTTCTGTCGCTGGATGTCCAGGAAATGATTCTGAAGCTCCAGCTGTCTATGCTCAAATCCCAACTTCTTCTCATGAGCTTGAGCCAGCAAAGCTGACCCATACAAGTACGACCTGTCATGTACTGAAGTTTCAGATTTTTCTGACATTTCAAAATGACCCTGAGGTAAAACAGGACTTCCTCTCTCCTCTTCACTGGACATCAGCCTGGAATCATCAGTCAATGCTTGTGAACATCTGCTAGTGTCGACATCCATCACATCCTTCCACGAGCCGTGACCAGATTTCATGAACTCTTCATCAAATGACAATGATTTGCGAACTGTGTCAATGTTACGTTTTTCTGCACTGCTGCTGTTGCTCCTTTGGCATAACTTGTCCTGTCCCTGTCCTGCAATAATAGGATTCGAACTAACTTGATGGCAAACATTCTCTGCACCGGACACTTGACCTGACCTGTGCCCAACAACTGTACTGGGAGCTGACAAAATCGTGGTTAAACCTGCACAAGTGTTCTCATACATCTGAATATTCTTCCTTCCATTGGAACTTCCTCCATCATTGGATTCACCTGCTCCACAAGGCACCACCTTCTGACCTGCAGGGACAGTCTGGGAATTACCTGTAGGCTTTCCCATTCCCAACCTGTCCGTCACAGACTGTTTCACCTGGATGCTCTCTAGACTAAATGCTGGTTTGCTGGAAGCGGCTGTAGAGAGTTCTTGTTGTCGCTTCTCAATGTCCGCTCGGATGTCTGCTAGATATTTCTTCTTGTCTTCATACGTCTGCAGCAGTTGGTGCTGATACTCCCGGACCTTCCTCAAAGTCCCAGGATCCATACTGGCTTGTCTCTCCACAGCTCTGTTTCTGTACTCCTCCACTTTCCTTATCAAGTCAGCCTTGTCATGATCTAACCTCTCACTCTGTCCATTGGTCTCTGTCTCCACGTGACCGTTCCTAACAAACCTAACCTGACCTCGACTGGCAGATTCATCAGTGAGAGAACCCATGGTTCCATAACCCAAAGAAGATGCAGTCATTCTGTCAAAGCTGGTAGGATTCTGCCAGACCTGCCTGGCATCACCAGCAAGTGGTAGAACACCGCTGGCTCTGTCGACATCAAAGCCATCCAGCTTCCCCACTTCACGCGCTGGCACGAATCTTCCCCCTTGCTGAACTTCAGCATCCCTTCCTGCTCCAGGAATGTAACCAGAATCTGCAGCAGTTCGTAGGTTACTAGGAAGGTTCCAACTTCCCAAAGGTTTCCATGCTGAATTTACAGGACCATTATTTAAGTTACCTATCACACCACTGACCTGGGGTGGTGCTCCAGTATCTATTCCTGGTCCAGAAATGAAACCCGACCGCACATCAGTTCTTACATCGCAAGGAATACTCCAGCTTTCCAAGGGTCTCCATGCTGACGTTACAGAACCAACATTTAAGTTGGCTCTATCGATTGATAGACTAGTGGCCTGCTGTTGTACTCCAATATCTCTTCTGGCTCCAAATGTGAAATCAGAGCCTACACCAGCATTCAAGTGTGAGCCAACAGCAGCCCCCCAACCACTTCCCAAAGGAGGTTTCCACGCTGCCTCTGCAGCACTCTGACCAAAATTCACAGCAGGACCAGCCATTTGTGGAATGTTGGCCTGCTCATCCTTCTGTTTGTTTCCATCAGTTCTTGTGGCAGCATCAATCTCAATTTCTTCAAGTGTCCAGCCCTCTTCGTCTCCGTCAAGTGTAGAACCGTCCGTGTCAGCCATGAGAGGACCACAAACACCAGTGTGAGCTTTCAGTTGCTGAGTCAGTACCTCTTTCTGGGACCTGACATTGAAAAGCACATTAACTTAGCCAGCAACCTACACAACAGTTCATGACCAATGTTTTCTCTAAGCTGCACTACACGTTTGTATCTTTCAGTGCACACAGTTGTGTCTCTCAGTGCACAAATTTGTGTATCTCAGTGCACAAATTTGTGTCTCTCAGTGCACACATTTGTGTCTCTCAGTGCACACATTTGTGTCTCTCAGTGCACACATTTGTGTCTCTCAGTGCACACATTTGTACATCTCAGTGCACAGTTTTATCTCTCAGTGCACACATTTGTGTCTCTCAGTGCACACACATTTGTGTCTCTCAGTGCACACATTTGTGTCTCTCAGTGCACACATTTGTGTCTCTCAGTGCAGTTTTATCTCAGTGCACACATTTGTGTCTCTCAGTGCACACATTTGTACATCTCAGTGCACAGTTTTATCTCTCAGTGCACACATTTGTGTCTCTCAGTGCACAAATTAGTGTCTTTCAGATCACATATTTGTATCTCTCAGTGCACACAGTTTTTACCCAGCACACAATGAGTATGAATTCAAGAATAAACATCATTAAACTTGGGGCATTCCAATGTGAGCTTTGTCTTTTCTTTAGTATAAAACAAAAAAAGAGTTCCCGAGGTGATGGTGGCAATGGCAGCCTGATTAAACATCAGACAATACTACCACAAAATGTACACGACAGTCAATGTAGGCTCATTCACAACTTCACGGCTAGCATTTGGCAGGGTAGAATGTTTGCTTCAAAGTTTAGCAGGAACATTGTTTGTGGTAAACATTTTATAGTGATGTGATGCTGCAATGATAGACAAGGAGAAGAGAGACATGGCAGGGTTGAATGTTTGCTCCAAAGTTTAGCAGGAACATTGTTTGTGGCAAACATTTTATAGTGATGTGATGCTGCAATGACAGACAAGGAGAAGAGAGACATGGCAGGGTTGAATGTTTGCTCTAAAGTTTAGCAGGAACATTGTTTGTGGTAAACATTTGATAGCAATGTGATGCTGCAATGATAGACCAGGAGAAGAGAGACATGACAGGGTTGAATGTTTGCTCTAAAGTTTAGCAGGAACATTGTTTGTGGTAAACATTTGATAGCAATGTAATTCTGCAATGATAGACCAGGAGAAGAGAGACATGGCAGCAACTAATACAAACTATGACAGAGACCAGTATGGCAGAATATTCTATAACATCTGGTGTGCTGATGCTGAGGTAAGGGCTTCAACCCTTACACTGGACAGTTGGACTAAAATGTTGACTTCTCATCCTTGACTTGGGGATGTAAATTACAACTACCTCTGAAGTCAGAGTGAGTTCGTCTGAAGGCAAGGGACACTGGTAATATGGAAAACAAAAACAAAAAAAACAAAAAAAAAAGTTGGACTGTTCAGTGTTTTGTGTGTCGACTCCCGAAATTTTTGTGAAATATTTTGGAGACTCCTGTGGGTTGTCGCTAGAGCTACAGAGTTTGTGCTTTGTGTGACGCTTTCCACACTGCGGAAAGAGACTAAGCCATATGGGATAAAAACCTGGTGCAATAAAGTCGACACTGTCAACTTTTAAGCGACTTTTTGTGTGTGTGTGTGTCGAGTTTCCATGTCACATTTCACGTTCAGTTGTTCTTGATATGAATAAAGTCAGCTTGAGAACTACTGATGTGATTGACGTGAGCATCAACTATTTTGTCTCTTAGATACATCTGTTTCCACATTAAACTAACAGATAACTACCGGCACTTGACTGTCTTGATAGACAACAGTTTGTTACATTGTGCTTCGGGAATAGCACAAAGCCTGGGCTGAATTTAGAGACCATGTGTTGCCCATGCAGCATGATACCTCTCTTGGAATGCCTAGATTACTCCAGACGAAAGGTAACACCAATACATCTGGAACAAGCTGCAGAAGCTGCCAGATCAGCAAAGCAATGCTTTAACTGTCCGCTTGTCGAAGCTACCATCTAGACCAGTTGCCGACCAAGGCCTAGGGCCTGGTCTGCCCTGCCATAACATTTAGACTTTAGGTTGCATTTCCTCGTATCAGGATAAGGCTTGTACCCTCCCAATTGCGATGGGACACAGAGGTGTTTCCAAGGCACCAGGGCCAGGTTTTATACTGGCCAAGACCTACTAACACGTCTTAGTCATGCGTCCTGGGCAACAGGTCCCTTCGGGGTCCTGGCTAACATGGTAGGATCGCTGATTCTTCCGAAGTTGAAGAGTATCTGCCTGCACAGCGAGGAACCAATAAGCACACCAATAAGCCAGACATGGGACAACAGATACTCTCGAAAACTTCAGGTCCGGTATGACATCACACTGATGTTGGGCAACATGATGTCTTCATCCGACATACAGGACTTTGCGCTGGAGTTCACAGCCAGCGAACGCAAGCAAGCAGCAACTAAGAAGGATAATCACAAACAGGATTGCCCAGCAGACTTTAAACTACTGATGTGAGATAAAGCAAACACTTACTGGATTAGTTGAATTTTCCTTAGCAAGTCTTCGATCATTCTCTCGTTTTCTGACACGGCCTTGACATCCATGTTAGGCTGCAGGTTTGTTTCACCAGCGGGCTGAGTTTGGGATCTTCTCGTGTGGCTGGCAGCTTGTTGCTCCAGTCCTGGAAAAGTTGGGGCAAACACAAACAGTAAGGTCAGGGGGTGCAGACAGTAAGATCAGGGCGTGCAGACACTAAGATCAGGGGGTGCAGACAGTAAGGTCAGGGGGTTCAGAAATAGGATAAGGGGGTGCAGACAGTAGGATCAGGGGGTGCAGGCAGTAATATCAGGGGGTGCGGACAGTAAGGTCAGGTGGGGAAGACAATAAGGTCAGGGGGTCAGACAGTAAGATCAGGTGGGACAGACAGTAAGGTCAACTGGGGCAGACAAGTAAGGTTAGGGGGTGCAGATAATGGTGTGAAGGTCAAACCTAGGCAGAAATCTGGCAACTGTTAGTGGATCATACAAGTGATTATGTTGCCGTTATTTACACCGGTGGATCAATGCTATGTGGGAAATGCTCAGGAAGGTTTAAGGCCAGAGAGCAGGGTAGAACCACAGAAGAGTAGTGTGGAGCTGTTGCTGTCACAGCATCCAGTAATCAGGGGTCATCAGCGCTGCCTTCTAGCAGCTGACATCATGACATGGGATGATGACAAGTGTGGACTGTCATGGCTGACCATCTACCACGATTACCAGAGTCTTGGGTCAGGTCAGTGGTCTTATCCCAATTATGCCATGTGATGTGAATTGACCGATCATGATGTTCTAGGCATCCATAAAGAAGGTAGTCTGCCTTGTCAGCGACTGTAGCCATTGTCTCCTTAAGGAGATCCTCTGCCTACCATAGCCACATGACTCCACCCATGGCTTCAACACCCGGAGTGTTGAACACTCTCAGACTGTGAGTATGTCATAGATTAGGTGGGTGGGGCAATGAACAGGCTGATAAATTAGCTGCTATTCCTCCTAAGGGTGGAGAGGTGATGACGATGATGTGGTGAAGGCTCTCTGGGAATCAGATGGAGAGGGAAGCTAAACAGAGTATCCTTATCTGGAGAGACTGGCCCAAAAGGGAGAGAGCAGAGAGTGAAACTCAAAGCATAGAGAAAAAAATCCAACAGACTTAATTAAATTCATCATCATCATCAAGTGCCATGCCAGATGGCGTAGGCGTTCATGTCTCTCCACAGATCTCGGTCTTTAGTGTTCTGGATCAACTCTACTGCTGATGTTCCTCCATGCCACCATCTCAGTCCATCCAGCATGGAAACTCTTGGGTGGCTTGTGAAGAGGGGGACTGACCATGTATGGGAATGTCCCTAGTGCAGTGATGTCAGCTCTTTAACTCAGTATCCAGTACACTCATAGTGGGTTCGAGCCCAAGTGGGTGCCAATCCGTGGCAGAAACAGTCATGCCAAGTCACAATCTATAGCAAGGATTGAGACTGGGACTGTGGTACTGAGAATATCCGGCCTCAATGGGGAATAGAACCCAAGGCGATCGGCAAGTATCACATATTGATGTTAAAGAAAATGATGCATCTGTGCTCAAATGTTT
The DNA here is from genome assembly GCA_963921405.1 of Cepaea hortensis. Lineage (NCBI taxonomy): Eukaryota > Metazoa > Mollusca > Gastropoda > Stylommatophora > Helicidae > Cepaea > Cepaea hortensis. The sequence goes on from OY992891.1 coordinate 94,222,271, forward strand.
AAGACATGCAAGAATTCTGCTGATGGAGATGAGTGTGAATGTTAACAAGGTTTAAGAAATACTCATGCAAATGGTGAGTGTGAATGTTAACAAGGTTTAAGAAATACTAATGCAAATGGTGAGTGTGAATGTTAACAAGGTTTAAGAAATACTAATGCAAATGGTGAGTGTGAATGTTAACAAGGTTTAAGAAATACTAATGAAAATGATGAGTGTGAATGCTAACAAGTTTTAAGAAATACTAATGCAAATGGTGAGTGTAATTTTAACAAGGTTTAAGAAATACTCATGAAAAATATGAATGTGAATATTAACAAGGTTTAAGAAATACTGATGCAAATGGTGAGTGCGAATGTTAACCAAGTTTAAGAAATGTTAATGAAAATGATGAATGCAAATGTTAAAATGTATTAAGAAATGTATAAATTCTGGTGATGAAAATGATAAATGTGAATGATAAAAATGTAAAGAAATGTCAGAATTATGTTAATGGGATTGATTAATGTAAATGGTAACATGTGTTTAGAAATGCCAGAATTCTGTTAATCAAAATGAAAAAAAAAAATGCAAGAACTACTAATAATAGAGAGGCTACAAGAATGCCTGAGGCATCAACATCTTCAGCAGCTTACCATCTCGTGGTGTCACCCATGCAGCCTTGTTGGCCGCTGCTGTCACTTTCTGATGATCTTCCCCAAATACTGGCCTCCTGTTGGCTTCAGGTGCTGGTTGGGCAGCTTCAGATGTCAGTGGAACAGTGTCTGATGCTAACGGAACATTTTGACTGGTGCCAGAATCATCTCTCTGTTCTTTGATTCGGTTCAAAAGTTGTTTCAACACAGTATCTAATATAAACAAACACAAAGTTAGAATTTTAAACTCCAATGTTCAATTACTACCACTGTATGAGTCAGAAACATTGAGAACAAAAATAATTAGAAATAAACAAACCTTCGCTAACTAGTGGCTGGACAGAACAGTGGGACTAAATGGTGTGATGGAATCACCAATATAGAGCTACAGAACAGTGGGACTAAATGGTGTGATGGAATCACCAATGTAGAGCTACAGAACAGTGGGACTAAATGGTGTGATGGAATCACCAATGTAGAGCTACAGAACAGTGGGACTAAATGGTGTGATGGAATCACCAATGTAGAGCTACAGAACAGTGGGACTAAATGGTGTGATGGAATCACCAATATAGAGTTCATGGAGAGAACAAAACAAATCTCAGTGAATCAAGAGGTGATGAAAAGACGCTGGTACTGGACAGATCACACTCTGAGGAACTTGAGGATAATATAACTAGACACTCTTTCACTCTGAGGAACTTGAGGATAATATAACTAGACACTCTTTCACTCTGAGGAACTTGAGGATAATATAACTAGACACTCTTGTCGGAAACCCATAAGGCAAACGAAAATGCTGGAGACCTAAAGACACACAGAGAAGAGATTTACAGGCAGAGATGGATAATACTGGTAGGACATGGAGGGAGCTGTAGGAGATGGGTCGGATTGGTGTGGTTTGGTTCAGGGCCTAGGCCCCAACAGGGGATAATTGGCAGAAACAGAAGAAGAATGGCAGCTCTTACCAAATAAATGAGATGTGCTGCAGAGGTCTCCTCCAAACATCAGAAAGCTGCTGTTACTGCTTCCACCCCATTCTCATGGTGGAGGTTGTAGTCTCATATGCCAGGCTCTCCTTTTTCAAGCATTATTCATTAGCCTTCGCAATGAAACCCCAACACACATTGCATCCATTAAAGACTCATGGAGAATGATTAGTATGGTTCCTCCGAAGTCGGAGAGTATCTGCCTGCACGGCGAGGAACCACCAGTCTGCACACCAATAAGCCAGATATGGGACAACGGATACTCACGCAAACCTCAGGTCCGGTATGACATCACACTGATGTTGGACAACAGGATGTCTTCATCCGACATACAGGACTTCACGCTGGAGTTCATAGCCAGCGAACACAAGCAAGCAAGCTTAGTATGGCGGGGAAATGAATGTTTCATGTAGAATGGTTTGTCTCGCTTCAAAGGTCACAGATTTTGAGAAATGTATGGATTTTCTCCCCTGGCCATGTGGGAGTATTAACAGGCTGATAAGCTGGCAGGGAATGAACAAACGAACAAACTTATTTTCAAAAGGGTAACAAATTGGGCATGCAGGCCCGTCTTACATTCAGCCCTTCTAATCACTCATCTTTTGTTCATCAATAGTGCATGATACATTCACATAGGAAAAAAAACATTGTCAAATGAATGTCGTAAACATAAATAATGCATCTCTTGTTGGTAGATTACCTATGGACAAGGGAGAGGTGGTCGTGCGCTTGTGGGACCAGGTAGAGAAAGTGCTGGGACCGGGTAAAGAAAGCAGTGGAACAGACAGAGCACCCGTATGTAGAGAGAATGATACGGTGTGGTTCGGCAGGGGCTCTTTGAGGGAAGACCAGGAGAACTTTCTATCAGATGGCAGTTGGAACCATTAGCAGTATGAATCTTCGCTGGCTGTTGAAAGAGGGGACGGAGAACTTGTTGGAAAGTCCTGAGTGCAGTTATGTTGTTTCTTAGTTCAACTCAAGTCACATGAGATGTTTAAGAAAGGTTATGAAGATGACCCAAAACAAAAGAGGTTGAGTTCCTGCAAATTCAGATAATGCAGTACACCTTACGATGGTCTGACCATATCTGCAGCCAGAGGCAGCAGAGAAGATCAACAGTCAGGTAACCAGAGCTTCTAGACGACCCAGATCTTACTGTTATAATATTACACCCTCGTAAGACAAAAGTGCCATCTCTGAGTTGAGTTAAGTCAAGAACCAACATCACAGCACTCGAGACATTCCCACAGGTGCTCCGTCCTCATCTTCAACAGCCAGCAAAGAGTCCCAATACTAACGGTATCAGTAGTAGTCTGATTATATGTCCGCATGGCCTTTCCTCAGAGTTTTGGGTGTCGCTCAGATCCTCTGGTCACTCCCTGCAGCACCATTTTCTCCAAGCTGTGATCATCTACCCATTCTTCTGCAGTATACACACTACTCCAACCACATCTGCATTGACATGCACCAATACCCCACCAATGGGTGCAGACCCAGCTAATCTGTCCGCCTGCTCATTTCCCACAACACCAGCATGTCCTGGGGGGGGGGGGGGGGAATCCAACAGATATTCTCTATATTTGATTGTTGAATGGAAGTCTGCCGCTCCGCCTGAAGCATGCCTGTCTTCACCTTTCTCTTCATATTTTGTGAGTCCATTATAATTACGACATGCATGAGCTGTTTGTCCCCCTGCCAGCAGAATATGGTTCTGACTCCACCTCCAATCTCAGATTAGATGAGATGGTAACATATGCCAGGCTCTCCTGTACCAAACATCATCCACCAGTCTTCGCCATGAACCACCAGGCACTTCTTTTATCTCTTTGCACAGAGCCATCCATGTAGATGATTACATCGTCTGGTCGTGAATTGGCGTGGATCAATTTCTCACCTCCCATTCAGTGCAGCCTGCCGGCCAATCCCTACTTCCCGATCCAATGTTATTATGACCCTGCACAGGTCTGACTTGTCCACTGGCATTCTGACCCACTCCTTTCCTCCCCCAATGTTCTCAAGCATGCACACTTCAATTGTGTCCTCTGCCAGAGCCATCCACGATTTTCATCTGAGCCTGTTGCCCTTACTGTGCCCAGGAGAGAGAGAGAGAGAGAGAGAGAGAGAGAGAGAGAGAGAGAGAGAGAGAGAGAGAGAGAGAGAGAGAGAGAGAGAGAGAGAGAGAGAGAGAGAGAGAGAGAGAGAGAGAGAGACAAACAATGCAATGGAACAAACAGGATGCTACAAGCCACACTTACCTGGCTTTCTGACCTCAGAGTCTGCCCTAGGCTGTGAATGATTTGTAAGATCTCGCAGAGCAGGATTTATACGGGTCATGGAGATTGAGAACTCCTCAACAGCAGCAGCAGCAGCGGCGGCCGCAGTGGTCTGTGGACTTGACACAGCCTCAAATTCATGTGAGACAATCTGATCTGAAACATCAGCCTGCCTTTGTTTGCCCCTCTCCATTTCTAGATCAGAAAAACAGCAGCTATTATTATAAAGTGGCATCTGAACTTATTCTGTACACAGCAGCAGTTAGAACATCTGATGGAAGATGTGTTGTAGAGAATAGAATAGGGGAAAATTAGTTTTTTTGTCAGATGAAAAAACATACCAATAAAAATTGTCAACTTCTGTGAGAAAAAAGAGGGTTAAAGTGCTATATAGTACCTATACTACTGTATGCATGTGAAATATGGACAATAAACAGGCAAGATGAGAAACATTTAATGGCTGTGTAACTGTGGTTTCTGAGAAAAATGCAAACAATATAATCTTATCATCTCATCACACAACATCTACTGCAAAGTGAAATTATGAAGGTGAAGGGCAGCAGGTTAAAGACGGTCGTGGATGGGTCAAGCCGAAGACATTCTTCAACTGGTGTGTTCACTTGAGGACTTAGAACCTGGCGAGGAGTGGGTACAAGTGCCAACAGATTTCTGCACATCCTCTTCAGTTTGCATCCAACTAGAAAGAAAATGCAGACAAGAAAATCTGGCTGCTGTGGAGGCTGAAGTACAAGCATTGATTTTCGAGAATTCGCTAGACGGTGATGATGTCATCTACACAGATGGGTCAGTCGTCCGACATGTGAGAAGCCCATGGGCCTTTACAGCTCGGGCCGGAGGGAGAATTGTGAAGGAGGACTCTGGTACTTTCACTGAGACCACAAGTAGCCTGACTATGGAAGTCATGGCAGTAAGTAAATCAATAACATAGCTCGAGACACAGACATTCACTAGGGCATGTTTCCTTAGCGACTCAATAAACATGATCAAGAGGATAGAGGTGGTGTGGATCTGAAGAGAATGGTTGCTGTCACTGGAGCAGTCTCGGCTGGCAAGGATTAGTTTCATCTTCGTGCCAGGGCATGCGGGAGTGCAAGGAAATGAGCGGGCTGACAAGCTCGCAGGTGAGGCTACAGTGGAGGGCGGACACGCCATGGACCAGGCTGACATTCTGAATGCTCTATGAGAAGTAAGACTTTTGCGTGAACCAAGTGATGACTGTGAATCTACAACCATGGCCAGACTGCGAGAACAGCAAATTAAAAGAGGGGTGGCCAAACAAGACCACTACGCAGAAAGCCAAAGAAGACTGATAAACCAACACAGAACTGGTGTCGTTAGCCGCTACATGCTGCGGGATTTGCCGAGGAGGAGATCCAAGCACTTATGGACTGAATGGTTCAATGTGCAATGAGGATGATCTGTCGACTAACTAACTAACTATCTCATCTTGTTCCTCTTGTACATTGCAATGCCGAGGTGAAGCATAACCAGCGAGAGAGTACCCATTTATGGGCTTCATATATTGTGATTCCTCTGTCCATCGTTTACAAGGTCGGCCTCTTCTTCTGCTTCCGTGTGGCCTGCACATCATTGCTTGTTGTGGTATACTGTCAGCTGACGTGGTATACCTTGTCAGGCTGATATAGGGTAGTCCAAGAAACAAATGAAAACCATAAAATGACCAGAGAAATGAGATGTATACAGTCCAGATTGAGGGACGGCTGGCTAGAATGTTGAGCGCCCCATCAGGAGACCCAGGTTCAAATCCTTGAACAAGCAAAACTCTCCAACAAGAACTCATTATTGAAGAAGGTTGGTTATTGTAAAACATGAGGACAATGAAACACTTTGGACAAGAAAAAAATGCATAAAAGTCTACAAAATATAATTATGCAGGAAAATGTACTGGCTGATGGGTGTCTGGCAGAGTGGCTAAATTTGCCGGGCTAATATTCGGGGGAAACTGGTTTCAAATTCTTGATACGGTGATGGATTTGTCTTGTCAGGGCAAGAAGAAAACACAAACCTGCACAGTTCACAGTGACTGCACTAGCCAAGTATCCTTAATACCTCAGGCTCAATCCCCCCCCACCACTTTTTTTTTTTTCGCCCTACACTGTCAAGGTACCACAGGCAGAGATGACAGTTCAATTTATAGTCAAGATTTATCCAGCACAGTATTATGAGAAATAAACTTGAATATTTTGTGACACCTGGTAAACCTGATGGGAATAGAGCAAAGGGGAACCTCTTGGTTCACTGGTATTTGTCCAGTTCTCTCCAGGAGCTCCACATTGGTGAGTCCATCACACCATTTTGTTCCTTGTATGTGTGCAGGCTCCAATTATTGAATGTCTGTAGTTTATTTGTAATCCTTTGAATTGTTTTCCATGTTTCTGACCCATACAGTAGTAGAAATTTAATGTTAGAATTGAATATTCTAAGTTTCGTGCTAAGTTTAATTTCTTTTAATTTGCACAAATTTCCTAAAGTTATAAAAGCTCCCCTATCCTTCTGTATTATTATTAGATATCTGTATGTGTTCCAGCCCTTTTGTCCACACTGCTATCTAAGTAGGGGGTATGATTCTGTCTCTTGAAATGAGGTTTCATCCTGGGAGATAGGTTATCATTTGCTTGATGTCTTCTCATTATCTGTGTCTTTCTACTAGGAATTTTTAAACCTAATTGTTATGACCTCCCATCCACAGAAAGAAATCAAAAGAGACTGGCTTGGGTTGGGGGTGGAGAGACAGAGGAAGAGAGAGAGACATAGAAAGATGCAGGAAAGGTGAGGAGAGAGAAAGAATGAGAGAGATAGAGGGTGGGGAAGAGAAAGCAACAAGGAATGAGATTGAGAGGATGAGAGAGAGAGAAATAGAAGGATGGTGAGAAAGAGAAAGAGACAAAAAGAGAGTGAGAGTAACAGAAAGAGATATAATCACTGAGAAAAATTAGCACAATGGTGTTTAAAATGAACCCAACAAACAAACCAAACAAACAAATTCAGTGGAAGAGTACATAAATCCTTACTTAAATGATCCATATAAATCTCGTGAAACTTTCTCTCCATCTCGTGCTGTTTCTCCTTCTTCTCCTCAAGATAGATCTCTGGAGGTATAAACACCTGTTTCTGGAGAGGAACCAAACAAAATATACATTGACACCTGTAATACCTGATATTCTGTGCTTATTATTTATTTCATATTATTTTCAACATGTCGGCTGTACGAAACAACATATTCTGTTTTGATTTCTGGTAAATTTATAAGATAGATCTTGGCTTTAAATCCCTATCAAAATGGCTGTCTCTAGTGCCAACCTGGCAGAGATGTTGAGCCGGCTTCACAAAAATGGTACCACAAAACATCTGGGACGTCTGATGGCCATAATTTGGAAGCCAAATGAGATGAGTTGAGTCAAGAACTGACATCACACCACACGGGATATTCCCTTATGTTCTCTGTCCTCATCTGCAACAGCCAGCGAGTCCCAATACTAGAAGTCTGATTTTATATCTGTCTGGCATTTAATCAGAGTCCTGAGTGTCAGCCAGATCCTCTGGTCACTCCCAGCAGCACCATTCTTTCCTGGCCATGATGATCTGTCTGTTGTTCTGCACCATACACACAATCACAAAGGGGCCCGACCACATCAGCATTACCAAATCCAACAGATGCGCTCTATTTTTAATTGCTGAATGGAAGCCTGCCATTCTGCCTGTCTTCACCTTTCTCATTATACTTTGTGAGTAGCAACAGAAATAAAAACCAGAACCAGAATTGTAATTATAACATAAATCAGTACAGCTGCATGGATCAGAAACATGTAGAATGACTAAAACCATTACCAGCAAACTACAAATATTCATGAAACAGTGCCTACAGAGAACAGGTCTAAAGCTGCCACTAACACTGAGCCCAGGGAGAGATGCAGACAGATTCCAGTGAACTAAGAGATAATGGAAAGATGCCAGTGGTGGACAGGCCCCAGACTCAGAAAACCTGATAATTGTATAACTAGGACATTGCAATAATTCTTCTGGAACCCACAGGGTACATGAAACTGAGGAAGACCTACAGACACAGGAGAAGAGATATACAGACAGATGATTAATATTGAGAGGCCACAGACACAGGAGAAGAGAAATACAGACAGATGATTAATATTGAGAGGCCACAGACACAGGAGAAGAGAAATACAGACAGATGATTCATATTGAGAGGCCACAGACACAGGAGAAGAGAAATACAGACTGATGATTCATATTGAGAGGCCACAGACACAGGAGAAGAGAAATACAGACAGATGATTCATATTGAGAGGCCACAGACACAGGAGAAGAGAAATACAGACAGATGATTAATATTGAGAGGCCACAGACACAGGAGAAGAGAAATACAGACAGATGATTCATATTGAGAGGCCACAGACACAGGAGAAGAGAAATACAGACAGATGATTAATATTGAGAGGCCACAGACACAGGAGAAGAGAAATACAGACAGATGATTAATATTGAGAGGCCACAGACACAGGAGAAGAGAAATACAGACAGATGATTAATATTGAGAGGCCAGACACAGGAGAAGAGAAATACAGACAGGTGATTAATATTGAGAGGCCACAGACACAGGAGAAGAGAAATACAGACAGATGATTAATATTGAGAGGCCAGACACAGGAGAAGAGAAATACAGACAGATGATTAATATTGAGAGGCCACAGACACAGGAGAAGAGAAATACAGACAGATGATTAATATTGAGAGGCCAGACACAGGAGAAGAGAAATACAGACAGATGATTCATATTGAGAGGCCACAGACACAGGAGAAGAGAAATACAGACAGATGATTAATATTGAGAGGCCACAGACACAGGAGAAGAGAAATACAGACAGATGATTAATATTGAGAGGCCAGACACAGGAGAAGAGAAATACAGACAGATGATTCATATTGAGAGGCCACAGACACAGGAGAAGAGAAATACAGACAGATGATTAATATTGAGAGGCCAGACACAGGAGAAGAGAAATACAGACAGATGATTAATATTGAGAGGCCACAGACACAGGAGAAGAGAAATACAGACAGATGATTAATATTGAGTGGCCAGACACAGGAGAAGAGAAATACAGACAGATGATTCATATTGAGAGGCCACAGACACAGGAGAAGAGAAATACAGACAGATGATTAATATTGAGAGGCCACAGACACAGGAGAAGAGAAATACAGACAGATGATTAATATTGAGAGGAAACAGACACAGGAGAAGAGAAATACAGACTGATGATTCATATTGAGAGGCCAGACACAGGAGAAGAGAAATACAGACAGATGATTCATATTGAGAGGCCACAGACACAGGAGAAGAGAAATACAGACAGATGATTAATATTGAGAGGCCACAGACACAGGAGAAGAGAAATACAGACAGATGATTCATATTGAGAGGCCACAGACACAGGAGAAGAGAAATACAGACAGATGATTAATATTGAGAGGCCACAGACACAGGAGAAGAGAAATACAGACAGATGATTAATATCGAGAGGCCACAGACACAGGAGAAGAGAAATACAGACAGATGATTCATATTGAGAGGCCAGACACAGGAGAAGAGAAATACAGACAGATGATTAATATCGAGAGGCCACGGAGTAAGCTGCAGCAGACAGGACAATCTGGCATGTGTTGATTGAGGGCCTAAGCACCAATGGGGATAATGGGCTGCACAGCTGCAGCTGATGAAGATGATGTAGCAGAAGAAGAGGAAGAAGAATAAGAAGAAGCAGAACAAGATAAAGAAGAAGATGATGAAGAAGTAGATGATGAAGAAGAGGAAGAAGATAAAGAAGCAAAAGAAGAAGAAGAAAAAGTTAAAGATGAAGAAAAAGTTAAAGATGAAGAAAAAGTTAAAGATGAAGAAGGTGGTGACCACATGACCGGGTGAGTATCATGTAGTCAAGACAATGCTGGTCTTGCACCAGATCTTCACACTATCATGATGCAAACAAAAAATCATGCATTCCAAATACAATAATAGATATGGTACATGTGAGTAAACATCAAACTGTCTGCCTGTAAATATTTGACAGCATGTCTAATTATGCAACAAAATGTGGAAATCATCTACAACATAAAACACATTAAAGAAAACCACATTTTATAACATGTAACCTATATTTAAAAAAAAAAAGAAATACAATGACCCAATTCTTCATCATTTAGCTAGCCATTTGATCTCATCATAGTCCACTGGACGGACTCTCAGTCCTTTACCTGTTTCTCTCCCTCATCTATTTTCACACAAAGGGTGTCTTAATGTCCAGTGGTGCCATTCGATCCCCGTCTCGTCTCCCAGGAATCGCACCTTCTACTAATATTCCTTCTAAACTACTGTGACAATTAACGCAGCCAGAGTATTTTACTTTCTGAGACGTGATACAGTTTATCAGCCAGCGTGCTTCTATGTTCAGATCTTTTTCTTTCTGTTTTCTTGTGTGCTTCTATGTTCAGATCTTTTTCTTTCTGTTTTCTTGTGTGCTTCTATGTTCAGATCTTTTTCTTTCTGTGTTCTTGTGTGCTTCTATGTTCAGATCTTTTTCTTTCTGTTTTCTTGTGTGCTTCTATGTTCAGATCATTTTCTTTGTGTTTTCTTGTGATCGCTCGCTTTGAACTCAAGTGCAGTCCCTATACGTACAACTACTTCTAGTGGACTCGACCGATTTTTGCGTGTGGATCTGCTTTACCTATCACCAGTATCTCTCGCCATCAGGTGAACCCACCCCGACTTCTGAGGTACTTGTAATTTAATCCCCAAATCCAGGACAAGAAGTCAACATTCAGCCCAACTGACCCGTGTAGGGGTTGAACCTGCTACTTTGGGCATGAGCACACCGGTAGCTTAAGAGCAAGTGCTCTTATCCATTCAGCCATGCTGACCCCTACGTTCAGATCTGATTAAGATACAGGCCTTTTCAAATTCCACGTCCCCATTCTTAGGTTCTTCTTTAGCCCGGTGGCAGGACTTCATAGCCGGCATCACTACTACTTCCCCAATTATAATCTTTGCTTCAAATGTCTCAAATGCAGCAAGATACATTTTTTTTAAAGCAACAGAATTCTTATATAGATTGATATAACTAGAACAATGAACAAGCAGAAGCAGAAGAGACAAAGAAGCAGAAAAGGAAGAAGAATTTTTTTAAAATAGAGCTGGGAAATTATTTATGAAAAAAAATGGAATTCTTATATAGACACAAGCTGACGACCCGGCCCGGCGTTGCCAGGCACCTGGCGGGGAGCGTCTCATTAAATTCATATAAGTAGTCATTGTACATTCAAATACATTTCTCTAAGCGCAAAGAGTACGCATCTGTTTCTGATGCTCTCGTTCCAGTTGCTCGTCTGTTTCTGAAGTTCGTAATGCCTTTTTCTTTCATGTAAAAATTAAAAACTTATTTTAAACTAACTATTTCAATTGGATCCGTGGGAGTGAGAACAACATCTGTACAAAATTTAATCTTAATCGGATGGACCATTTGGGAACGCAGAAACGACACGCACAAAAAGAAATATTATAAGTAGATATAACTGTTCATAACTAATTTCTGGTTTAATTAGAGAGTTAGTTCCCTTGGAGCAAGATGGCAGGACATTTCTTTGTCTGTTTCTGAAGCTCGTAATGCCCTTTTCTTTCGTGCTTGAGGAAAAATTTTTGATTTTAAACTAACTATTTCAGTTGGATCCGCGGGAGTGAGAACAACATCTGTACAAAATTTCATCTCAATCGGACGGACCGTTCGGGAATGCATAAAGGACACACAAAAAAGACCAACAAACAAACATTCTCTTTTATATATATAGATTACTACAACATTGAACGAGAAGAAGACGAAGAAGCAGAAGAGGAAGAAAAAGCAGAAGAAGAAGCATTAAAAAGTAGAGCTGGGAAGAGATTTTTGAAAAAAAAAAAAATGCAACACTAACTCATGCAATAAATACACTTCAAAAGAAACAGTTTGATCATCAACATTATCACCACTACATAAGTGATGAGATCAAAGAATGGATACTGACTGGGATTTGAGAGAGCATCTTCTTGCGCTGCCGCCTGTCTTTCTTCTGAAGCAGACTGAGATCTTTTAACATGTCTTCATAGTCCTGCAACAGATTGAAAACATTCAGCATTGACTCATAAGGCAAACAGACAAGAGGGTTACCTTCATTGCATCAATTTGTATCCCACATGGCTCGGTCTCTTACCTCAGGGCCGCCTGTCGAAAGCGTCACACAGAGCACAAACTCCATAGCTCCAGTGATGACCCCCAGGAAGCTCTGAAAACACTGCAGTTGTGAACCAAATGTGGCAGCCCAGAATCAAACAATATTGTCTGGAGCATGAGGCAGGTGGATTAACCCACTGTGTCAGGAGACTCCTGTCTCGTTTCATGAAAGCTGCATTGTCATCACTGGTCCTGTTATTGTCATCACTGATCTCGTCATTGACATCACTGATCGTGTCATTGTCATCACTGGTCCTGTCATTGTCATCACCGGTCTCGTCATTGTCATCACCGGTCTCATCACTGTCATCACCGGTCTTGTCATTGTCATCACCGGTCTCATCACTGTCATCACCGGTCTTGTCATTGTCATCACCGGTCTTGTCATTGTCATCACCGGTCTGATTATGTGGTTGTGCTCAATATTTAAATTTCAAATCCCGAAACAACCACATAATCAATTGATTATTGCTCACTGGATTTAGGAGGCCTGGTGTTCCTTGCCAGTGAGAAGTCCTGATCGTTCGGGTCCCATCGATTGACGGACGTCGGTCGCGGCGATTGGGCAATCTTGAGCATAGCCTACGATGGGTAGCGTTGTGATGTTCTGTTGTGATAATTTGGTGTGTCCAGTGTGTGCCGCGTGGTTACACACCCGCTTCACACGCATGATCCGGGACTGTTTCCGGATCCGGTCAGGGATATGCACTACTGACGAGCTCAAATGAGGGCGAAACTCGAGTATAGTGCTTCCATATTGACGTGGATAGGCCTTAGGTTCATACCAGAATGCGATCGGCGTTGCCAGTAGTGGGTTGTGCTCAATATTTAAATATCCAAAATATTATTTAAATGAATTGTGAGGTAAATATGTAGTAGGATTTGTACATTAGGGCTGTGTAGGGCAGTGACTAACATGGATCCAGCTGGTCTGGTGTTTGAACCCCAACCAAGAGAGGAGTTTTTAAAAACTGGCCTGGGTTCACAGGATGACCCAGCCCAAAACGAGTACCAGAAAATATTTCTAGAAGTGAAGGCGGCCAGCGAGACATCATGCACCAAGTGCTGATGACTAGTACTACTGGCAGCTTGTTGTCTTGACAGATGACAGATTGTTTGTTACACTGTGCTTAAAAAAAAGCACAAGTACAACACATGGTGGTAGCGAATGTGACTGATCAGACCAAATTGTGTGGTATATGTTTGTCCACAATGGATGCCTGTGAACACATGGTCATTTCTACCATCTTACATCTCACATGCTCAATGTGTGACCTATCTGCAATCATTTTCTCCTTTGCGTTTATTATATTCCTGATCTTTTCCCTCCATGCAGAGCAACCAGCAGTGACTTGCTCCTAAGGTGCAATATGAATGTCTGTATCAACCATGTCCCGCTTACACACATCTTTGTATCATAGTAGAGGCCGACCCCAAGATCTTTTACCCATCTGTAATATCCTTTGGTATTCCATAATCATCCATCCTCCTAATGTGTCCTATCCATCTAAGTCTACAAAGATTGAGCACTGAACAAACCCTCACACCACCCAATCTATCCAATACTTCAGTATTTGTGATTTTTATGTTGTCACTAAATATCAAGTATTCTTCGCAGACACAGCATATGAAAGCTGCTGTTCTCTTTTCTGATTGGTCTATACAAATAAGAGGTTAGCCCCATATATCTAATATATCTCAAGGGGAGGACATGCAACTATTCATTGTTGTCCCACTCACATGTTTCAGGAGTTCCTTCTGTAGAGCCTCATTGCCACGGATACGAGCTCGTTCTAACCGTGCGTGCTCAGAACGGGCCTTGTCCTCTAAGTCCTGCTTCAGTTTGAGATCAGAGTCCTGTGCCTGAGTCCTAGCATTGTACAGCTGTGGAAGATGTGTGTGGAAACCAATGATACAGAATCCAGATCAATGATATACAAATAAAACCACTAATACACAAATTAAACCAATGATACATAAACCATGTCAATAATAAACAAACCAGTGGCATAAAAATCAAACCAATAATAAACAAACCAAAGATTTACAAAAATAAAATCAATGATATATTAACCAAACCACTAATACACATCTAACAAACCTATGTAGAAGTTTATACAACAGTGAATGCATAGTGAGAGCAACTGGAGAACACTCAGAACCCTTCACCATAATATCTGGAGTACGACAAGGTTGTGTCCTGTCCCCTCTCTTGTTCGTAACATATATAGACAACATATGTAAAGAAACCAGCCAAGCAGAGACAGCATGACGAGAACACAGAAGAAGAACCATCTGCAAATCTAACCATTAGAGAACTCCTGTTTGCGGACGACCAAGCACTAATAGCAAAATCAGAAGCTGAATTACAAGACCACATGAATAGTCTAAACGAAATGTGTAGGGAACATAACATGAAAATTAGCACAAGCAAAACAGAGGTAATGACTATAACTAAAGAAGAACAAACAGCAACAATTCACCTAAACGAACATCCCTTGAAACAAGTAAAGAGCTTCAAGTACCTAGGAAGTATAATATCATCAAATGGCAGATCAGAAGACGAGATCGAAAATAGGTGCAATAAGGCAAATCAACTCATTGGACAAATGGCACCAATACTAAAGAACAAACATGTATCAATAACTACTAAGAAAGCACTTTACAACACAATCTTCCTGCCAACTCTGTGCTACCAATGCCAAACCTGGACAATGACAGAAAAAGAGAAAAGAAAAATCACAACAACAGAAATGAGGTTCCTGAGAAGAATACTCAACGTATCAAAAAGAGATAAGATCAGAAATGAAGAAATCAGGACTAAAGTGGGGGTTAAAGCTGCTCTAGATTTTATTAGAAAGCAGCAAGTCAAATGGTTTGGCCATGCAAGTAGGCTACCAGTCAACAGCATGCCACAACAAGCAATGATGTACAGACCAGATGGAAACAGAGGAAGAGGCCGATCACGTAAACGTTGGACGGAGGGAATAACAGAATCCATGGGAATGTCGATATACGAAGCCCATAACCGGGCACTCTCACGAAGTTTATACTTCACCTCGACACCGCAAGGTACAAGAGGAACATGATGAGATGAGACTAATACACAAATCAAACTAATGATACACCAACCAAACCAATGGTACAGGAAAAAAAAAAAACATTGAATCATAAATCAAATTAATAATATACAAACCAAACTAATGACATACAAAACTAAACCAATAATAACCAAACCAGTGACATACAAATGAAACCAAGGATATACATATTGAAGATATACATACACATCAAATCAATGCTATACAAACATAACTAATAACATACAAATCACATCAATGATATACAAACATATCTAATCACATACAAATCAAATCAATGATATACAAACCTAATTAATTACATACAAACCTAACTAATCACATACAAATGAAATCAATCATATACAAATCTAACTAATCACATACAAATCAAATCAATGATATACACACCAAACACATGACAAACAAATGAAATCAATGATACACCATTCTTTCGCATGCACCCAATTCCAGAGGGCCTTCACTTTACATTATTAACATATGCCCCATCCACAGGTGGCGCAGCAGCCAATCTACCAGCCTGTTCATGGCCCCACACACCAACATGCCCTGGGCAGAAAACCCATGACATGCTTTCAGTCTCCATTCTGTCAAGAAATGCAAGCCACTCCTCCCAGAACATGCCAGAAAACCTGTGACATGCTTTCAGTCTCCATTCTGTCAAGAAATGCAAGTCACTCCACCCAGAACATGCCAGAAAATCCATGATTTGCTTTTAGTCTCCATCCTGTCAAGAAATGCAAGCCACTCCTCCCAGAACATACCAGTTTCAACTTTCGAAGCACACTATGTGAGTCCATTACAAGCACAACATATTTGGCTGAACTGTCCTCCAGCCACTGGAAGGCTGCCATTGTAGTCTCAGCTGTATGTTTGTGTGTGATCCTTATATTTTACGACGTGAAATAAATTTCAGAATTTAATTATTTTTAACAAGTTCAAGAGATCCTTGCTGTTAAAATAAATAATATCTATGTGTACAGTTACTGTAAATCATCTGTCGTGGATTTGTGAAATGTTGCATTTAAAATGTGGTGGACAGAAGTGAGGGCAACATACTGTGTGATGATCTGGCAACCGAAAGTTTGGAGTTGGGATGATGCTGATGACGATGACGACCGAAATAGGATAACAGGCTGAACAAGTTCATTCATGATTGAAAGTGAAAATGATGACAGTCAATTTGAAAGTTAGGCTTGGCTTATGCACAAACAGACTTTTAGTTACTTGCATGTCCTTAAACAGGATGTTGCAGTCAACCCCAGCATTTATACGCTGTTTATGATTTACTGGGCAATCCAGTTGTTTGATATTGCTATCTGAATGGCTGCTGCTCATACAATTGAATTCAATGCAAAGTGGTCTGCTCCCAAATCAGCTGCAGGTAATTTTGAACACCCAACCTGGTATGTCAGAGAACTGTGACACTATGTTCACTAACCTCTAAGCCCCTGGTGCCGATGAAATGTCTTATTTACGTAGCAACATACAATTAGCATACATGCCAATGTTTAGAGAATGATTAGAGGACAAACAGATCTGAGCTATACTTTAGATTTTACGGTATGTCATGACACATCTACAGACCATGCACAATGAAAATAGTAAATATAGCGATGTTGCCAGAATGTTACTATTCTTTCCTTCAGGCTCTGATATGTAACAAGAAATATGAGAAACACTGGAGAAACAATGATCCCTATACCGACAGACTGTCTGAAAAAGGCTAATGAAACTGGAACATTATATTCAAGAATAAGAAATAGACAAACTGTCTTTGGTCATGTGATGAGAAGACAGGCAATGGACAACATTATGACAACTGGAAAGATCAAGGGGAAGAGAGGCAAAGGCTGACCAAGAGAAATTATGCTGGATGGATTGAGACGGTGGCATGGAGGAACATCATCAGCAGAGTTGATCCAGAACACCAAAGACCAAGATCTGCGGAGAGTTATGAATGCCTACACCAGCTGGCAAGGCATTTGATGATGATGATGATGATGACTAGTAGATAATGACAATCCCCATCATGATACCACAAAAAGCTTTCAAACTGGACAATTGGGTCAGATGTACCGTGTTCCAAACTGGACAATTGGGTCAGATGTACCATGTTCCAAATGTTTGTTTCCTGTATTTCACATTTCATGGTTTGTGTCAGAGCCTGAAAACAAGGAACTCTAGAAACATGATTATTTTTTCCTGTTTTTATTGAAACTATATAGGCCTGCACTGTCGTTTGTTACATATGCAACATCAAAGCCAAACAATTACACACACACCAAACAACAATGCAGAGTACACTCACCTGCTCCTGCGAACCAGCCTTCACCACGTGGTAGTCTGGGATGTGGTAGTGTGTGGTTGCAAATGCCTGCATATCAACCATTGGGACAGCTCTTTCTATGAGATGGACACAAAGGGTCAGTGAAAAGAAAGAGGAGCTAATTTATTAACAACTCATAGCGTAAGTATGTACAACAGAAAGACAAGCTAATTTAATCAATGTATTAAACTACAACAAATCCAGGCAAACCTTCTGGCCTAGAGAGATAACAGTGGAAGATAAACTCTATGGACCGCTGAGTGATCTAAAAAGACTGTTAGATTCATACAAGAGACAACATTGCAGTTATAGACATATTTCAGGCGAACGAAAGAAGACGAAGAAGAATAAGAAGAAGAATAAGAATAAGAATAAGAAGAAGAAGAAGAAGAAGAAGAAGAAGAAGAAGAAGAAGAAGAAGAAGAAGAAGAAGAAGAAGAAGAAGAAGAAGAAGAAAAGAAAATGTATTAAAGAAAGGCCGGTCTCACTGGCTTAGGGGTTAAATGACTTTCTTCGTAATCCCATTTATCTACGTAGGGTAACGCAGCGCGAGAGAATTGAAAGCGGTTCTCACCGCGTTGGTAACTTACAGGATAAGTGAGCCAGTCGCCCAGAAAGCAATGGCAAACTACTGAGCGTAATCTTGCCAAGAAATCAACGACAGCAGTAAAATGCTGGTGTTGACAGCTATCTCCTGTAAAGGATATGCGAAAAAAAAACGAACTAAAGAAAGAGGTGCTAATTTAACAAATCATAGCATAAGTTAACATGTTCTTGGGTTGTGAGATGAGTCTTTTACTTTAAATTCACGCCCCTCTTGGAGGATTCGCCACACCTACTAATACACCTCTATAAACTCGGTGTCCATATTCTGTATGCATTTGTACAGGGTTTATTTTCTCTTATCTGTAACATTTAGTAGGTTCGGTTATTGCACACAGTGAACAACTAGGGTTAGAATTACATTGTAAGAAGGCAGAGATTTATGGTTGTCACTAGGAAGAAAGAAATACCACAATGTGATATTCGGGTAAATAGGAATATTCTTAAACAAGTGTATTGGTACAACTATCTCGAAACAATCATAACACCTGATGGGAGATGCCATGAAGAGATTAGAACAAGAATAGTTATGGCGAAGGTAGCCTTTTGCAAAATGGAAAACATACTGATAAATATAAAGGTGTCAATTGCAACAAGAAAAAGAGTGTTGAAGTGCTACATGGAACCTGTACTTTTGTATGGATGTGAAGCATGGGCTTCAAGCTGAAAAACATCTGATGGCTGTGGAAATGTGGTTTCTGAGGAAAATTTAAAGAATACCATGGCCAGACAGAAAAATCAATGAGCAAGTCGTGCAAGAAGCAAATAAAAACCGTGAACTGATTAGAGAAATTAGATGTAGACAGTTAAGTTTTTGGACACGTTATGAAAAGAAATAAACTAAAGAACTTGGTGACAACTGGCAAGATCGAGGGGAAAAGAACAAGAGGAAGTCAAAGAAGTAAAGACCTGGATGGCTTGGCCACATGTCATGGTCGAGACAAGAACACTGAGCTGATCCATGACTCTGGTAATCGAGTGAGATGGTAAAGCATGACCGCTCACGCTTATCGGCATGGCACATGACGATGGTGATGAGGCACATTCCATCCAAGGTTAAGGGCCCCATCTATCTGTGGGTATGTTCCCCTAAAACAGTTGCTAGACAACTGGCCTTTCTGTCTTCTCTCAAAGGTTTAACAGGGTTTAGTGGGGGATTTAAGGGGTTAGAAGATGGACTTCATTTCACCAAGTCTTATCCCATACAGTTTGGTCTCTTTCCGCAGAACGGCCTGCAAAACCATCATACAATGTCCAAATGCTGTAGCTCCAGTAATGACTCGTATGGGTTACCAAAACAACTGTACTTGTTAACCAAATCACAGAGTCCAAAATGGCGAGGCAGGTCACCTGACCACTTTGCCACAGGAGGCCCTCCCAGCCTACTCTTTCTAATGTTCAGATTAATTCAATGCTGAGCTCTAATGTGGTCATTTCTGTACTGTTACACAGGTGAGAGATTTTGCTTCATACCACTACCACAGCCAAAACCACTATCTTTACAACACTTACTCTTGGTTTTCTCCAACTCCACACTTATATCAGGTGGCGGGGGAGGCAAACTGGCAATTTCCATTGCTCTTTGCTTTTCCATCAATAAAGCAGCCTGCCTGTGAATGAAAACACACAGAGGCTAATTTTACTTTCATATTAAATGGGAAATCAATGGGAAATGCTGAAGAATTCAATCAGTTGTGCAGCAGAAAAAACTATTCCAAAAGTAAGGAAAGTGGGCCGTAAGACATGGATGACTGAAGAAATTTTACAACTAATGGAAACAAGAAGACAGAACAAAAATAATCCTGCCAAATATGAAGAAATTCACAGAAAAGTCAGAACCTTATGTAAGGAGGCTAAAGAAACATGGCTTGAGAAAAATTGCAGAGAAATTGAAAAACAACACAACAGTAAAAATGCGAAACTAATGCACAAAAGAATTCAGGAGATTACTAATCAAAGAACACGTACATCAGCAGGCTGCCTAAAGACAAAAGATGGAAGAGTCGTAATAGAAAAAGATCAGATTTTACATGTATGGTCAGATTACGTGAAAAACCTTTATGACGATAACAGAGACGAACAATATATTGTTCAAAATAACAATGAAGGGCCAGCAATTTTGAAGACGGAGGTTCAGAATGCTCTTAATCATATGAAATCTGGCAAGACCCCCGGTCCAGACAGCGTCACAACAGAAATGATTAATGCTTTAGAAGAATATGGAATAGATAAAGTTACCAGTCTGCTTAATACAATATATGATACTGGAAATATACCTCATGAGTTATGTAATTCTGTATTTATTGCAATCCCAAAGAAATCGGGAGCCTTGGAATGTGATCAACATCGAACAATTAGTATAATGAGTCACATCACGAAGATTTTGCTAAGAATTATCATGCAAAGAGTTAGGAGGAAAATACAACCTGAAATAGAAGAACAATGTGGGTTTGTAGTAGGCAAGGGTACAGTAAATGCTGTGTATATACTGAGAACCGTAATCGAACGTTCTATAGAAGTAAACAAAGATCTACACCTTTGCTTTATTGACTACACAAAGGCTTTTGATAAAGTGAGACATGTCAACATGATAAGGATGCTTGAAGATCTACAAATTGATGGGAAAGACCTTAGACTTGTAAAAAACATATATTGGAAACAACAAGCTGCCATAAGAGTTGATAATGAAGTAAGCCAATATCAGCCTATTAAGAGAGGTGTGAGACAGGGATGTGTAATGTCTCCAGATCTGTTTTCCCTGTACAGTGAAAATATTTTCAGAAATATTGAAAATATGGAAGGAATCAACATTGGGGGACGATGCATCAATAACATTAGATATGCAGATGATACAGTCTTGATTGCAGACAATGAACAGGACCTGCAAAATTTAGTAGATGCGGTTGTTGCACACAGTGAACAAGAAGGGTTAGAATTAAATTGTAAAAAGACACAGATTATGGTCGTCACTAGGAAGAACGAAATACCACAGTGTAATATACAAGTAAATGGGAATATTCTTCAACAAGTGAATAGGTACAATTATCTCGGAACAGTAATAACATCTGATGGGAGATGCCTTGAAGAGATTAGAACAAGGATCGCCATGGCAAAAGTAGCCTTTAGCAAGATGAAAAACATACTGACCAATAAAAAGATGTCAATTGAAACGAGAAAAAGAGTGTTGAGATGCTACATAGAACCTGTACTTTTATATGGATGTGAAGCTTGGACAATGAGCAGCCAGGCTGAAAAACATCTGATGGCTGTAGAAATGTGGTTTCTGAGGAAAATGCAAAGAATACCATGGACAGCCAGAAAGACCAATGAACAAGTCCTTCAAGAAACAAATGAAGATCGTAAACTGATCAGAGACATTAGACGTAGACAGTCACAATTTTTTGGGCATGTTATGAGAAGAAATGATTTGGAGAACTTGGTGACAACTGGTAAGATCGAGGGGAACAGACCAAGGGGAAGACCTAGAAACAAGTATCTGGATGGCTTGGCCTTGTGGCATGGTCGAGACAGAAACACGGAACTGATCCACGACTCTGTTGATCGAGTGAGATGGCAGAACATGACCGCCCACGCTTACCGGCATGGCACATGATGGATGGATGGATTAAATGTTGGATGGACAATACCAACATCAACAGATGTGGTGTAATTCACCTTAGAACTGTAGGTGTATATATCATCAATTAAGAGTTAAGATGAGTCCAGAAATGACATCACATCATTCGGGACACTCTCACGCTCGGTCCTCATCATCAACAGCCAGTGAGGAGTCCCAATACTTGTACCAGTAGTAGTCTGATTATGGGCCTGTTTGGCCTTTTCTTAGAGTCCTGAGTGTAGGCCAGATAAATCAAGTTATAAAAAGCTATATAAAAGGCGACATGTGTATTACCAGTGATGCCAAGGGAAGCAAAGAATAGGAACTTTGTAAGCTATCAACTATGTCATAAGTAGCAACTAAGAAAGTTTGGCTATTTAAGGTGATCGCTGTCTCAAAAGGCGACACAAGATTTTTGTTTCAGAAAACCTAGACCATGAAAATTAGCATGGCGCAGAGAATTTAAAATGTCCAACTGCATGAAATTTGGTGCTGGTTTCTCCTCACCTCCCAGAGGTTCACAGCCTCCGCTGTAATGAGCATTACTAGAACAGGACTTCTTGTGTGGGCATTACTAGAACAGGACTTTTTATGTGGATATTACTAGAACAGGACTTCTTGTGTGGGCATTACTAGAACAGGACTTTTTATGTGGATATTACTAGAACAGGACTTCTTGTGTGGGCATTACTAGAACAGGACTTTTTATGTGGATATTACTAGAAGAGGACTTCTTGTGAGGACATTACTACGAGGGTAAGTTAATAAGTAAGTCACAAATGGTTGTAGAAAAATAACTACACATGGTAACAACTTAAAACCAGTTTATTCTTATACATACATTGTCCCTTTATTTCTCAACATAATTTCCACTAACATTGATGCACTTATTCCATCGTTTTATCAGTCCTCCCAAACCGGCTGCATAGAACTGCGTGCTTTGTTTTCATTTACCGGCCATCCCACAGAACTGTGTGACATACTTATTGACTCGAACTCGTAACTTTTTCTACCCAACTATGCATCGCTTTACGGGAAATCGCTAGGGGCTAAGTCCACTGAAATCTCACTTTGGCGGGAGACATTTCGCGAATGACACCGAAGTTGAATGTGAAGTGAAAACGTGGTTTAAAAAGCAGAACACGCAGTTCTATGCAGCTGGTTTGGGAGCACTGATAAAACGCTGGGATAAGTGCATCAATGTTGGTGGAAATTATGTTGAGAAATAAAGGGACAGTGTATGTATAAAAATAAACTGGTTTCAAGTTGTAATCATATTTAGTTATTTTTCTACAGCCATTTGTGACTTACTTATTAACTTACCCTCGTAGAATAGGACTTCTTGTGTGGCCATTACTAGAACAGGACTTGTGTGGACATTACTAGAACAGGATTTCTTGTGTGGACATTACTAGAACAGGACTTCTTGTGTGGACATTACTAGAACAAAGTGGACTTCTTGTGTGGACATTACTAGAACAGGACTTCTTGTGTGGAGATTACTAGAACAGGACTTTTTGTGTGGACATTACTAGAACAGGACTTCTTGTGTGGACATTACTAGAACAGGACTTCTTGTGTGGACATTACTAGAACAGGATTTCTTGTGTGGACATTACTAGAACAGGACTTCTTGTGTGGACATTACTAGAACAGGACTTATTGTGTGGACATTACTAGAACAAAGTGGACTTGTGCGGACATTACCAAAACAAAGTGGACCTTTTGTGTGGAAATTACTAGAACAGGACTTCTTGTGTGGACATTACTAGAACAGGACTTCTTGTGAGGACATTACTAGAACAGGACATCTTGTGTGGACATTACTAAAACAAAGTGGACTTCTTGTGTGGCCATTACCATAACAACAGCAAATGAGAAAAAGAGGCAGCATGATTCCAAAAGTCTGATAGTGTTTCAATTCTGTTTTGCTTATACAACAACCAACCCACAGAATGAAATGGTCCATGGCAAAGGGGTTATGGAAGCAGTTCAAGATCGTGCATATCATGTCCGAAACACAGCTGCAGGAGATATGGCAGCAGACCGCCTTGAGTTGGTTATTTTTAATAAAATGGTTTGGGTGCCGGTCGTTCAGAAAGAATAGCTAACTACTGAACGTAAACTTGCCAAGAGATCACAAACAGCCAAAAAATGCTGGGGTTGACTGTGACGTCCTGTAAAGGATATGCAAGTAACTTTTAACCCACATAATGGACAATACACACAAAATGTGTTTTTGTTGTTCTAGAATTGACACATGCCGGGAAGGTTAACCCATTCAAAAAATGCCCGCAGAAGTCGGATGTGTCGGCCTAATGGCGCAAGAACGCAGCTCTACTGTAAACAGGCACAACGCAATCACGTCCGGAAAAAAAACTCAGGATGAACGAAGAAGAAGAATTGACACTGTTACAAACCCAACCTGGCAAGAATATGTTTCGTCTTTTCAAATTCTTTGACTGAGTCTTCTTTGCGCTGTCGCTCCAAAGCTTGTGAGAACCTCTCTTTAGCTGCTGTTTCCTCTTGCATCTGTTTCTGTAGTTTTTCTGCCCTGTTCTCACCATCGCCCTATCCGACATAAGCAGGAGTATTAGTAGTTAAAGGATCAACTGCAGCCAAGTAATATGTATTAGTACAAGAAGTAAAACCAGAGGACAAGTAATAGTTCTATCAGTACAGGTAGTGATAGTGGTAATTGTAGTAGCAATTACAGTAGTAATGGTGGTTGTAGATTCTCTCGTAGGAACAATTATAGTAGCATTAGTTAGCTAAGAACTAATATCACTGCACACAGGACATTCCTCCGTCCCCTCGTTCAGCAGCCAGCGAAGAATCACACTACTAATCGTTCCCACCGCTATCCGATTGAAAGTTCTCCTGGTCTTCCCTCTCAGTCTTGAGATTCTATCAGAACCCCTTCCAATCCCCCACAATCTCATCCTTTCCACATACGGGCTCTCAATCTGTTCCCCAACCATGGGATGATAAATCGTCTTATTCAAACTTCCCATCGCTGCCATAGGCTTATAAATCAAAATGTACTTAATATATCAATACAGTAGTTTCCTCTGTGCAAATCCCTTTAATCTGATATATAATACAACATATCTGCTACCATATTAGCAACTGTAAAGTCATAACTCTGACATACCCCTACTTCGCATTTTCACAGATTGAGTGTGTGTGGGTTGGTGGGTGGGTGGGGAGATGTGTGTGGTGTGTGGGTGGAGATGTGTGTGTGTAGGTGGGGGATGTGTGTGGTGTGTGGGTGGTGGTGTGCGGGTGGTGGTGTGTGTGGTGTGCAGGTGGTGTGTGGGTGGGGGTATGTGTGTGGTGGGTGGGTGAGGATATCTGTGTGGGTGTGGGTTGGGGATATTGTGTAGTATGTTGGTGGGGGATATGTGTGTGGTGTGTGAGGAATATGTGGTGGTGTGTTGGTGTGGGATATGTGTGTGTGGTGTGTGGGTGGGGGATATTATGTGGGTGGGGGATGTGTGTGGGTGGGGATGTGTGGGTGGGTGGGGATTTTTGTGGTGGGGGATCTGGGCTAGGGTATGTGTGGGTTGGTGGGGTGTATGTGTGGGTGGTCGGGTTTATGTGGGTGGATTGGGGATGTATAGGTGGGTAGGGAGATGTGTGTGTGTGTGTGTGGGTAGGGAGATGTGAGTTGGTGGGGATGTGTGTGTATGGGTGGGGGATATGTGTGGATGATGGATGTGTGGGTTGGTGGGGGAATGTGTGGTCGAGGGAGGTGTGGTTGGGGGCTGGGTGGTTGGGAGGTGTGGGTGGGTGGGTAGAGGATTGTGGGTGGGGGATGTGTGAGTGGGGGATGGGTGTGTTAGTTAGGATGTGTTTGTGAGTGGGCACAGGATGTGTGGGTTGGGGTGGGAGATGTTTGTGTGGGTGGGTGAGTGTGTGGGTGCGGGAAGTGTGTGTGCGTGGGGGATGTGTGGGGAGGGGGATGGGTGGGTTGGTGGGGTATGTATGTGTCCCTGGGTGTGTGGGGGGGATGATGTGCCTCATATCATGGTAATTTGCATTGCTTATGTTTACAACATTCATTTCACAATGTTTTTTTCTTCCTATGTGAATGTATCATGCACTATTGATGAACGAAAGATGAGTGATTGGAAGGGCCGAATGTAAGACGGGCCTGCATACCCAATTTGTGACCCTATTAAAATAAAGTTGAATTGAATTTCTGCCATCCATTTTTGTTTGATCCAGACCTACTTTCTGTCCGGTACCGGATCTGTTAAGAAAAGGGCTTACAAGGCCAAAGGATCAACTTCACAGCACCGGGTTTTATCCCATATGGCTCGTTCTCTTCCTGGTCATACAAAGCACAAACTCCAGCACTTAGCTCCAGCGATGACCCCCAACAGTCTCCAAGAAAACTGCACCTGTGAACTAAACAACATAGTCCTGACTCAAACCCACAACCTTCAGAACAGAAGGCAGGCGCCATAACCACTTCACCAACCACACTCCCTACTTACTTGAGAAGGACAAGGTTATGTTTTTGGAATGTACACTTAGCCATTTTGATTATTTCTGCATTGAGCATGTGACATTTAAAACCAAAGAAATATTATTTCATCACATACATTTGAAAACCAAATTGAAACATCACTCACATGTTTGAAAGTTTCTTTCTGACCTTCACCTATTGTCCGCAAAGTGTTCTCATATTTCTGCTCAAACTTCCGAATATTTTCCTCCTTTTCTGTTTCCAACTGTACCTAAAATCATTCAGAACACAAAACTACAACATATGAAATGAGATGCTTATGACAAATAGTTGGTGTCTTAAGAAGGATCAGAATTGGTTTTGAAGAAATAAGACTAATTTATACAGATATACAGGTGGATGGACAGATAGATACACCCATATAAATGCATGCATACATACACACTAAACATAAAAACTCTGTTCACATATATATGGGGGAAGCCATTAAGTAACAGGAATGTTACAAATAACTTTGTTACAACAGTGCGAACCAGAATTTTTGTGTGAATTATTTCTCACTGCCTGGCAACACACTTGACCCACCTGTAAAAAAGTTTTTGGGTGTGGCCTTAAACCAGTTTTGTAACACCTCCATTTCCTTGTTGTCAACTGCAAACCTCTGACCCAGTCAATGTTCTTTCAAGAATCCAAACAAGTGAAAGTTCGATAGCACCAAGTCTGAACTGTATGCTGGATGTTTCGAGATCTCAAATTTCAGAGCATGTTGTGAATACACTGTATTCGCTGCCATTTGAGAGCAGGCACTGCTGTGCAACAACAACACACCCTTTGTGAGAAGTCCCTGATATTTTTAATCGTATCGCAGGCATCAATCTGTTAACTAGTATGTCACTGTATTGAGAATTAGCCACAGTTTTACCCCTTTCCTAGAAAAGCACCAAAACAGGTCCCTTGATACCCCAAAAGATGGTCATCATGACTTTCCCGATGGATTCCTGCATTTTGAATTTTTTTCTTAACATCTTAAAATCTATCTACCCATTCATACACTCTCCCTTAACTCAAACAACTGTCTCCGTACTGAACCATCATTCTTCAGTAGTTTTCACATGGTTTCACACCCTCTGACTACAACCAAAATGCTGCACTGTTATTTCACAGTACAACTTGATAGTGGGGCAGCCATTTTGGTGCAACAGCTTGATCCTCAAGACCCTTACATAGGGTATTGCTTAAGAGCCAGTTTTAATCCTGAGATAAGATTTTATATACATTTTATAACAAAATTCCTGTTATTTAATGACTTTCCCTCATAAATACACAACCATTTTGTAATCGCTATTGCACATGCGCAAACAGCTCGATCCTCCCAACCGCTACATGGGATACTGCTTAAGAGCCAGTGTGTGTCTTGAGATAAGATTTTCCATGTACTTTATAATAAAATTACTGTTATTTAACAACTTTCCCTCGTACAATACTCCTGCAATGTACACATACATTCAAACCTACCTACAGACACACCATGTGCATGCAGACAGACAGGCATATATACGATTATGCAGGCAGGCACACACATACATAATACTAATTCACTAACTTACTTTAAGCACTGCAGCAAAATTATTGAGTAGCCTCTCTTTTTTTCTACGAACATCATTTCTGATAACTGATGCATTGGCTTTAGACTGTTCACGCACCTAATAACAGTCAGGAAAACAATTCACAGATTAGTAGGCACAGATTAGTAGGCACAGATTAGTAGGCACATATTAGTAGGCACAGATTTTACAACACAGTGTACATAGACACAGGGAAAGCTATCATCATCATCAAGTGCCTTGCCCACTGCATGGGCGGTCATGCTTCTTGCGGTTTCCAACGGCATAGATCAATTCATGTGCTGCCTCCCTTCCATGTCATGACACAAGACTGTCAAGAATTTTTCTTTCGCTGTCTTCCTTTCTCTCTCTCTTTCCACAAAACTTTCAGGCTGTTACAACATGTTCCAGTTTTTATCTTCTCATTATGTAGCCAAAAGATGAAGATTGCCTCCTTCGAATGTTTGTGATCAGTTGTCTCTGTGACTTAATCTTCCTCAAAATGTCCAGATTGCTAATTCTATTGGTCCAAGGATAGGTAGAATTCATGTGTAAAAAGGCAGGAGCGATTTTAGTTTAGTTTAGTCGTTGGATCAACATCACGGCACACGGTTTAACCCATAAGTGCTCCGTTTTCCTCCTAACTCAAACCTGAGTCTGGAGAAACTCAGCTCAATGCACGAACTCCGTTGCATTGGCAAGGATCCTGAAATACTTTCAATACTTTAAGAGCAATTTTATAAATCAGCAACACTTGGTGTTGAGATAAGCTATTAGATGTTTGCTTTCTAAAGGACCAGAGATGCACTTGTCACACACAAAACATCCTGCTGTTGCTGGGAACTGAAGCTAGACCAGTGTCGATGTAAGCAAGTGCACTTGCTACTTGGGCATCACAGCTAAACATACAACTATACAATAAACTTACAAACAGAGCCATGCAAGAAAATAAACATAACTGTACTTCATACACATACACTGTACAGCACAAACTAAACACAACTCAACAAGAACAATAACACAAACTGCAGAACAAATGACAGCACAAACTGTACAGCACAAACTAAACACAACTCACCAACAACATAAACTGTACAGCACAAACTAAACACAACTCACCAACAACAAACTGTACAGCACAAACTAAACAACAACACGAACTACAGAACTAATGACAGCACAAACTGTACAGCACAAACTAAACACAACTCACCAACAACATAAACTGTACAGCACAAACTAAACACAACTCAACAACAACACAAACTACAGAACTAATGACAGCACACATTGTACAGCACAAACTGTACAGCACAGACTGTACAGCACAGACTGTACATCACAAACTAAACAAAACTCACCAAAAACACAAACTGCAGAACAAATGGCAGCACAAACTGACCTGAATTATACGCAGCTTCCTTCTCTGTTCCTGGTCCTCCTTCACAAGTCGTTCAACCTCATTAGGACTTAACCGATACTTAGGACGCCGCATTGTGCTGTAAGGTTAAATGCACATATCATCAATATTAACCTGCTTGTTAGTTAGTTAGTTAAGTTAGTTAGTTAGTTAGTTAAGTTAGTTAGTCGACAGATCATCCTCATTGCACATCGAACCATTCAGTCCATAAGTGCTCGGATTCCATCCTCAGCAAATCCCGCAGCGTGTGGCGGCTCACACCATATTAACCTGCTATTGTTGTTTGTCCATCAAGAATGATGATGACCATTCATTTTATCCAGTGGGATTGAAAGTATGGAGCCGTGAGTTCTAAGATGGCGGATAAGGCCTATTTTGCCTCGAAATGTTCTTTGACAATGTGGACAAAGAATGCTTGACATTTCTAGAGGAGGATTTCCTGCAGTGGTTTTTCTGCCCTGCCTTTTCTTCACAGCTCTTGCAGTCCCGGTTGCTTTACACGTGACTGTACCCTTGCATAATGATGCACGCCACGAATTACGGTCTTTAGCAGCAGTCTCCCAGGTGTCAGGATGAATTCCAAAAGCTTTCAGCGAGATTTTCAGAGTGTCTTTAAAGCGTTTCCTCTGGCCACCTTGAAAGCGTTTACTACAACGCAGCTTGCCGTAAAAAATGTGTTTAGGGAGCTTGTGATCTGGCATACGAGCTAAGTGACCAGCCCAGCGAATCTGTTTTCATTAGTATAGTGTGGATACTGGGCATGGACGCTCTTTCTAGAACTTCAGTGTCTGGGATCTTGTCTTGCCATTTAATTTTCAATAGCTTCCTAAGGCAGACTGTGTGGAAGTGGTTTAATTTCCTAGCGTGTCGCTGATAAACAGTCCATGTTTCACAAGCATATAGCAGTGTGGATAAAACAACTGCTTTATAGACTTTCAGCTTTGTTTGCAGGCTTATTCCATTTCTGTCCCATACATTCTTGTACAGTCTGCCAAATGCCGCGCAGGCCTTGGAGATTCTTGCATTCACTTCATCATCAATTGTGGCAGCTTGTGACACAGTGCTGCCAAGATAGGTGAATTTGTCCACAACACTTAGTATATGACTGTTCGCCTTGACATTCGGCACGATGTGATTATTCCCTGGTGCTGGCTGGTACATAATTACAGTCTTCTCCAAGTTGATATTGAGCCCAAAGTTGGCACATGCATATGAGAAATCTGAAACATTGTGTTGCATATCTGCCTCTGAGTTGGCATATAGAGCGCAATCATCAGCAAACAGCAGTTCTCTGACGGTGTCGCTGTTAACTTTGTTTTTGGCTTTCAGCCTTCTGAGATTGAATAACTTTCCATCCATGCGGTAGTTGATGTCTATTCCGATGTCATTGTTCTCGAAGGCATTCGTCAGCATAGCTGAAAACATGAGGCTGAACAGTGTTGGTGCCAGGACACATCCTTGCCTCACTTCATTGTGACAGGAAAGGGCTCAGACAGTTCACCATTTTCCTGTACTCTTGCCTGCATACCATCATTTTCTTCTTCTTCTTTCGTTCGCTTGAAATATGTCTATATCTGCAATGTCGTCTCTTGCATGAATTGAACTGTTTTTTTCAGTTCACACAGTGGTCCATAGAGTTTATCTTCCACTGTCGTCTCTCTAGGCCAGAAGGTTTGCCTAGATATGTTATATTTTGGGCAGTCTTGGAGTATGTGCTCTGCTGTCTGCGACGCCAATCCACATGTGCACATGGCTGTTTCACCAATCTTGAATTTTGTATACATGTGGTTGCATAATCTATTGTGTCCTGTTCTGAGGCGCAGAATAATGACTTGTTCTGGTCTGTCCATAATGTGGTAGTCATCTTGAGCAGGTTTTGGTGGCTTTCTGACTGATTTGATCATTCTTTTCTTTTGGTGGTATGTAACGGGCACATCAGGCTGTTCCTCTTTGGCTCCTTCCTTAGCCAATTGATCAGCTCTGTCGTTTCCGGGTACTCCACAGTGGGATGGTATCCACTGTATGGTGACTTTATGCTGACTGCTAAGTTCAGAAAGTAGTGTCCTTAGTACTGGCAATTTCCCAGAGAGGAGCGCCTCGAGTACTGATTTTGCATCTGTTAGTAGCACCACGGGTTGTGTACCATTGCTGTTATTTAGTAATTTCTCTGTTGCTATCTTGATTGCCTCAATTTCGGCATCATAGTTATGGCAGTACTTTCCTGTCGGTACTCTGGCTGTGTCCCTAGTATTATTTGGGTATTCTATGTACACTCCCGCTCCTCCATTTCGAACAGCATTTTGTGCTGACCCATCTGTGTAGACTCGGATCCAGAGGTCCTGTGGCATACCATCATGAAATAGCCGCACTATTTGGACAAACTTTTGTGGACAGCCATATTTCGCCATTATCTTCCACAGTCCTTCTCTGCTGACTGTATGAAAAGCCTTGGTAAGGTCAATGAAAGTGGAGAACATTTCAGAGTTGTGTTCGTGATATTTCTCTTGCAGCTGCCTTGCAGCGAAAATCATGTCAACAGTTCCTCGTTCTTTTCTGAAGCCACATTGACTCTCAGGAAGAAGACCTTGATCGAGATGGGCCATGAGGCGACTGAGAAGAATTCTGTTGAGTCTGTGGCTAAGGGCTTGCGAACGTGGTTTGTGAGCCCATATACCCTGGTTCGAAACACAGCGGTGCTGATTTTTTCGAAAAAGGTATAGGAGCCGGTCGTTCAGAAAGCAATGGCAAACTACTGAATATAACATTTGCCTAGTACATCAATAGCAGCTGAAAATGCTGGTGTTGACTGCAACGTCCCATAAGGGATACGCAACAACAACAACAACAAAATCTTCCCTGCAATTGAGAGGAAGGAGATGTCTCGGTAGTTGTCACAGGATTGGCGGTTTCCTTTACGTTTGTAAAGGTGGACTATTGACGCGTCCTTGAACTCTTGAGAGGGAGCTATAGAAACAAACAAAGGGAGATTTACAAACAACAGTTACAGAGCGAGGTCTACAACAACAGACAGAAATATCTACAAATACATGGAGTGGTGTCTACAAGCACGAGGGAGGTCTACTAATTCTGAGAGGGAGATTTACAAACACTGGAAAGGAGATCTACAAATAACAAGAATGATGAGGTCTACTGATCTACTCTCAGCTCTACCTAGACCTACCTACAGCTACACCACAACACAAAACATTCTTTCAGACGTGGAAATGGGCGTTTAAATATATACATGCACAACCATGTTACAAAGGTTTTCTTTCAGAATTATGAAGGCACTTATTTCCCATCCCCTAGATCTGTGTATAAGACGCACCTAACATTTATATAGTTCAAACAAATGCTTACAATCTCACAACTACTTGCCTTTGTAGCTAGCTTGTTATCGACAATAGGTGCAGGCCAAACAAATACAACTTTCCTTGACAACACACACTGCGGGCAAGTTAATCAGACAACAGAAGCGTTGAAACACTCACCAAAGTCATAAATAATATAACGACGGTGAGGATTTTGTGAATGTGATTGCCTGATGGAGTTGTCTGACGTATAAAGTCTGTCCGAGGGATTACAACTGACAAGAGCCAACAAGTCCAGGCAGAAGTTTCAAACAGCCGGGACGGAAGTGACGTCATGAGGATCTTTGGCTTCTTGTCTTCTATTGATTCCTCTTCTACTTCTGATCTTATAATACACCCTCTTATTTTCTTCCTTCTCTCCTCCCACTTCTTCTTCTTCTTCTTCTTCTTCTTCTTCTTCTTCTTCTTCTCTTCCTCCTCACTTCTTCTTCTTCTTCTTCTTCTTCTTCTTCTTCTTCTTCTTCTTCTTCTTCTTCTTCTTCTTCTTCTTCTCTTCCTCCTCACTTCTTCTTCTTCTTCTTCTTCTTCTTCTTCTTCTTCTTCTTCTTCTTCTTCTTCTTCTCTTCCTCCTCACTTCTTCTTCTTCTTCTTCTTCTTCTTCTTCTTCTTCTTCTTCTTCTTCTTCTTCTTCTTCTTCTTCTTCTTCTTCTTCTTCTTCTTCTTCTTCTTCTTCTTCTTCTCTTCCTACTCATACTTCACCTTCTCTTGCTTCTCTTGCTTCTTCTTCTTCTTCTTCTTCTTCTTCTTCTTCTTCTTCTTCTTCTTCTTCTTCTTCTTCTTCTTCTTCTTCTTCTTCTTCTTCTTCTTCTTCTTCTTCTTCAGTTTTAGTTTAGTTTTAGTTTAGTCGATGGATCAATATCACGGCACACGCGTGTAACCCATAAGTGCTCCGTTCTCCTCCTAATTCAAACCTTAGTCTGGAGAAACTCACCTCAGTTCACGAACTCCGTAGCACCGGCGAGGATCATGAAATACGCTGGGTAGATTTTTAATTCGAAATTTTGCCCGGGCAGCGCCGTTAGGCTACTCTTTTTCGATTTCCAACTGCCAAGGGATTTTTTACGTGCGCAACAATACACACGGTCGTCAGATCTCACTACCCAGAGACCTGGGGGAATTTTATTACTAGAAGTCCACGTGAAATAAATCTCGATCCTCACCGGGGCTTGAACCCGGGACCTCCAGCACGCGAGGCGGACCTCGAGATCACGCAGCTTCCCCCCCCCCCCCTCCCTTCTTCTTCTTCTTCTTCTTCTTCTTCTTTCATCTTTCTCTTCTACTACTACTCTTCCTTCTCTTCCCCCTCCTTCTTCCTTTTAATCCTCCTCCTCTTCCTCCTCCTCTTCCTTCTTCTTCCTTTTCTTCTTCTTCACCATCCTTCTTCTTCTTCTTCTTCTTCTTCTTCTTCTTCTTCTTCTTCTTCTTCTTCTTCTTCTTCTTCTTCTTCTTCTTCTTCTTCTTCTTCTTCTTCTTCTTCTTCTTCTTCAGCTTGCACCTTGTCTTCCGCAGACATAAGCGACCATGACATTTCAGTCCCTTTTCTCTTCTGAATTGTTATTGAAATTCAGACAAAAGTGAGAGGAATATTTGGCAAGGAAGAACAGAACAGCCACTCTCAGCTTCCTTGATGAAGAATACCCACAGGACCTCTGAATCTGAGTCTACACAGATGGGTCAGCACAAATGCTGTTCAAAATGGAGGAGCAGGAGTGTACATAGAATACCCAAATGATATTAGGGACACAGCCAGAGTACCGACAGGAAAGTACTGCCATAACTACGATGCTGAAATTGAGTCAATCAAGATAGCAACAGAGAAATTACTAAATACAAGCAATGGTACACAACCTGTGGTGCTATTGACAGATGCAAAATCAGTACTCGAGGCGTTCCTGTCTGGGAAATTGCCAGTACTAAGGACACTACTTTCTGAACTTAGCAGTCAGCATAAGGTCACCATACAGTGGATACAGTGGAAACGACAGAGCTGATCAATTGGCTAAAGAAGGAGCCAAAGAAGAACAGCCTGATGTGCCCGTTACATACCACCAAAAGAAAAGAATGATCAAATCAGTCAGAAAGCCACCAAAACCTGCTCAAGGTTACCACATTATGGACAGACCAGAAAAAGTCATTATTCTGCGCCTCAGAACAGGACACAATAGATTACGCAACCACATGTATACAACAATTCACGATTGGTGACTCAGCCATGTGCACATGTGGTTTGGCGTCACAGACAGCAGAGCACATACTCCAAGACTGCCCAAAATATAACATATCTAGGTAAACCTTCTGGCCTAGAGTGACAACAGTGGAAGATAAACTCTATGGACCGCTGAGTGAACTAAAAACGACTGTTAGATTCATACAAGAGACAGCATTGCTGTTATAGACATATTTCAAGCGAACGAAAGAAGAAGAAGAAGTTATTGAAATTGGTGTTACACTTTTATTTGCTGCCCAACAATTTGACATGACTCGAGTTAAGAACCAATTCCACATCATTCGGGACATTCTCTAAGAGTATCGCCCTCATCTACAACAGCCAGTAAAGAGTCCCAGTTCTGATGATGGTACCAGTAGCAGCTGATTATGTGACCATCGGGGTTTTCTTCGGAGTCTTGGGCGTAGGCCAGATCACGCTGCCGCACCATTCTCTCCAGGTCTTGATAATCTAGTTCTTTTGCACCATGACTCTTCGCTGGCTCTCCCCCTGCTCGTTCCCCACCACACCAGCATGTCATGGAGAAAAGATCCAACAGATGCTGTCTATTTTTGTTTGTTGAATGGAAGCCTACCACTCTGTCCGTATCGTGCATATAATCACTTCTATCATCGTACTTTGTGGGTCCAGCCAACGGAATGCCGCCGTGACTTCCTCCACCTCCATCATAATCATCATCCAGTGCTTTGCCGGCTGGCGAAGGCGATCATACTCATAATGTAGCCAAAAAAAATGATGACTGCTTCTTTCTGATGTTTGTGATAAGTTGTCTTTGCGACGTAGATTTCCTAGAAATGTCCATATTGCTCATTTTGGCTGCCTAATTAATTTTCAGCAGTCTTCTATAAAACCACAACTCCGAGGCTTCCAATTATTTTTCCCGCCGGTTTACTTATTGTCCAGGATTCGCAGCCGTATGTTAAAATTTGTTCTATGTATTATGAAAAACAATTTTTGTAACTTCTAAAGCCAAGGATCTATTGCATAAAGTTTTCTTCGAACATATCCATAGCTTTCCAACAATATTTCTATTTTTCTTCTTCTCTTGGAGATGTAGTTAGCTGGGGGGATTTTGTGAGACCATTGAAGTAGCATTCATTCACTAATTCATTCATTCATTCATTCATTCATTCATTCATTCATTCATTCATTCATTCATTCATTCAGTAGCATATCCTTTGCAGAACCTCGCTCCCATAACAACCTTCCGAAAAACCTCTCGATCATAAATAAGCAAGATGTCCCGCGTCCGATACACCCATCTGGAGATCATCTGCCACATCCTGCACCCATCTTCTCTTTGGTCTTCCTCTTCCTCTCTTCCCAGGCATATACCCCTCCATTATTGTTCTCTCCAAACTTTCGTGACTTTTCAAGTGACCAAAATATTTCAATTTTCTTTGTTTTATCGCTTTTAATAGCCAACCTTCTTCAATATTCAGCTCTTGAATTATTGTTGTATTTGTTCTTATCTTTACCCAAGATATTCTTAGAACTCGTCTATAACATTTATATTCAAAGGCATTTATGCATTGCTCAGCTTGTTTAGTAAGTGTCCAGGTCTCACAGGCGTATGTTGCAATGGGAAAGATGCATGCTCTTAAAAATCTAATTTTTGTAGTTATGTCTGTCCCATTCCATAATTGATTCAGTTGTTTTAGTCTTTGAAGAGCAATTGATAGTCGTCGTTTAATTTCTTTCATTGTGTCACCCTTGTTGGTAATCAATGACCCAAGATATACAAAATTTTCCACCACCTCCAATTTTTCCTCATTAACATATATTTCTTTCTCCGTAGTGGTTTTATCTGTACGCATTATCTTTGTTTTTGCAATGTTAAGATATAAGCTGTGATTTTCACTATTCAATTGGGTTGAGGTTTTTAGGTATTCTATACTAGTCTGTGTTGTGGATAGCAATACTGTATCATCAGCTTACCGAATCTCTGGTATGTAAAGACCACCGATATTTAGGGCATCATATAGCTCCCTATAGGTGTCAGGTCTTAGTCAGATATGACTGAGTTACCGTATAACAGTAGACGGTATTACCTGCTTTCTGTTAGCGCCGAACGTTGGGCGGCGCTTACCAAACCATACACCCCACGTTTACCAACGGCTTCAGGCGGAAGAGCGCAATTGGGAGGGTATAAGCCTTGCCCTGGTGCGAGGTAATGCAACCTAAAGACAAAATGTCATGGCAGGGCAGACCAGGCCCTAAGCCTTGGTTGGCGGCTGGTCTAGGATCGAAGCTCCGACAGGCGGACAGTTAGAGCATTGCTTTGCTGATCCGGCAGCTTCTGCAGCTTATCTTGTTCCAGATGTAGGGGTGTTACATTTCCTCTGGAGTGAACTAGGCAGGCCGAGAGAGGGATCATCCTGCATGGGCAACACATGATCTCTTTATTTTAGCCCAGGCTTTGTGCTATGGAGAGGCAATAACTCCATCCCTGGTCTTAACTGGTCTCGGAATCAAAGCGAGAGGCAACTGTTACGGGTTATAAGTCCCTTTCAATTGGCGCAGACATGGGGCGCCACGCGTTGCCTCTGACGGTGCGAGACACCTACACGTGCCACTGATCAGTTACCGCCCGCCTGAAGCTGGGCAGCCCCCGGCCTATTGGGTGCTGATCCGCCACAGCCTGCCTGCTTCAATGGGTGCTTGGGGCTAGGACTGAATCAGAATTGCAGGCTGTAAATCCATTGCACAAGGTACAAATAAAAAAGAAAAATAGAAACATCAAGCTACGGCTTGCAACCTGGAACATGAGAACCATGTGTCCAGGATTTTCCACTGACTTGACCAATATTGACGATGTGAGAAAAACGGCTGTGATTGATGCCGAACTCAATCGTCTTAACATTGATAGTGCTGGCCTGCAGGAGACTCGCCTCGCTGAGGAAGGGTCACTCAGGGAAAACAACTACACCTTTTTTTGTGTGGAAGGGTAGAGGGCAGGCAGAAAAAAAGGCAACACGGTGTGGGCTCTGCAGTAAAGAATTCGCTAATGGGAATGAATGAAATTCCAGCAGGAGGAAATGAAAGACTATTATCCCTGCGCTTGGCAATCTCTTGTGGTTTTGCCACCATTATTACTGCATATGCACCGACACTCGATTCCTCTGATGATGTGAAGGATTCATTCTATGAGGAGTTAGACTCCATGATCAAGGCAGTTCCAAAATCTGACTACATTTATATGCTCGGTGATTTCAATGCTCGTGTGGGCAAGGACTCGAGTCCATGGCCAGTGTGCCTTGGAAAATACAACATCGGTCGCATGAATGAAAATGGGCAAAGGCTGCTGGAGCATTGCACCAGTAATGACCTATGTATTACAAACTCCTTTTTTAAAACAAAAGAGATGCATAAGGTCACATGGAAACATCCAAGATCCGGCCATTGGCATCAGCTGGACTTCATTATCACACGGAGACAACATCTGAACCATATATCATTGACTCGTAGTTACCACAGTGCTGACTGTGATACGGATCATTCTTTGGTTGTTGCAAGGGTTAGACTGAGACCAAAGAGAATCTACACAGCTAAACACAAATCTAGCCCCAGGAGTAATATTATTAACACTCACGATCCTGAAAAGTGCTTTCGGTTTCAACAGCAACTTGAAGACGCTTTCACTGATACACCATAATACTGTACAGTAAATGAAAAGTGGGGTCAACTTAAGGAAAATCTTTATAAAACTGCCGTAGGGGTTTACGGCACAGTGGATCATAAGAGGCAGGACTGGTTTGCGGCAAACAGCGAGACTCTGCAGCCCTTGATTGATAAGAAGAAGATAGCCCTCTTAAGAAACAAGGAAATACCAGCGCGTAACACTCTGAGTGAGCTAAGGCAAGCTAGGAAGGATGTGCAAAAGGCTGCCAGGCAGTGTGCAAATGATTATTTGATCAAGTTATGTGAGTCCATTCAAATCGCAAGTGATATGGGAAACATAAGAAGCATGTATGAAGGAATAAAGAAAGCCTGTGGTCCAATGATCAAAAGAAGTGCACCATTGAAAACCTTGACTGGAGAAATCATAACTGATAAGAAACAGCAGATGGACAGATGGGTAGAGCACTATTTGGAGCTTTACTCAAGTGAGACCAAACTAGCGGACGATGCCCTCAACGAAATAGAGGCTCTACCAACTCTTTACCACCTGGACACACTTCCCACCATAACAGAAGTTAAGTGTGCTATAAATAAACTTGCATCTGGCAAGGCTCCAGGTAAGGATGGGATTCCAATAGAGGTTATCAGGAGTGGGCAAGACACACTCATTCTACAGATCCACCAGCTAATAGAGCTATGCTGGCGAGAAGGACAAGTCCCACAGGATTTCAAAGATTCAAGCATCATAACACTGTACAAGAACAAGGGCGATCGGAGCGACTGCAACAACTATAGGGGTATCTCACTTCTGTGTATTGTTGGAAAAGTATTTGCCAGAATTGTTCTGCGCAGACTTCAAGTCCTAGGAGATCAAATCTATCCCGAATCACAGTGTGGCTTTCGACAGAACCGGTCTACCATTGATATTATATTCTCATTGCGACAAATGCAAGAAAAATGCCGTGAACAGAATCAACCACTGTTTATTGCCTTCATCGACCTTACAAAGGTATTTGATTTGGTCAGTCGTGAAGGTCTGTTCAAGGGACTAGAGAAGATTGGCTGCCCACCAACTCTTCTGTCCATTGTGGAATCGTTCCACACAAGCATGAAGGGTATAATCAAGTTTGATGGTGCAACTTCTGAAGAGTTTGAAATCAAGAGTGGAGTTAAGCAAGGTTATGTACTAGCTCCCACCCTCTTTGGAATATACTTTTCACTTCTACTGAAATATGCCTTTCGTGATCAGGATGGTGGTATATACATTCACTCACGCTCAGATGGCGGCCTCTACAATGCTCAGAGATTGAAGGCCAAGACCAAAATTAGGAGGGTACTGATCAGAGTTGATAATTTTAGATACCTAGGGGCATTTATAACATCAGATGGAAGATGTACAACAGAGATTAGGAGCAGAATAGGGCAGGCAAAAGCCGCATTTCAGAAAATGAAGAGTATCTTATGCAGTAGATGTCAATTGGGGGTTTGGGGCCAAAAGGGTCGGGGCACTACAGGAGCGCCAAAAGAAAGCCCCCTAGGGACCCAACCACCGGGGGCCCCACCCCCCAGGGCCCCGGGGCGCGACCGCCCGACCGGGCCGTCCTCTGTATCCCGGAGCGCACTCGGGCGACCGAGCCATCGATTTAGAGTGCATCATCTACAGACATACCAAGATGCGCACCGTGAAGAACAGTTGTAAGTGGCTACGGCTACGTTCCACAGAGCCCTGCAATCGGAGTTGTATGAGGGACTACTGCAAAGTCCATGCAGTGCTAATACGGAAGGGTTCATGTATTAAACCATGTCGGAAATGTGGGAAGGGGGTCAACAACCTCCTAGAACTATGTAAAGAATGTGGATATGACAAGGAGTATCACCGAATCTGGTACGAAGAGAATGTAAAGGACTATAATGCAGAGATTCGTCGAATTGCTAAGATTATAGTGGATTGAACTTTCAATTAGAGAGAGGTGAAGTCATCGGTGTACTTACACACCTACTTGTTAGAGACTGACGGATCTGTGTATTTAGCCATGCCTACGCTGATTCAGTTGAAACAGCAAGCCCGCGAGTATGGCATGCCATACAGTGGGAGGAGGAAGGCCGTTCTTGAGGGGGAAATATCCAGAGCGCGTGAGATGGCTCGGGCCACCCTGCTCGAGAAGAACCCCAATCTATAAGGGGCACGACTTGAAGCAGGGATTACCACCGCCCTGAGATTTGTATATGGTACCGCCGAGGACCGAGCCGCGATCGTCGCCGAGCGACGACACCGCGCCCGGCAGCGTGCTCAACGCCACGCCGACCTCGAAGCAGAGTTCCTTGCCCGAGCTGATAGTGTGCGAGATGAAGTGGCTGAGATGGATGCCGCTTTAATTCGCAACGCACCCGAATTGAAACTCACCCAGGAGATTGAGGGGAGCCTGAGAAAATATGAAGCAATCGTCCCAGAACGTGGTGGTTATGATGAACC
Source organism: Cepaea hortensis (assembly GCA_963921405.1). Lineage (NCBI taxonomy): Eukaryota > Metazoa > Mollusca > Gastropoda > Stylommatophora > Helicidae > Cepaea > Cepaea hortensis. The sequence goes on from OY992891.1 coordinate 94,263,322, forward strand.
TGCAACATTTATGATTTCGATGGAGCCCGCCATCAAAGCTCTGGTGGTAAAAGGGTTGGGGGATTATGGCAGCGTTAAAATGCAGCTGTATCTCCATCTAAAATACTATCGTACCACCCCAGAAGGCGAACAGATTACAACAATCGTCATCCATGGAAGCAGGAACTATGAAGTACTGCACGAGGGGGATATTGATGAGGGGCTGGACCTTGCCATAGCCAAGATATTCGCTGACAGTGAATGCTTCACCGAACAGGGCTCGGATTGGCACTATGATGAGTGTGTGCAGCTCGACCTCTACATAGTAAAATACCAACCATTCCGAGGCTCTAGCTACTTCGCGACTCCCAGCTTCATTCCACCACGTAGTGTTGTGAATGTAAAGAATGAGGACAACCGCTGCTTTGAATGGGCCATACTCTCAGCGCTCTACCCAGTAGCACATGGAGAGCATCCTGATAGGCTCAACAATTATAGCGCCCACCTGGGAGAGCTAAACTTTGAAGGAATCGAGTTCCCAGTGCAGCTGACCAGCATTGCTAAGTTTGAAAACCAGAATCCCACCATAGCCATCAGAGTCTTTGGGTGGAACAAAGGTCCAACCATACTCCGAACCAACACACTCCAGCGCAACCAAATCAACCTCTTGCTCCTGTGTAAGGATGAGAATAGGCACTATGTCTGGGTCAAGGATGTGGGGCGGCTTCTATATGGAAACAGCAAACATAGGGGTAAGAAGTATCCATGTCTCAACTGTCTCCATGTACACTCCTCTCAGGAAACCTTGGACCAACATGTGCCACTCTGTCAAGGCATCAACACAGCCAGTCAGGTGAATGTCATGCCTAAAGAGGGAAAGATGAATTTCAAGTCCCTCCAGAAACAGATGAGGGCGCCATACATCATATACGCAGACTTTGAGACCTTGAACGTTCCCGTACATGGTGCGGCAATGGATGCAAGCCAGAGCAACAAGCGCCAACTTGCTGAGCAGTACCCCTGCGGCTTCGGCTACACCATTGTACGCTGCGACGGGCTCACCACAAACCCCGTCGTATATCGGGGGGAGGATGCTGCCGACGAATTCCTCAAACGCTTGGGGCGAGAGCAGGCCACCATCCACCACAAGTTACAGCGGCCGGCTCTGATGGTGCTGGGACAAAAAGACCGTGAAGACTTTGCCTCCGCCACCACCTGCCACATCTGTAAAGAGCCGCTGGAGGAGGACAAGGTGAGAGACCACTGCCATATTACAGGCAAATACCGGGGCGCTGCCCACAATGTCTGTAATCTAGCATGGCGCATCAATAGAGACAAGCTGAGGATACCTGTAGTCTTCCACAACCTCAGAGGATACGACTCCCACATCATCATGCAAGCGGCCGGCCGTCTGGACTGGGGAAAAAGAACAGTCTACAAGAAGAAAGACGGTCAATGGCAAACCAAACAAGTAGACAACACAACAATCACCTGCATACCAAACACCCTAGAGAAGTACGCCTCCTTCACCATCGGACAGCTGCAATTCATTGACAGCCTACAGTTCATGAATAGCTCTCTAGACACCCTGGTAGGGAACCTCAGCGAGCTGACACACTGTGGCAAATCAATGGCCCTGACACGTAGAGGCAACGACATAATCTCAAGATGTGAGACGTGCAACACTGAGAAGCATACCCCCTGGGCTGTCTTAATGAGCAAGTTCAGGACCACCCTAAGCCAGAGCCAGTCACATCTCCTTCTCCGCAAGGGCGTATACCCTTACGAATACATGGACAGCTTCGAGCGCTTTGCTGAGGACCACCTACCACCCAAAGAGGCCTTCTACAGCAAGCTCACCCGAGAAGGAATCAGTGACAGGAGCTCGATTGCAAAACACTCGGAGGCTACCATGACCTATACCTGAAAACAGACGTCAGTCTGTTGGCTGATATATTCGAGACATTCCGAGACACCTGCATGGAGGTATATCAGCTCGACCCAGCCCACTACATCAGTGCACCCGGCCTGGCATGGGACGCACTCCTAAAAAAGACGAAGGTGCAACTCGAGCTCCTAACCGACTTGGATATGCACCTCCTCTTTGAGAAGGGACTCCGAGGGGGTGTGGCCATGGTCTCCAAGCGGTATGCTAAGGCCAACAACCCCAAGACTTCAAACTATGACCCCACAACACCCAATTCGTGGATCATGTACCTAGATGCAAATAACCTGTATGGGTGGGCCATGATGGAATACCTCCCCACCGGAGGGTTCCAATGGGCCAATCCAACTCTCGAGGAGGTACTCAACACCCCCGACAACGCCCCAGAGGAATGGCTTGTTGAGGTTGATTTGAAGTACCCAGCGCACCTACATGAAACCCACAGTGACTATCCGCTAGCTCCAGAAACCATGACCATCCCAGAGGCCTGGTTGAGCAGCTATCAGCGCGAGCTCCAGAACAAACTGGGGGGGGGGGTAAGTTCGCGGAGCAAACAAAGCTGGTACCGCATCTCCACAACAAGGAGCGATACGTCGTCCACTACCGCAATCTCAAACTCTATCACAGCCTCGGTCTAGAGGTCACCCAGATCCACCGAGCCATCAAGTTCAATCAGTCCCAATGGATGAAGCCCTACATAGAGATGAACACCTCTCTACGAGCCCAAGCCAAGTCGGAATTTGAGAAGGACTTCTTCAAGCTGATGAACAATGCCGTCTTCGGGAAGAGTATGGAGAATGTTCGCAAACGCATCAGAGTCAACCTTATCAGAGGCACCGAAACTGACCGACTCCGAAAATTAATCGCCAGCCCCAACTACGAATCGTGTAGAATCTTCAACGGTGGACTGGTGGCGGTGCACAGCATCAAGAACAAGGTCCAGCTGAATAAACCAGTCTATTGTGGGCAGGCCATCCTGGACCAATCCAAGTACCTCATGTACGACTTCTGGTACAATCGGCTTAAACCCCAATACGGTAATAGACTCCAGCTCTGCTACACTGATACTGACTCCCTTCTACTTCAGGTGGAGACTGAGGATGTGTACGCGGACATGAAGGCTCACCCCGACTGGTACGACTTCTCAGATTATCCGCGTGACCACCCCAACCATTCGACTGCGAATAAAAAGGTGGTCGGCAAATTCAAAGATGAATGCAACGGCCGCTCGATAGCTGAGTTCGTCGGTCTCAGACCAAAGATGTACTCAATCCTAGAGGAGGCCGCCAACATCAAGAAAGCCAAAGGAGTGGCTCGGGCAGTTGTGAAGAAGGACCTCAGACACGAACACTACAAGGACAGTCTGTTCGGTCAGCGGGAATACAAGCACACACAGGTTGCCATACGAAGCAAGGGCCACCAGATAGGGGTTTATGAGATGAACAAAACATCTCTGAGCCCCATGGACACGAAAAAATGGATTTGTGCTGATGGTATCAACACTAGGGCCTACGGCTACCTAGAATCCTGCTAGGGAGTAGCTGTGGAGCTCCTCACATCCACGAGCTGGTCCATCTACGAGGTAGAAGTCCATAGAGTAGAGAACCGAGGGATGCATAACGGGCAGATCGCCAGCCTGGGCCTCATCGCTTAGGGAGGATCCGGTCAGGAGGCATTTGGGTGTCGGGAGGAACAATCATCAGCTCTTCGCGAACGAAGCCCCGCGCTGGCCCATCCTCCAGGTAGTACAGCGCAGGCCGCCCATCCTGGCATACTGTTCTACGAATCTCGTGTACTGTTAATGACCACGAAGGATCAGTCGCCCGGCGCCGGCCACCTTCAAGCTCATGCTCCCCAGGCGAGCTTGCATACAGATACCGAACTAGAGCCTCAGACAGAATCACAGGCTCCTTGAGGCCGATAGTACGGTGAGCAGGAGCGGCCGGTGAATGGGATACAGAAGTGTCCTTAATGGCATCAACCGGCTTCCGACCCGTCAAACGAGTCACATCACCGTTAAGAGCCGCGACCACCTGAGGAAGAGCCCGAACCCATTCAGCTGAACGTTCAGAGGACCCTCGAGCCGCCAGTAGTAACTCTTGGGCGTACTGGGCACCGAACAGTCTCTCCGCCAGAGTGCGATTGAACCTCTCGACGATCGCCTGCTGCCGGTGATTCCCAGCTTCTCCACGCCGTATCTGTGTCTTATGCTTTGCTGCCAGCTGGCTCACAGCACCCATAAACTCACGCCCCGGATCAATCTGCAGAAGCCGTGGCCATTTGAGTGGCCCGCGTTTGTAAATTCGCTCTAGGGCCAAAGCCACCCCTTCACTGCTCTTGTCTGTCAAAGCCTCTGCTTCCTTAAACCGTGAGGCAACATCCACAACTGTCAAGGCATACTTAAATGTCTTACGACCAACCCGGTCATGTGGTAGGTAGAGCCTGATGGACGGCATTCGGTCTATCTTCATCAATAGATGGCCGCGGAATGTAACGAGGAGCGGGTAAATAGATCTGAAAAATAGCTTGCTTCTTGAGCCAGTCTCGGGCAACATCCTCCGAAACATTAGCTGCAGCAGCTAGCTTCTTAATGGCCGCCAAGCCTTTCCAGTAGCCCCGAGGGCTGTAGTAGATATCCTCCAGATCTTTCATTTTGGTAGCAGCGGCCAATCTCTAAAGCAACTTATAAGCAACAATACCAGTCGCTGCCAGCCCAAGAACGATAAAAGTGATCTCGCGGTCTTTCTGCGGCTCTGATGGCACATAGAAATCCGACAGGCGAGGTTCAGGCTCGAGGGGCTCGACACGTTTGCCAGAGATCAGGCTGTATTCCCGCATGGCCTGGTCGACATCCTGGAAAGAGTGAACGGCGTGGCCTTCGCGCTGTAGCTCATCGTTGAGCCAGTCCAGCCGCGCGGTTCTCTTTCTCATCCACTCAGCCTGGGACGCCTGTAGCCGCTCGACAGCCTCATCGTGCCGCCTCATTTCTTCATGGGCGTCCGCATGCCCTAGCTTGGAAAAGAGGTAGTTGCTGCAGAGCTAGAGACAGCCTCTCTGCTTCACGACTCTTTCGAGCAGCAGCTCCTCTCTTCCCAGCCGCAACTTTTCTGGGGTCCTTCGTCACTAGTTTCTCCGTCTCCTGTGGAGAAATTTCGGGGGTCTCCTCCTCCATCTTGTTCTTGCTTAGGACAGATATGTCCAAAATGGCAGTGCCTAAAAGTTGCTAGCGCGACAGTTGCAGGTGCTAAGCACATACCGAACTTATGGTAGAGTTCACATGTAACTGTGTTTAGCGCATGCCATAGAAACGGGTCGGCCTCCAGGTCTGTCACCAAAGCTTGATTATCAGCAATGGGGAGGAACATACTTGCCACTTGTGCGTACATCTGTAGCATAGCCGTGCCTAGGGTCTTTGTTATTGCAGCTCCAAGCCTCGCCTCATGCCTCGCATATAGCTTCTCAATTTCTTGATCAGGCAAGGCCTCAACCTGTTCCATTGTAAGTTTGGAGTACTTACCGCCTATGTACTGCCCGGCACGTCCCCCAGCCGCAAGTGCTGCCAGCCTTTCACGATGCAACGCATGTCCGGACTGTGGCGTTGTGGTAGGTGGTGATGCATGTCCGGACTGTGGTGTTGTTGTAGGTTCCGGAGCAGACTCTACCGGCTTTGCCTCTTCACGTAACAGCTGGTCGAGTATGGTGTCACAATCCATCACAGCGTTTGCAAATACCCAACGTCTAACTCTAATATAGGAATGCACAGCCCATCCAAGCACACAACATGTGCATATCAGTTGTAATACAACTAAGGCTGTTACGGAGTAACAAAGCACTGCTTCATACATGCTTAGCTGATGCTTAACATATGCTTAGCTGATGCTTAACATATGCTTAGCTGATGCTTAACATATGCTTAGATGATGCTTAACATATGCTTAGTATCTAACAAACCTCACCAGCTTTGAGCACTTTATAAGAAAATGGGAACTTGGTCCTCAGTACCAGCTTTGAGAACTCATTGGCTTCGAGTTGCTTTCGCACCCCATCACGTTCCTCCCTAGAGTGGATGATGTAGTTCTCATCCAGGCAGTCTTCAAAGCTATCCTTATCCTTGGAATGGAAGAGCGCCACTCATTGTGTCTGCGCTCTGAGGCCTTTCGCAACTGCGTTGTACTTCTGGGTTTGAACCCACAGACTTTGCTGGGCATGTCGCCCGCTAAAAGCTAGATAAGTCAACATAGTCCGCTTCTGCGCAATAGCGTCCTCTGCGCTGCAGTCATCAATGATGTATAACGTTGGTGTCCCCTGAAACATTTTATAGAAGGCCTCTAGCCATTTGAGCAGCCGATCACCGGGGTCAAATATGAAGACCTCGGGATCTGACCACACCCACGGCCGGGCCCGGTATATTTCATTGTATCGTACCGAAGGGCAAGCAATTACAAGATGCTCGAAAACGCCCCTGTACGGGCCTTCCAGGAGGTCGAGAATGAATTCTGTTTTACCACACGATGTGGGGCCCGTGATGATGGCCGAGTGTGGCTTAAGTGGGAACTCCATTAATAAACAGCACTAACAAATCTCCCGGTGTCGATGTTCAGCTGTCCGTCCATAACCAAATAAACGTAGCAGTACAGGGGCCCCGCCGGTTCGGCCTCTTTCGTGATCTGGAGAGTGATGCCCTCAGAGCCGTTCTCTACACGCCGGCCGCTGCCGTGAAGATGGTCATCGTCGGAGGTCCGGAAGTCCAGCCACAAGCAGAATTTTGACGTCAAGTACTCGCCTAGACTAACATCGAACAATCCTAGCTCTTTGGCGACTGCGCTTGTCTCAGGGTGCCTTTTGAGGCCACCAGCGAAGAATTTCCTCGCTTCGTCCCAGAGCTGATGTGGTGCTAATCCGTGCGCAAATAGCTGATTGGCTTGTCCTTCTACGATGACTTCAACTTTGGTGATCTGTGGGTTGTAAAACCACTCTGGTTGGCGTGCAAAATCCTTTTGGTTGGCGGGGTCTTCCCATAATAGGAGAATGCCTTTCAACGACTTACAGGGTGTGTTCAGATTGATGTTCCATATCGAGTCCTCCTTTTTCTGAGGGATCCGTCTATGTCGTAGGACCCGCTCGTATAACACCACCATACGGCTCTCATACATGCTCCGAATTAGCCGGGCCAATGTGGGTTCAGTGACTACTTCGTACTCGAGACAGATGTTTTCTAGGGAGTATGAGGAGTTGGCGGCATCTTTACCAGTTGCGCGAATCACGCGGGAAGCGTCGTTAAAGGTCAACTCAATCTCCAGCCGATCACTAAGAGCAGATTGGTAGAAGGGTGCATGCGTTTCAAGCAACTCAAAGTCTAGTGGTATGTAATACCTGTTTTTGAAGGCCTTCGCGATGGCCACGTCTCTCGCATTGGCGGCGGGCAGAACAACAGCATCCGCTGCGCCAACACGCGCCTTGGTCACATTCATATCAGTGCTTGTATCGATGCCTTGATACACAGCGCTCGCCCGCTCCGATTGGCTCTTCCAAAGATCCAGATAGATGTTGTAGACGTCACTGTCCACAAGAGAGAAGACTTCATTGCCCAATAGCCTGACGGTCAGCTTTTGAACCAGTGCTCGGCCGAGGTTCTGGACCACGGACCGGTTGACATCAGGGGAGCTGAGGTCGACATTGAATGCCAGCCGCACCGACCCAGGCACGATAACATCGTGTGCACCGAGATTGAGAAAACGAACTAGTAACTGCTGCTTCGGGCCGATCGTAGAAGGATTGTTGGTCACGATTATCGTTTGCCGCAATCCTTTCACACCGAGCGGCTCCCGGAGACGGCGGTAAGGGTTAAGCTTACGACCATATGCACTTGAAGACATGGCTAATTGTTTATTATTGTTGCTTTGTAGCAATATCTAATATGGATAGAGTTGAGCTGACTGATTTTGGTGGTGAAGAGGGGAGGCCTGAAACGGGCGAGGAAGAGACAAGCTTCATCGACGACTTTGATATCAACAATCCCCACACTGTTAATGCAGAGTGGTCAGATGGCTTGGGGAGCCCGACCCGCAATTTACAGGTGGAACTAGAAAAGAGTGCTATTGATGACTATTTTAGAAGGGTGAAGGAGAAGTGGGGTGTGCGCCCCATAACTGGCATAGATTATACTAAAATTAAGTTTGGTTATAGGAACGCGCTCATTGTTGGGGGAGAAAGGATTACACGGAAAGATGATGGTATGCCGTTAGCTTTGAATAGCCTCAGAGCGAGTACTAGGCGTGCATTGGGGTTTTACCAAAAAATACCACCAAAGGCTGTCGCCATCCTCGAGCAGACTGATCGTGCTATGGCACAGGAACAAGCAGCTCTAGGGGGTGCGGATATTCAGGATGTCCCACACATAGCGGTAAATGTTGGCAATATCCTAGAAAGGGGCATGTTGAGACTGCGGCAGTCTATGGAAACCTCGCAAATAGTAGACGGGTACCTGGGGGAGAAAGGCCTACCTCCAGTGAGAGAACTCGGGGGGCTCATGGCACTTGACAAAGCGGTGACAACGATTAAAGGTAAACTCACAAACTACCTCGTTATTCTCGACCAGCAAGATAAAGAAATCACAATACGGCGGCGGAAAATGTTGATAGCACCCAATGAGGAGAGTAGGGACTTTCAAGAGCAAAAGATTGCCGATATTGAAGAAGCTAAGAAGAGGCTTTTAATAGAGGTCGCTGAGTTACACGAAGACTTACGCAACCAATTCAGTCGGATCCGTGAAACCATTCATCGGGTGGTCAATGAAGACACCACACTGGGTGCGAGGCTGCGGACTCTGTTCCGAGAGCAGGGCATCACCATAGCGAGCATTCTCACAGCGCTCAGCCTCTTAATTTCCACTATCACCCTAGCCATTACTGGTGGCGGTGGTGGTCCTACCCCACCGCCTGGCCCTACCCCACCGCCTGGCCCGCCACCTGGCCCTGGGGCTAAGGAATGGATTCAACAGAAGTTGAAAGACCTAGCGAGCCTTCTAGCCAGGCTAGCTGGTAAGGCTGCGGAGGCACTCCCAGGAATCATAGGCGGCATTATCTCCTGGCTTCTTAACTTCTTGAGTAAGGGTGTGGGATGGCTGGCTGGAAATATCTGGGCATTAGTGGTTGCACTCGGTGGTTTGCTGCTGCTGGCTATCAGAGAGCGGCTAATTGCGAAGTAAATGAACTAACCATAGGGCCACTAGACCGACTGCGACACCCCCAGCAATGAGTGCTATCTTTTCATTTTGATGCTGCAGCCCAGCTGCCTTATCAGCTATGCTAGTGGTCGGCTGCGCTGGCTGAGCATTGCTGGGCAGCTCTACCATCGGTGGCGGCTGTGCAATGTTGGACAGGTCTGGGGTATTAATGGTTGTATTCAGGCCACGCTGTAGGCCTGGCTCTGCGATGACGATCATGTTGTTATATCCAGCTATCTGACCAATGCGAAGCAGCATGTCGCTGGGGGACATATACAACCCCGTTCCAAAGACATAATTAACTTCTGAGCTCGCGTTTTGTAGCACATCCTGATATCTTTTGATGACCGCAGCGAGATCGACGGGCGCAGAGATGGCGTCTTCTACTAATACCAGGAATTGCTTCTGGGCATCAAACGCCGTTCCGGTTCCCAGAATTCGTGTTCTAGTCTGAGCCTGGGCCCCTAAGATGGCCCACACATAGGTTCGAATGCTGTCATTTATTCGCTCAACACCGGGGCGTGTGAAGCCCTGTGACTTGTTAAGAATGAAAGCCTGCCAGCCAGAATCAGCGTGAATATCGTCTTGTGAGATATAATCTATGTGTAGTATGTCATTTGTGGTTTGTTGTGTGAATGAATGGCGCTTTGGGTCATATACACCATCATGTCCATCAGGCAGGACGCGATAACCAGTGTTCGTCCAGTAAATGTATACACTCCCCAACCAGTTATTCTTCCCGAGCCGTCTCCAGTTATCATTCTGGGGAATTCCAAATTCCGCGCATATACGCTGATAGGCTCTTACATCGTAGGGATTTTCAAAGGCGTTCCAACCCTGGTCTTGTGGTAGAGCCACACGCATCTCTTTGAGGATTCGGCAAATCTGGTAGTAGACATGGAATATGAAGGCGGCTCGCGTTAGTGGGTCAGGGTCGGACAGATGCTCCTGCGCAGACACCCCACACCCCGCCGTGGCACACCATACTGCGAAGTTGAGTTGGTTTTGCCAGAATTGCATCGGATTGCTGTACCAGGCTTGCACGATCTGGTCTGACTCCACGCATGGCAACCGGTATTTTTCAAACATGTTGGGGAACTGTGTCGGAAAGGCTCCTTGGAGGTTGACCTGTATGTCCACCTTTGTGAGATCCTTTATTTGTGCAAACGGGTATACCCCACCCGCCGGGTATTTGGCGTCCTTATTGAACTCGTAAGCAGTCATTATTATTAGCTGTGCTAATATATTTTTCACACTTAACAACGTCCAACATGGGGAACCCATCCCCCTCAACCCGGTCCTAGACAATCGCGATGGTGACCTAGAGGTGGCTATCGTGGAATTGTTGTTCTACCCCGCGTGGGTTAATATTTCCGAGAAGCTGAAAAACAATTGGTTCAAACTTGGTGACGAGAATGTTGTTATCCCCGACGGGTATTATGATGTCTGTGCTCTCAACAAGCAATTCTTTGAGCCACGGAAGCTCTCTCTTTCTCTCAACCCCGCAACTGGCCTTGTAAGTCTCGGTGGTATAAAATCGGGGGTGGTCTTAGGGTTCGGAGGGCTAGGTGAGGTTCTTGGGTTCGGCATAGACTAAAGAAGTGAGCGGTTCAATGAGGTGTTTACATTCTATGCGGAGAAGTTTCCTAAACTTATCATATATAAGGAGTTGTACATTCATCTCGAGGGCCTATCATCATATGAAAACCGTCATAATTCACTTCCCTCCACACTCCTCCGGGCTGTACCCGTTAAAAAAGAGGAATGTAATCAAGGGAGACATGAGATTTTCTCTGTGCCTCATTATAAAAGGCTAGAAACTGGAACGGTAGGGGGTATAAGACTTTCGGTCCGAGATGAAAAGGGTAACGACGTGCCACTGGCATATCTAAGCTGCGTACTTCACATCAGACATGGTTGCTCCGTCGGGTATTTACCATCCTTATGAACTCGTAAATTATCATTATTAGACGTGCTAAAATGTACATCACGTTAACCAACATTCAGCATGGGGAACCCATCCCCCTCAACCCGGTCATAGACAACCGCGATGGTGACCTTGAGGTTGCTATTGTGGAATTATTGTTCTACTCTGCGTGGGTTAATATTTCCCAGGATCTGTATAACAATTGGTTCGAACATGGTGGCGAGGTTGTTACTATCCCTGACGGGTATTATGATATCTACACCCTCAACAAGCAATTCTTTGAGCCACGGAAGCTCTCACTTTCTCTTAACCCCGCAAATGGCCATGTACTTCTCGGTGGTATAAAAGAGGGGATGACTATGAAGTTGGGAGGGCTACGTAAGGTTCTTGGGTTCGTACACACTGGAACTATTGTGTATAGCATGTTTCCATACGAGGGGTTAACGTTTCCTAACCTTATCATATATAAGGAGTTGTACATTCATCTCTAAGGGCTGTCGTCATATGAGAACCGTCATAATTCGCTTCCCTCCACACTCCTCAGGGCTGTGCCTGTTAAAAATGTGGAATGTAATCAAGGGAGACACGAGGTTTTCTCTATGCCTCGTTATAAGAAGTTGGAGACAGGAACTCTAAACGATATTAGACTTTCGGTCCGTGATGAACCAAGGCAAAGCTGTGCCGTTGGCATATCTAAGTTGTGAACACCACATCAGACATGGCTGATTCAGAAGGTCCAGGAAGGCATCGCCCAAGAGCATGCTCTACCCTAACCTTTGCTGATTTGGCCGACACTATTGGGTGGCGGGAGCCGGGTCATAACTACAAGATCTATGGCCTCCAGCTCACTCCCCAGGGGGTCTATGCTCGTGCTGCCATAGACCATCCCGACGACGATGACTGGGATCTGCAGCTTGAGCTTCGCACGGGATATACTCACCTCGAGCCCAATGGGATACTTATTAGGTTAACCAACATGGGCAAGGTGTTTGTGAGTTATCAGGCTTGCAGGACAGTCACACGCCCCAACAAGTCTCCTGTTGTGACCTACCAGTCATTTCTGAAAATGCAGTGCGCCAGGGCTCTCTTCTATGCCGTATCGGCGACTGAGGCTAAAGCCCAGGGGACTAAATATTGCCTGAAGGCTGTTACAGAGTGTAAAGCTGACCTTGATATGCTAGGTAAGCCTCCTAAGGAGTCAACCATCTATCTAGAGTTAGCTATTGGGCCTGTGGCACAGACTGAGTTTGCCCCAGTCCTTCCTGGGGTCTCTATTAAATGGAGTGCGTCATCACTCCCCAGGCATGTTGCTCTCGTCATTACTTCCGCGGCCGACGGGACATGGGCGGCCCGGGCAACAGAGACGGACATTATAGTAGAGCTCGGTGAGGTTGCGGTGGATGAAATCATTTTTAATACCGTTACTGCTTTTGTCCGGCTTTTGTTCACTACAGGGTCGATTAGCACCGTTCGCATTGAACATTTAATATCTCAGTTGAAGAAGTAGGTTTGACGCGCAAAGAATAATGTCGCTCTATCCTACAATCGATACTAGTGACGGCGGTGCCTATCGTATTCAAGAGCTTACCCGTCTTCGGAAGACTCTGGAAGATGAAAGGGACAAACGGGCTGCACTGTATAAAAAATATCGGCGTGCCGTTAATGCATTAGACGCTGTGGACAGCGCGATGCTGGCGGCTAGCCTTGGTATGGGGGTGGGGGGTGTTGGGCTTCTTACCACCATTATCGCTGCCCCTATAGTTGTCGGGCTCGAGATAGCTGCCCTAGCTTGTGGAATCATGTCCGCTGGGAGCAAGCTAGCGTCCCGCAAACTAACATCAAAAGCTAAGAAGCATGATGAAATTTGCACTCTGGCGACGGCTAAGCTTTCTAGTATAGCCGACCTTGTTTCAAAGGCTTTGGATGATGGGAGAATTACAGATGTGGAGTATAAAATAATTACAGCTGAAGAAAATAAATTTCACCAGTTGAAAAAAGATATTCGGAGCAAGGCGCTGGCGGATCTAGACGAAGAGACAAAAAAGTCTCTCATTCTGAAAGGCCGAGACGCGGCACGGGCAGAGTTAGTAAAAGCTTTAGGGGTCGAAATAACCTGTATACACGATCAGGAAAATCTGGGGCCACCCCCCTATTCCACCGAACGATCCGCCAGTGGATAATGCGCGGAAGGATATACTCCTCAGATAAACAAGGTGTGTATGAAAATTTTTTCTCTCCCGCGTGACACGGTTGCTCGCAATGGTGGTTGGCCGACGAAATTTGCGCTAAGCCACACCTATAGGCCCTCTGGGCTATATTGAGGATCTAACTTCACCCCTTTATAGAGTAGCAGTTTGATTCCAGTCGTCTTTTCAAACTTCCAAACCATCCTATGAAGCGCGTCTAGTGTGCAACGCTCACACATCTCATATGGTTTCCTAACACCCCTCTCACAGAATATACACTCTTCTATCACCTCGCCCCGCTTTGCCTCATGCCAAGAACAATAAAGGTCGATGGCTGGGCGGCCGCAATGAAGTTCTGTGCCGAGCTTCGGCCACTCACATCCATAGGTCTCCATCTGTATGTGCCCAATAAGTCAGCCTCTAATTCGACGCGCCCTAATATTTTCAGATATAGTCACCCCTATAACCAAAAAAATAAAAGCCGCCTAAACCATCACGGCGCGAATTTAAAAAAAAATGCAAAAGTCGGCTTTGTGATTCGTTCCCCCTCTCAGAGGATGACAACAACCCGGGTTTTTATGCACACAACTTGCCATCATCCGAGAGATGTGAGGTGTGTTGGTTAAACCACATGTATAGAGATTAGGCGACCCCCTTGTTGGTTGCTAATCGAAACGAAATACTAGCGAACCTAGAAGGTGCCCCATCCGCACTACGGCAGCCTAGAATATTGAATGGAAACCCGGGTTTGAGCATGCAAACCATTCAATTTCTAGACCTGCTGAGTGTGATGTGGTTTAACCAACTTGACCACGCCGCCGACCGAGGTAACAGCAACATTTTGTGGTTATATATCACTATTAAAATATGTAGTATACATTTGTATATAATTTTGTACATACATTTGTATATAATTTTTGTACATACAATGTTTTTTTTTTTTTTTTTCAATGTATGTTATAAAAAAAAGCAAAGAAATTAATAAAAGCTTATAAAAGCAAGATTTTGTATATCACTGGCTCAGCGCGCATTGATTAACTTCCACGTCACTTGTTGGCGGGGGAATTAAGCGTGCTGTGTGTAGCACATTCTGTTAACGAACGTGTGGGGGTAAAAAAAATAGCCCGCCGTTTTTTTTTTTTTGGAGCTTTGTGGCTGCAGGCGTAAAATATATCACACCGGCTTGTGTTGGGAGATATGACAGCTTTTCCAAAATATGTCTGAGTAATATATCGTGGCGAGCGGCTCGGTCGCCATGCGTGCGCTCCGGGATACAGAGGACGGTCCTGTAGGAGACCCGCAGGCGGTCGCGCCCCGGGGCCCTGGGGGGTGGGGCCCCCGGGGGTTGGGTCCCTAGGGGGCTTTCTTTTGGCGCTCCTGTAGTGCCCCGACCCTTTTGGCCCTAAACCCCCAATTGACATCTACTTATGCAATAAGTCACTATCACTGAATGTAAGAAAGAGAGTGATGAAATGCTATGTAGAACCAGTTTTGCTGTATGGCAGTGAATCTTGGAATGTAAATGAACAAATTAAGAAGAAATTAGAAGCAACAGAGATGTGGTTCCTGAGACGAATTTTGCGAATTCCTTGGACTGCCAGAGTAACTAACGACGACTGCCTGAAACAGGCTAACGAAACTAGAACATTATATACAACAATAAGACAGAGACAAACAGCTTTCCTCGGTCATGTGATGAGAAGAGAGGCATTGGAGAACATCGTAACAACTGGAAAGATCGAGGGGAAGAGAGGCAGAGGTAGACCAAGAGAAGTGATGCTGGATGGATTGAGACGGTGGCATGGAGGAATATCAGCAGCAGAGTTGATCCAGAAAACCAAAGACCGAGATCTATGGAGAGCCATGAACGCCTACGCCAGCCGGCACGGCACTTGATGATGATGATGACTGATCAGAGAGTTGCTTTTTGCAGATGATGCTGCAGTTACGACCCACTCTGATGAAGAATTGCAATGTCTACTATCTGCATCCTCCAATGCTTGTTCTGAATTTGGTTTAACAATTAGCAAAAAGAAGACACAGATTATGTCACAAGGTGCACATGGGGTACCATCAATCTTTATTGACGACGCCGTACTAGAAATGGTAGACCATTTTGCATATCTAGGATCAGTGGTAAATAGCAAATTAGCCCTAGATCAGGAAATCAACAACCGGATTGGTAAGACAGCAACAACAATGAACAGGTTAAGAAAAAGAGTCTGGGAGAACAGGAAGCTTACTGCAAAAACAAAAGTCCTTGTCTATCAAGCCTGTGTCCTTAGTACTCCTCTTTATGGCAGTGAAACCTGGACAACTTACTCACACCAAGAGAAACGTTTAAACAGCTTTCATATGCGGTGTCTGCGAAGAATTCTTGGTATTAAGTGGCAAGACAAAATCACAAATACTGAAGTATTGGAAAGATCAGGTTGTGTGACGGTTTATTCCATGCTCAGTCTTCGTAGACTTAGATGGATAGGACATCTTAGGAGGATGGATGATGGTAGAATACCAAAGGACATCTTTTTTGGTGAATTACAGATGGGTAAGAGATCTCAGGGTCGGCCTCTACTACGATACAAAGATGTGTGTAAGCGGGACATGATTGATACTGGCATTGATAATGCACATTGGGAACAAGTCGCCGCTGAACGTGTTGCATGGAGGGCAAACATCAGAAATGGAATAAAGACAAAGGAGAAAATTATTGCAGATAAGTCACAGACCGAGCGTGTGAGACGTAAGATGGTGCATGATGGTGGAAATTACCACGTGTTCATATGCACCCCCAGTGAACGGACATTTACAGCGCGAATTGGCCTTATCAGTCACATTCGCTACCGCCATAGGTAAAAGTTATTATGCCTTTTAAAAGCAAAAAGTATCGTCTGTCAAGACGGCAAGGTGCCAATGAATATAGCTCCCTATTTATATAATCTCTTACATTTCTCATTATATTTTAAGCGTACAGTTTAAACAGATAGGGGGACAGTAAACATCCTTGACGGACTCTTTGCTTGATATTATGCAACTAAAAATACATAGGCATAGTTTTAGTCTGACACTGGGTAGGTTACGTGACCAGTATCACACAGACCTCTGCTTCCCAGGTAAGTTCCTGTTACTAATTTTAGAGTTGATGCACTTGCGAGTCGAAGTCAATGGAAAAATCCCACCTCAACGAGATTCGAACACATGGCCAACAGGAATAAATCAATACTGTTAGATATGCCAGTGTTTAACTCTGATGACTCCCCTCTATAATATCCATATCTATCCATACCTAGGTTTTAGCACACCTTCGGCTTCACATCTTCCTATTTCGTATCTTTCACTACTGAACTTCTGTGTAGCTTTCCTAGAAACGAAACAGGTGCAATCGCCTAACAACATTTGATACCAATACATTTTCAGTTTACGTTTTAATTTTTAATTAAAATTTATAATTTCAAGTTTGTTTTTAGATCTGTTTGTGTTGTTCTCGATGAAGATCACTAAGATCGATACGTCGATTCCTTGTTTTGTAACTTGTTTTGTTTTTTTAATTTAAAAAAAAAAAGTGTTTAATTGTTGTTATTTTTATACTGTGATTACCGTCTATCGGATTTACGTTCGTTGTAAAGTATGTACACTGTGTCAACTGTGTACACTGTTGTCAACGGGCAAGACGGCGTTTACCTGCAAAGTGTTGTGGAACGTAATGAGCACGGCAAGGCACGTAGAGCCATCCTCTGCACCTGTATTCATCTCCAGTCGTCTTGACATGTCTTGCCACTGGACTCAGATGTACTCAGGCGAGAGAGTGAGGTCGACGAATTGCACAACTCTTCCTCACTTTAAACCATTCATCGTGCAAGTCATTGTTCATCCAACGTCATATATCACCTTTAAGCGATGAACGAGCGGCGAAGCGGCAGGCGTGGGTTACGCTGGCAGCCGTAGTCGCAGACCTGCACACAGGCGGCTCAGGCCATATGGTCGTCTTCTACTGACCGGAGCAGCAGTGGGATTCGGCAACCCCCTGAGTGACTGAGCAGCCGTCTATAGGAAAGCACTGCTCACCTCCATAGCACGAGGAAGGGGCTAGAAAAGGTGCCTTAAACATTGTTTGCTCCATCATTACCTAACCAGCTAGCCGCGGTTGGTGGGTACCTTATACTGCGGTCGACATAAAGTTGCCCACGTTGTCAAAGAACATTTTGAGCCAAAATAGGCCTTATCAGCCATCTTAGAACTCACGGCTCCATGCTTTCAACCCCACTGGATGAAATAAATGGTCATCATCATTCTTGATGGACAAACAACACATTGTGTCTGTGTTTATTATCTCTCACTTTTCCACAGAAGTCACACGTACCTAACAGCTTCATGTTGTATTGTTTTAACGATCTACCTCTTTGCTTTATTGACTACATGCATGATTTCTATAAAGCAAGACATGTCAACATAATAAAGATGCTTGCAGATCTGCAAATTGATGGGGAAGGTCTTAGACTTGTAAAAACATATATTCTAAACAACAAGCTGCCATAAGGATTGAAAATGAAATAGGTCAATATCAGCCTATTAAAATAGGTGTGAGCCATGGATGTATAATGTATACGATCTTTTCCCCCTGTACAATGAAAATATTTTCAGAAATGTAGAAGATATACAAGGAATCATCATTGCGGGACGTAACATCAATAACATTAGAAATGTGGATGTGGATGACTGCAGAAAATGAGCAGGATCTGCAAAATTTTGTAAATGCGGTTGTTGCACACAGTGAACAACTTGGGTTAGAATTGAATTGTCAGAAGGCACAGATTATGGTCGTCACTATTAAGAAGGAAATACAACAGCGTAATATACAAGTAAATGGGAATAATCTTAAACAAATGAATCGGCACAGTTATCTTGGATAGGTTATAACATCCTATGGGAAATGTCTTGAAGAGATTCGAACAAGAATCGCCATGGCGAAGGTGGCCTTTTACAAGATGAAAAACATGCTGACAAAGAAAAAGACGTCATTTGCAACTAGAACAAGAGTTCAGGTGCAACATATAACCTGTACTTTTGTATGAATGTAAAACGTGGACAATGGACAGACAAGCTGAAAAACATCTGATGACTATGGGAATGTGGTGTTTTTTTTTTTTTTTTTAAGGAAAATGTGAAGAATACCATGAACAGACAGAAAAATCAATGATCAAGCCCTACAAGAAACAAATGAAAATCGTACACTGGTTAGAGAAATTAGACTTAGACAGTCAAAATGTTTGGTCATGTTAAGAGAAGAAATAAACTAGAGAACTTGGTGACAATTGGCAAGATCGAGGGGGAAAAGAACAAGAGGAAGGCAGAGAAGTAAAGAAACAAATGAAAATTGTACACTGATTAGATAAATTAGACGTAGATAGTCAAAATGTTTGGTCATGTTAAGAGAAGAAATAAACTAGAGAACTTGGTGACAACTGGCAAGATCGAGGGGGAAAAGAACAAGAGGAAGGCAGAGAAGTAAATACCCGGATGGCTTGGCCAAGTGGTATGATCGATAGAAGAAAATTGAGCTGATCCACGACTCTGGTGATCGAGTGAGATGGCGAAACATGACTGCCCACGTTTATCGGTATTGCACATGATGGATGGATGGACTGCTTTAACAACTGTGCAACATGGGCTCTTATGGAATGAAATATTTCGCTATAGAACCTCCCACATATACTGAATGTCAGAAGCATAAAAAGTTACTTGGATGTCATCTACAGGACGTGCACTCATTCCCAACATTGATATTAAACAGACGACATAAACAAAATATTGCAAGATTTCCTGCCTGACATATTTCGTTGCATCTCATCAAGTGCATACTGCAGTTATATCATCATCATCATCATCATCATCATCATCATCATCATCATCATCATCATCATCATCATCATCATCATCATCATCATCATCATCATCATCATCCAGTGCCTTACCGGCTAGCGTGGGCGATCACGCTCCATCACAAATTGGGATCTCCGACGGCATGGATCAGTTCCTGTGTAGACTCCCTTCCGTGCAACGGCACAAGCCTTAATAATTTTATCATGCTATCTTCTTCTGCCGCCTTACGTTGGTTTATTACGAAATGGTATGGGTGTCGGTCGTTCAGAAAGCAATAGTAAACTGCTGAAAGTAAATTTGCCAAGAGATCACAACAGCGAATCTAAATGCTGGTGTTGACTGCGACGTCATGTAAAGGATATGCAACTAACTATCGAATCTTCGTCTATCTCTCTTTCCACAAATCTTTCCGGTTGTCACAACATGTTCCATGTTTCACACACACACACACACACACACACACACACACACACACACACGCACGCACGCACACACACGCACGGGAACGCAAGCACGCACTCCTCCTCCCCCCACACACATAGATAGATAGATAGATAGATAGATAGATAGATAGATAGATAGATAGATAGATAGATAGATAGATAGATAGATAGATAGATAGATAGATAGATAGATAGATAGATAGATAGATAGATAGATAGATAGATAGATAGATAGATAGATAGATAGATAGATAGATAGATAGATAGATAGATAGATAGATAGATAGATAGATAGATAGATAGATAGATAGATAGATAGATAGATAGATAGATAGATAGATAGATAGATAGATAGATAGATAGATAGATAGATAGATAGATAGATAGATAGATAGATAGATAGATAGATAGATAGATAGATAGATAGATAGATAGATAGATAGATAGATAGATAGATAGATAGATAGATAGATAGATAGATAGATAGATAGATAGATAGATAGATAGATAGATAGATAGATAGATAGATAGATAGATAGATAGATAGATAGATAGATAGATAGATAGATAGATAGATAGATAGATAGATAGATAGATAGATAGATAGATAGATAGATAGATAGATAGATAGATAGATAGATAGATAGATAGATAGATAGATAGATAGATAGATAGATAGATAGATAGATAGATAGATAGATAGATAGATAGATAGATAGATAGATAGATAGATAGATAGATAGATAGATAGATAGATAGATAGATAGATAGATAGATAGATAGATAGATAGATAGATAGATAGATAGATAGATAGATAGATAGATAGATAGATAGATAGATAGATAGATAGATAGATAGATAGATAGATAGATAGATAGATAGATAGATAGATAGATAGATAGATAGATAGATAGATAGATAGATAGATAGATAGATAGATAGATAGATAGATAGATAGATAGATAGATAGATAGATAGATAGATTAGACTAACCCGGTTAAACTCACAGGTTTGACCATTTTCCCTTCGTCTGTATCGCTTCTCATATCTTGTCTTGCATTCTTTATTTAGGATCACAAACATAAATTATGTCCGCAGGGAACGGTGAAAGAATTAACAATTGCACATACGAATTTACGTTAAAAATAATACGACAACGCCTGTGGGGGGAAAAAAGACTAATCCAAACCCCTTCCTTCAATCTGGTTTTAAATAAACCGTCGTTATTTAAATATTAAGTTAAGCGCTGTAAAACATAAATATTTGTTAGGGAAGCCTCTCCGACTCCTCACCTGGAGCATTACATTTTCCCTACAGGCGGTTCATGATGCTTATCTTGTCAGCTCATCATGTACGTTTTATTCAACTTGCTAGTGTGTATTTGAGTTGTTAGGTCTTAGCCATATGTGACCGTATGACAGTAGGCGGTACTACCTGTTTTCTGTAAGTGCCGCATGTTGGCGGAGCTCACCAAACCCAACACCCTACATTATGCCAACGGCTTCAGCCAGAGGAGCACAACTGGGAGGGTGAAAGCCTGGTCCCAGTGTGAGCAAATGCAATATAAAGACTAAATGTCATGACAGGGCAGACCGGGCCCTAAGCCTTGGTCGGTGACTGGTCTAGGAACGAATCTCCGACAGGCGGACAGTTAAACATTTGCTTTGTTGATCCGGTAGCTTCTGCAGCTTGTCTGGTTTCAGATGTGTTTATGTTACCTTTCCTCTGGAATAAGTTAGGCAGGTCGAGAGAGGGATCATGCAGCATGGGCAACACATGGCCTCTATAATTTAGCAAAGGCTTTGTGCTATGGAGAAACATAACTCCATCCCCGACCTTACCACTTTGGGTTATAGTTATTTTGCCTTTTTCTTTTTTTAGAGTAGCACCATATAAGAAACTATCGCCTATGTAGACAGCAAGGTGCCAGCGATTGTTTATTTTCGCTGCCGTCCTTGGATCATGTAGAAAGCATAGTCGCGTCAACATAACTTTGGGCAGGACGTGATTGTCTTCTTTGACTTCGTTCTCTACACCGCTTGGTCATGATCTGTTAAGTACCAAAGGAAGATAACGAGACCGCAGCGAGTATGTTGCAGATATTGTGGAAGACACATAGACCAGGATGGCACATTATTAGAGCACTTACCTCTCCGCAGGAATCGAGTATGCACAGATGAAATATAGACACGAGTCGCAGTGGTAGAGAAACAAGTCGTAAATTAATGCATACAATAGAGAGAGCTAGTAGTCGATTTTCGGCTAATATTACCAGGTATCTTGTACACATATCTGTGGCTGCCAAATATAGCGTCCTCTGTACTTATGAAGCCAGGTAATTAATGCTATGACAAAGATTGTCTTTCGTAAAATGGAAAACATACAGACTAATAAAATGAAGTCAATTGCAACGAGAAAAAGAACGAACAAACGAACGAACGAACGAGCTTTATTTTCTTCTGCATTGAATGGGAGGTACACAAATGATTCACGACAATTCACACCGAGGTGATGTAATCATCTATACGAAAGGCTCTGTGCTAAGAGGAAAATGAACTGTCACGGATTTCATAGCAAGGGATAATGGACGGTGTTTAGTGCAGGAGAGCCTGGTATACGATACCGCGACATCTAGTATAAGAATGGAGGTGGGGGAAGCCACTGCGCCGTTCCGCTGGCGGGAGGTCAAACAATACACAGATGTGGTTATTACAAAAGACATAGCATGATTTGAAGACAGGCATGCCTCGCTTAGAATGGAATGTTTATAAAGTCAAGGATAGGAAGCATCTGTTGTATCTTTTCCCCAGGGCATGCTGATGTGATGGGAAACGAGCAGGTGGACAGATTGGTTGGTTCTGCCCCACTTGGTGGAGTATTGGTGCACGATTAGGCAGATGTGGTCGGGACCCTTTGGAATAATGTGCATTATGGGAGGAACAGATAAATCATCATAGCCTGGAGAGCATGGTGCAGCAGGGAGTGACCAGGGGACCTAGTCGACATTATTTACTTCGACGAAAGGCCAAACAGTCAAATAATCAGGTAACAATTTGAATCATTAGAATTGGGGCTCTTCGCTGACTGTTGAAGATAAGGGCGCGGCCTTTAACCCCATGTTAATTTGTTAGGCAACGGTATGTTCAGAGTGCTGTGATGTCGGTTTTTGACTCAATTCAACACGACGCAACTCAACTCAAATAATGAGAATAGGGCTAGGGAATGCCAGAGTCCACCGTTATGCCGCGGCGTCATCATTGCCGCCAGGCAGGTGCGGCAGTTGTGCCTAGAGAAGTCACAGGCCTGTTGCTGAGCACAGCTAGCAGGGCCGGACAGGAGTTACCTGTGCAGCACGTGAACCATCAGAACCACGCGGCGGTAAGCCGGGCAAGAAACGCCGATAGCTGCTGATCGTCAGACTAGGTTGGACTGGAGACGAGAGCGGTTGATTGTATATCTGGTTGAGTAAATGCTACTTGTTGAGACGAGAGCGGTTGATTGTATATCTGGTTGAGTGAATGCTACTTGTTGAGACGAGAGCGGTTGATTGTATATCTGGTGGAGTGAATGCTACTTGTTGAGACGAGAGCGGTTGATTGTATATCTGGTGGAGTAAATGCTACTTGTTGAGACGAGAGCGGTTGATTGTATATCTGGTTGAGTGAATGCTACTTGTTGAGACGAGAGCGGTTGATTGTATATCTGGTGGAGTAAATGCTACTTGTTGAGACGAGAGCGGTTGATTGTATATCTGGTGGAGTAAATGCTACTTGTTGAGACGAGAGCGGTTGATTGTATATCTGGTGGAGTAAATGCTACTTGTTGAGACGAGAGTGGTTGATTGTATATCTGGTGTATGTGGATGTAAGTTGTAGATATCGATAGTATATGTAACTGCTTATCGGACGAACCCCCACGTTCACACCTGTCAGAGTCCTACAGGACAACTACACAGCTCGTTACAACTAACAGATGTGAGACAATACACTGTCACATAATGACTCAACGGGACACGCAGCGAACACAGAAACAATCACTTTATTCGCCCATTTCACTCGGCGCGAATGTAACATGCTGGATACCCTCACAAATACATATCATACGATAAGCAGTTACATATACTATCAATATCTACAACTTACATCCACATACACCAGATATACAGTCAGCTACACTCGAACAGGCTCCCTTCTCAACAAGTAGCATTTACTCAACCAGATATACAATCAACCGCTCTCGTCTCCAGTCCAACCTAGTCTGACGATCAGCAGCTACCGGCGTTTCTTGCCCGGCTTCCCGCCACGTGGTTCTGATGGTTCACGTGCTGCACAGGTAACTTCTGTCCGGCCCTGCTAGCTGTGCTCAGCAACAGGCCTGTGACTTCTCTAGGCACAACTGCCGCACCTGCTTGGCGGAAATGATGACGCCGCGGCATAACGGTGGACTCTGACAGGACTACGATTTGTCATCCCAACATCGATTTTCAGCTTTTTTGTTAACTAATTGGATATCTATTTTAGTCTCCTCTTTACTTCCGCATCTTCTAGACGCACGCTAGTGAGGCATTCATTAAGATGGTTTATGAAATGTATGAAACCACAAGAGCAGTTGGAAGAGGGGCGTATAGCATGTGATAGGGTATCCTTGCTTCACGTGTAATAATTAAAATAATTAAAATAATTGTTCAGTATAATTGTTCATTATAATTGTTCACTATATATGTGTGTGGGAGCGAGAGAGAGAGAGAGAGAGAGTGGGTGTCAGAGAGAGGGAGAGAGTGAATGCGTGTGTGCATGCGTGTGTGTGGAGAGAGTGATTGAGCGAGAAATGGTGGGGGAATGTGTCAGTGCATGCATTCGTAAGTGTATGTGTGAGAGTGAGTGAGGGAGTGTGTGCGTGCGTGCATGCGTTCATGTGTACGTGTATGTGTGAGAGAGTGTGATTGAGAGAGTGAGTGTGTGTGTGTGTGAAGGATTGTGTGTTAGAGAGTGAGACAGTGGGAGAGTTGATGTGTTAGTGTGTGTGTGTGTGTGAGCGCGCGCATGCGTGTGAGTGTGTGTATATGAAAGAATACAGAGAGAGAGAGAGAGAGAGAGAGAGAGAGAGAGAGAGCTGAGCAGATGCATGTCATGTAACACGCATGTTATGTAACACGCGAATCCATATGTTTGTGTATTCTCATCTGTCATATTATACGTTAAATACCATTTGATTTTATCATGTATAATCTAAACTTATGTTCATTACTGTAGTTTGAGTGAGAGAGTGAGTGAGTGTGAATGAGAGACAGAATGAGTGAGCGTGAGAGTGAATGAGTGAGCGTGAAAGTGAATGAGTGAGAGTGAATGAGTGAGCGTGAGAGTAAATGAGTGAGAGTGAATGAGTGAGCGGGAGAGTGAATGAGTGAGCGGGAGAGTGAATTAGTGAGAGTGAGAGTGAATGAGAGAGAAAGAGAGAGAGTGTGTGTGTGTGTGTGAGCGTACGCATGCGTGTGAGTGTGTGTATATGAAAGAATACAGAGAGAGAGAGAGAGAGAGAGAGAGAGAGAGAGTGAGTGAGAGAGAGAGAGCTGAGCAGATGCATGTCATGTAACACGCATGTTATGTAACACGCGAATCCATATGTTTGTGTATTCTCATCTGTCATATTATAAGTTAAATACCATTTGATTTTATCATGTATAATCTAAACTTATGTTCATTACTGTAGTTTGAGTCAGTGAGTGTGAATGAGAGACAGAATGAGTGAGCGTGAGAGTGAATGAGTGAGCGTGAGAGTGAATGAGTGAGCGTGAGAGTGAATGAGTGAGCGTGAGAGTGAATGAGTGAGCGTGAGAGTGAATGAGTGAGCGGGAGAGTGAATGATTGAGCGTGAGAGTGAATGAGTGAGCGGGAGAGTGAATGAGTGAGAGTGAATGAGTGAGCGGGAGAGTGAATGAGTGAGCGTGAGAGTGAATGAGTGAGCGTGAGGGTGAATGAGTGAGCGGGAGAGTGAATGAGTGAGCGTGAGAGCGAATGAGTGAGCTGGAGAGTGAATGAGTGAGAGTGTCTGTGTGTGGGAGTGAATGAGTGTGAGTGAATGAGTGTGAGTGAATGAGTGAGCGTGAGAGTGAATGAGTGAGCGGGAGAGTGAATGAGTGAGCGGGAGAGTGAATGAGTGAGCGGAAGAGTGTATGAGTGAGCGGGAGAGTGAATTAGTGAGAGTGAATGAGTGAGCGGGAGAGTGAATGATTGAGCGGGAGAGTGAATGAGTGAGCGTGAGAGTGAATGAGTGAGCGTGAGAGTGAATGAGTGAGCGTGATAGTGATTGAGTGAGCGTGAGCGTGAATGAGTGAGAGTGAATGAGTGAGCGTGAGAAGGAATGAGTAAGAGTGAATGAGTGAGCGTGAGAGTGAATCAGTGAGCGGGAGAGTGAATGATTGAGCGTGAGAGTGAATGAGTGGGCGTGTGAGTAAATGAGTGAGCGTGAGAGTGAATGAGTGAGCGGCAGAGTGAATGAGTGAGCGGGACAGTGAATGAGTGAGCGTGAGAGTGAATGAGTGAGAGTGAATGAGTGAGCGGGAGAGTGAATGAGTGAGCGGGAGAGTGAATGAGTGAACGGGAGAGTGAATGAGTGAGCGGGAGAGTGAATGAGTGAGAGTGTGTGTGTGTGAGTGAATGAGTGAGAGTGAGAGTGAATGAGAGAGAGAGAGAGAGTGTGTGTGGTGTGTGTGTGTGTGTGTGTGTGTGTGTGTGTGTGTGTGTGTGTGTGGGACGCGCTGGCATCACTACTTTTACGTCACATACTTTTATGTACACATTTTTCTCCATGTTTAGCCTTGTTTATGTTTACAACATTCATTTCACAATGTTTATTTTTCTTCCTATGTAAATGTATAATGCTCTTGATGAACGAAAGACGAGTGATTGGAAGGGCCGAATGTAAGACGGGCCTGCGCGCCCAATTTGTGACCCTAATAAAGTTGATTTGATTTGATTTGATTTGTATTTGTTGCATTACTTGAAACAAAAAAAAACTCAGTTGACTCAGATTTTAACTCTAGGTTTGTCTCGCCAGCTAAAATATATTGTTTTCCTATTCGTCTTACAGTCGATGCCGTGTGGCGTTAATGCCCATGTCTGTCCACATCATTTTGTCTCGCGTATTGCCAGCCATTTCTGATACCAATGTTCTTCCATGCTATGATATCAAACTGTCCATCATCGGGGCCCCCCTTCTTCTTTTCCGGTATAATTTCCCTGTTGTCGTGAACTACTTCAATTTTCCCCCTCTCATTCCCAAAGAATGTAAGCCTGATTATGATGCGAGTAACGAGTTCTCTTTGTGAATTAACGTCTTTAAAGATATCCTAAATACAATTTTAACAGGCCAAGATGTTTTAAATATTATTGTATAAAACCACAGCTCTGCAACTTCCACGTCACCCCTCCGAGTCTGCTAATTCTCTATGATGCGCTTCAGAATATCAGGGTTAACCTCATAAGGCTCTTAAGAACGTCTTTATTATTCTTTTTTTCATAAGGTCCATGCTGTGCGGCGCTGATGATCTGATGTCTGCCCATAGCCTACTTTCTCATACAATGTCAATCATTTGGATTTTAATTTCCCCCAAAGCTGTGGTGTCAAACTGTTCAGCGTTTTGTCTATTGTTCTCCTCAGTGAGCACAACAACAGATGATATTTTCTAGCAAACAGCAACTATTCTTTAACAAAAACACAATACTATAAAACAACAACAACAACAACAACAACAAAAACAACAACAACAACAAAGAGCAGTATTCCCCGGCAATATAATGCACGGGCATTGTGTATTAGTTATATAACAGAATCAACAGTGCATACACAATAGGTTCGGATATGTGGAGAGTGTTTTAAAATATAATTACATATAATTGTGAGTGATATGAATCGTGGTGGACATAGCACAAGAGAAGACAGTTCTCACAAGAAAAACAATTTACTGTGAGAACGTTTCTGATAAAGTCAGAAACTAGTGATTAGTGAAATCTACAATTGAAATGTGAGTTTTGTGTGGTCAGTATAGAATAAACAAGAGACTACACAATAGGGATTTGAAGAACGGTGGTCCTTTGACAACAAACGGGTGCAAAATTAAAATAGCTGTCTCCCTCGCGTTTTGAAGACCGTGGTTTCGAGTCCGGACTTCACAGTTCAGAGCACGAGTGCAATTTACCCTGAAACTCATGTGGATCTGCCTTTCCCTTATTTTCTTTTACCCTCAATCTTGCCAGTGTCACCAAGTTCTCTAGTTTTCTTCTTCTCATAAATTGAGCAAATAATGTGACTGGGTGTTCCCACCACCAAGTCAGGGTGTTCCCAACACCAAGAAATGCCGTGGAAATATCACGAAATAGGTACCCATAAATTAAACGAGGTACCCGAGACTGTATGATATGTTCTCAAACAGTGGAGAAAAGTTATGCACACATACGTGTTTTCCTGGAGGTTAGCATGGCTGAATGGTTAGAAACCCTCGTTCTGAAATATCCGGTGCGCTGATGCCGAGGTAGAGGGTTCAACCCCGACACAGGTCAGTTGGACTAAAATGTTGACTTCTCGTCCTTGACTTGGGAACGTTAATTACAAATACTCCAGAAGTCGGTGTGGGTTCGTCTGATAGCGAAGGGCACTGGTAATAGGCAAAAGCAAATCCTCACACACAAATCAGTCCAGTGCACTAGAAGTAGTAACACGAATATGGACAACACTTGAGTTTAAAGCTAACGAACGCAAACAAAGTGTTTCCCTCATCCTCCTCCTTCCTTTCTTCCTTTTCCTCCTTCTCCTCCTTCTCATCACTTCTTCTTCAATAGGTCAATATATAAACTGTTTCACTCATGTCTTTAACATACAAATCCCTAGGTGTCGCCACAAGCGCGACACCCAACAGCACATCGTCACTGATGATAGGTCTCGCCACAAGCGCAACACCCAACGGTCACTGATGATAGGTCTCGCCACAAGCGCAACACCCAACGGTCACTGATGATAGGTCTCGCCACAAGCGCGACACCCAACGGTCACTGATGCTAGGTGTCGCCACAAGCGCGACACCCAACGGTCACTGATGCCACCATATTGTGTCCTCCACGGAGTGCATGCCAAAACATGCTCCCGTTACAATGATGGCCACCACCAGACACAGCGCCAGAAGCACATCTTCATTGATTCCCAGGCGCTCCAACCATCTCGCCCAGTAAGCCACGTATTCCTTGTATGTCAGTCTGGGAAATAAAACATATAACTTTGAAGAGAAACAGAAGGCAATCTTGATTACATTGGCAAATTAACTGATTCAGTACCAAGCAAAATGTAGGTTTGCACCAAATATGGTACACAATCAAATTCTGGGGTTTACTGTTACGTCCTGTAAAAGACATTACTAACTTTGTAATTATAGGGGACACGTCGTGTAAGATACAACTATAAGGGAAACACCCAGTAAAATACCACGGTATAGGAGAAATGTCAGGCAAAGTACAACTATAGCGGAAACGTCCTGTAAAGTGCAACTATAGGGGAAACGTCTTGTAAAGTACAACTATAGAGAAAACGTCCTGTAAAGTACAACTATAGAGAAAACGTCATGTAAAGTACAATTATAGAGAAAACGTCCCGTAAAGTGCAGCTATAGAGGAAACGTCTTGTAAAGTGCAACTATTATGGGGAGTAGGGGGAGGGGGTGGCGTCATGTAAGGTACACCTATAGAGGAAACTTCCTGTAAAGTGCAACTTTAGGGGAAACGTCCTGCACAGGTCAAGCCGCTAGATCGTGAACGATCCGATGTTGGAGTCGGTGCATACACTTGTAGTGATGTGATGTTCCTTTTCGTTGTCCTGAATCTAATAGTACGGAGTCGGCCTGCCCTGAATTGTGTCCAAGAAGTGCTGGAGAATCTGTTTTTGTTTGGAGAAAACCAACCCCGCTCTGCCCGCCCTTTTGTTTCTCTGAAGATATACACGTATCTCCTCATTAGGTCAAGGAGTGACAACTTCTCTCCCAACCCCCTACACCCAAGTTTAGAAGATTGGTACAAAGTGATTCTTTTATACAATCTTCTACATTCCATCTACACCCAAGTTTACAAGTTTACAAAATTTATCACAGTGATTCCTGTATACAATCTTCCACATTCCATCTACGCCAAATCTAGAAGATTGTTATGAATTTATTCCTGCAGTTGTTAAAGAGATATACTATTTTTCTCGTTCCTTGTTCATTTCATTTCAGAACATCAACATTGCTCTCCAAACAAATCATTTGGGGCTTCCTATCTCCTCTGTAACAAATCCATCAGCATAATCAATTAACTGTGTCAATTTTATGTCCACTCGTGCGCCCCGCGTGCAGCCTTTTTGGTCACCCTGGTCTTCATTCCAAGATCTTTCGTTCTCACTATTAATGTTGATTCATTTATTCGATTAGTCGCAACTTTTTAAGAGCGTTTATAATGTTAGCCCGATTCATTGGCCGCTCATCTAATTTAGTGGCTGAGTCTTCCAATCGATATCTTCTTCAATTGACCACAACAATATATATTGCATTATAAGTCTTATAGTCCAGGCCGTGTTGCGTTGATACCCATGTCTGTCCACAGCCTTCTGCCCATCAATTCTAATATTGATGTTCCTCCATGCCATGACATCAAGATGTCCAGTATCTTCTCTCTTGGTCTCCCCTTGTCTACAATCTGGGACGGTTATTCTAATTCAAACACCAAGCGACTTTACTCACTCCAGAAACGGGCCATGAGTCTAATTTATAGCAAACATTTATCTGACAATCCTAGCCTGTATAAACGCCTTCAGTTACTACCATTCCGCAAACGCCTGCTTTTCAATAAAGCTAAACTAATTCACAAAATCCTGCATCGGAATGCCCCAAATTACCTTTGGCCATTGTTTAAATATAATGCTAGACACAGTAAACGTTTAAATATACTACACATTCCGAAGCCTAGGATTGACTTATACAAAACAAGCTTAACGTACTCTGCAGCTCAGCTGTGGAACAATCTTCCACAAGAAATCAAGGACATCACCAATCCCTATTCATATAATCGCAAATTATTCGAACACTATCTCAATACGGATTACCTTCCCCCTTAATAATTGAGATAATAATAATAATAACAAAACCCTAGTATAACAGCCAATCCCCTTTTTGTAGGCCAGTATATTCCAAATGGCTAATAACAAGTGTCAGACCATTATCTAGTATTACTGTGTCGTGTAGATTTGATGTTTGCATTTTGCCCATGCCTTTATAATGCATATCTTTTATATTGTTGCTGTTCTTTGTTAGCCTTGAATGATGTGTGAATGAAATAATGTATGAAAGAGAGTGATAGAAGGGCAGAATGTTAGACGGGCCTGCGTGCCCAATTCTTAACCCTTTGAAAATAAAGTTTGTTCGTTCGTTCGTTCCCACCTTTTCCAATGATATAACTATTATAAGAATAAACCGAATGGTTGCAGAAATGTTTAAACTTAGAAGCACTCGTACTTTCATATGAAAATAAACAAGACTAACCGGAGGTCAGGCATCCTCGGGTTATATCATTACTCAGGAAACCCCGGAGGCCACTGAAATAACATGAGATATAAATTCAGAGATATTGTTAATTAGCAACAATAGAAGACGGGTAAAAGACGTGTCATGTAGAGCGACACACTAGACAATAGCAAAACAGAGCATGGGCGTACTTGTCTTCTAATCCGTTATCACTTATTGACGTGTCAGTATACACTTATTTTAATAGACGTCTAGTTTTGTGTGTGACTATGTATCCATCCATCATGTGCCATGTCGGTAAGCGTGGACGGTCATGATTCGCCATTTCACTCGATCACCAGAGTCGTGGATCAGCTCAGTGTTCTTGTCCCGACCATGCCATATGGTCAAGGCATCCAGGCATTTACTTCTCTATCTTCCCCTTGTTCTCTTCCCCTCGATCTTACCAGTTGTCACCAAGTTCTCTAATTTATTTCTTCTCATAACATGTCCAAAAAATGTTGACTTTCTACGTCAATGTCTCTAATCAGTTTACATTTCCATTTGTTTCTTGTAGAACTTGGTCGTTGGAGTTTATGTATGTCCATGGCAATGTTTGCATTCTCCTCAGAAACCACATTTCCACAGCCATCAGATGTTTTTCAGCTTGACTGCTCATTGTCCACACTTAACATACATACAAAAGAACAGGTTCTAACTAGCACCTCAACACTCTTTTTCTCGTAGCAATTAACATCTTTTTATTGGTCAGTATGTTTTGCATCTTACAAAAGGCTTCCTATGCCATGGCGATTCTGATTCTCATCTCTTCAAGGCATCTCCCATCAGATGTTATAACTGTTCCGAGATAACTGACCATTTATACCTTGCTACAATAAACGTATAGTTTGTTGTGCTTCTATACACACTTTTGCTAATAGACTTTTAGTTGATCGTTGAATTGAGTTTAGCCAAGAGCCAACATCAATCACTTGGGACATTCCCATACTTGTTCCGTCTTATCTTCAAAAGCCAGCGAAGAGTCCCAATACTATGATACACACTGTAGTATGATTATGTGTCCGTCTGACCTATTCTTTTAATACTAATTGTCAGCCAGATGCTCTGGCCACTCCCCGCCTCTCCATTCTCACTTGGCTATGATGATTTATCAGTTCATCCATGCTGCACACACATGGCGCCCAAAAGCCTTGACCACAGTTGGCCAATTATGCACCAGAACACCACCTAAAAGTATCAATCAATCAATCATGTGCCATGCCGGAAAGCGTGGGCGGTCATGATTCGCCATTTCACTCGATCACCAGAGTCGTGGATCAGCTCAGTGTTCCTGTCTCGTCCATGCCATGTGGCCAAGCCATCCAGGTATTTTCCTCTCGGTCTTCCTCTTGGTCTGTTCCCCTCGATCTTGCCAGCTGTCACCAAGTTCTCCAGTCCATTTCTTCTCATAACATGTCCAAAAAATTTTGACTGTCTACGTCTAATTTCTCTAATCAATCTACGATTTTCATTTGTCTCTTGTAGTACTTGGTCATTGGTTTTTCTATCTGTCCATGGTATTCTTTGCATTTTCCTCAGAAACCACATTTCTGCAGCCATCAGATGTTTTTCAGCTTGACTGCACATTGTCCAAGTTTCACATCCATACAAAAGAACAGGCTCTATGTATCCCCTCAAAACTCTTTTTCTCGTTTCAATTGACATCATTTTATTGGTCAGAATGTTTTTCATCTTGCTAAAGGCTACTTTCGCAATGGCGATTCTTGTTCTAATCTCTTCAAGGCATCTGCCATCAGATGTTATGACTGTTCCGAGATAATTGAACCGATTCACTTGTTGAAGAATATTCCCATTTACTTGTATATTACATTGTGGTACTTCGTTCTTCCTAGTGACGACCATAACCTGTGTCTTCCTACAATTTAATTCCAACCCCAGCTGCTCACTGTGTACAACCACAGCGTCTACTAATTGTTGCAGATCCTGTGCATTGTCTGCAATCAATACTGTATCATCTGCATATCTAATGTTATTTATGTTTCGTCCTCCAATGCTGATTCCATTTAGGTCTTCTACATTTCTGAAAATATTTTCACTGTATAAGGAAAAAAGATCTGGAGACATTACACATCCCTGCCTAACACCTCTCTTAATAGGTTGGTATTGTCCTACTTCATTATCAATTCTTATGGCAGCTTGTTGTTTCCAATATATGTTTTTTATAAGTCTAATGTCTTTCCCATCAATTTGTAGATCTGCAAGCATATCCACAATGTTGACATGTCTTACTCTATCAAAAGCCTTTGTGTAGTCAATAAAGCAAAGATGTATATCCTTGTTTACTTCTAAAGCACGTTCAATAACTGTTCGCAGCATATACACAGCATTTACTGTACCCTTTCCTTCTACAAAACCACATTGTTCTTCCCCTATTTCAGGTTGTATTTTCTTCCTCACTCTTTGCATGATAATTCGTAACAAAATCTTTGTGATGTGACTCATTATACTAATTGTTCTATGTTGATCACATTCTAAGGTTCCTGATTTCTTTGGGATTGCAATAAATACAGAATTACATAATTCAGAAGGTATATCTCCAGTATCATATAATGTGTTCAGCAGTCTAGTGACTTGCTCTAGTCCAAATTCTTCTAAAGCTTTAATCATTTCTGTTGTGATGTTATCTGCACCGGGGGCCTTGCCAGCTTTCATATGCTTAAGAACATTTTGAACCAAAATATAATCTCCAAAATATAACCAAAATATAAAAGTATAGACCCAGCAAATCTGTCCGCCTGTTCGTTTCCCAGCACACCAACATGTCCTGGAGAAACAACTCGACAGATGCTCCCAATCGTTGACTATTGAAATGAAGCCTGCCTCTCTACCTGAAGTATGCATGTCTTCAACTTTATCAGCATGCTTTGTGAGTTTGCTACAATTACGACTCTTGCGTGATGTCCGTCATCAAGCCAACGGAGCGCCGCTGTGACCATCTCCACCTCTATTCTTAGACCAGATGTTGTGATCCCCCAGAGATGTCCATTTTGTATCCTATCCCGTGGAATAGCTAACAAGTGTGAGGTCAATAGTAGTATCTGCACCCAAGATCTCATTGCCATTCTAATCGGCCTCCCATCATTAATGTTGGCCACCTCTGCCTCAAGCATGGCTTCTGAAGAGCTTTCCTCTGGCGGCTTTCGCCTGTACATCCCATTCTATGCTCCGAGAATTAAAATTTCCACTAAACAATAAAAAAGAAGCGTGCTTTCAGGGATTTCCTCCAGTTCTATAAGCCAGTCCCAGTGCTCCTCAGTGACAGCAGAATCCATCGCAACATATACATTTACAACATTCCACTTTAGGTCAATAATCTCCATCTGTATCCCCTGAGCCTCTCTTGCATTATGATTTCACTTGCTCATGTCCAGCACCGTATTTTTATCCCTGCTTGACTAACAAACCTTGCCCCTGGCTCCTCTTACCAGCAGGGTTAATGTAGCCAACATACCCAGGGCACTGATAGTTCTCCATGTTCAGTTTCTGCAGCATGATGGCATCAAAGCCGTAACCTTACTTTTCCAGTGCAGGTCCTTTTTGTCTGGCGCTACAACAAATCCAATAGCCCACCCATGTGTAGGCCTAGAGCAAGGAGGAGGAGTCTTTCCCTCACTGTGGCAATCGACGAGCCCACGTGTGTACCGCGCGTCTCACCGTGCCCATGACATTCACCTGGCATGGGAGATTTTATACTGGAGTTGTCCTCTTCTTTGCATGTAGAGTGAGTTGTGTTGAGTTGAACCAAGAACCGACATCATTTCACTCCGGACACTCCCATAAGCGCCATGTCCTCATCTTCAACAGCCAGCGAAGAGTTCCAATACTAATGATGCCAGTTGCAATCTGATTATATATCCGTCTTGCTTTACCCCTGAATGACAACTGTCGAACAGATCCTCCAACAACCCATTGCTGCTGCACTCTCTCTAGTCCATGATAGTCTATCTGTACTTCATTATTCACGTGCTCTCAAAGGGCCTTCACCACATTTACCTTATCATACATCAAATCATCCCTTAATGATGCGGCACCAGCCAATCTGTCTGTATGTTCATTTCCAACCACACCAGAGTGTCCTGGAGAAAAGATCCAGCGATTGCTCACAGCTCGCGACCTCTGAATCGATGCATGCTATTCTGTACGAAGTATGCCAGTCTTCACCTTTGTCAGCATGCTTTGTGAATCAGTCACAATCACAACATGCGTAAATAGTTTGCTCTCCAACCAGCGGAAGGTTGCAGTAATCGCCTCCACCTCGATTCTCAGACTTAAGGTTTGTGGTTCATATGCCAAGGTCTCCTTTGGTATTTGCTTTTGCTATAAATTCCCAGGCACTTTTTTGCCTATTTGCGCAGAGCCTTCGGTATAGATATCAAACCGTCTGGACGAGAGTTAAAGTTAGTTGCATATCCTTCACAGGACGTCGCAGTCAACACCAGCATATTTTGCTGTTTTGATCTCTTGGCAAAGTTTACGCTCAGTGTGTCATTGCTTTCTGAACGACCGGCACCCATACCATATCGTAAAAAAACAAAGCAAGTCGGTCTGCTGCCAAATCGCCCGCAGCTGTGTTCCGAACGCGGGTATGCGGGATCACGAACTGCGTCCATATCACATTCGCAACGGAGCTGGAAGAACGAGAATAGGCCTGAATTAATTGATGAATTTATACTTCCATAGCGCCTGCTGGCCACGCCCTACACTCACGGCCTACTGTGATTACAACCCCATACAAGTCTGAATTTATATTCGGCACCCGGAGCCACTCCTTGCCTCTGCCAATCTTTTCAAGTGTGCACACTTCCCTGATGGTATCTTCTGCTGAGCCATCCGTGACCTTCCTCTTAACAGCCTGTGGCCCTTGTGTGTACTTAGGTTAAATTGTGTCACTATTCTCAACTCCTCTTACAGTTTCCAGGAACACTTGCACGAAAATATCCCCAGGTACGACATGTCTGGCGGGTCACGGTGATAATAATCTCTACCTTCCCTGTGATCCCTGTCAACACACAGGTAGATCTCAGCTGATCGTTCGTCTGGTACACTTGTTTTATTGACTTTTAGTTGATCGTGCGTCCATGTCATTGGCACCTTGCCGTCTTGACAGATGATAGTTTGTGCTTTAAAAAGGCATAATAACTTTTACCTATTATCGGTAGCGAATGTGACTGATAAGGCCAATTCGCGCTGTAAATGTCCGTTCACAGTGAGTGCATGTGAACACGTGGTCATTTCCACCAGCATACACCATCTTACGTCTCACACGCTCGCTGTGTGACTTATCTGCAATAATTTTCTCCTTTGTCTTTATTCCATTTCTGATGTTTGCCGTCCATGGAACACGTTCAGCGGCGACTTGCTCCCACTGTGCATTATCAATGCCTGTATCAATCATGTCCCGCTTACACACATCTTTGTATCCTTGTAGAGGCCGACCCTGAGATCTCTTACCCATCTGTAATTCACCAAAAAAAGCCATCTGAGCGTGAGTGAATGTATATACGACCATCCTGATCACGAAAGGCATATTTCAGTAGAAGTGAAAAGTATATTCCAAAGAGGGTAGGAGCTAGCATACAACCTTGCTTAACTCCACTCTTGATTTCAAACTCTTCAGAAGTTGCACCATCATTGATTCTGTTCACGGCATTTTTCTTGCATTTGTCGCAATGGGAATATCATATCCACGGTAGAACGGTTCTGTGGAAAGCCGCACTGTAATTCGGGGTAGACTTGATCTCCTAGGACTTAAAGTCTGCGCAGAACAATTCTGGCAAATACTTTTCCAACAATACACAGAAGTGAGATACCCCTATAGTTATTGCAGTCGCTCCGATCGCCCTTGTTCTTGTACAGTGTTATGATGCTTGAATCTTTGAAATCCTGTGGGACTTGTCCTTCTCGCCAGCATAGCTCTATTAGCTGGTGGATCTGTAGAATGAGTGTGTCTTGCCCACTCCTGATAACCTCTATTGGAATCCCATCCTTACCTGGAGCCTTGCCAGATGCAAGTTCATTTATAGCACATTTAAATTTTGTTATGGTGGAAAGTGTGTCCAGGTGGTCAAGAGTTGGTAGAGCCTCTATGGCGTTGAGGGCATCATCCGCTAGTTTGGTCTCACTTGAGTAAAGCTCCAAATAGTGCTCTACCCATCTGTCCATCTGCTGTTTCTTATCAGTTATGATTTCTCCAGTCAAGGTTTTCAATGGTGCACTTCTTTTGATCATTGGACCACAGGCTTTCTTTATTCCTTCATACATGCTTCTGAAGTTTCCCTTATCACTTGCGATTTGAATGGACTCGCATAACTCGATCAAATAATCATTTGCACACTGCCTGGCAGCCTTTTGCACATCCTTCCTAACTTGCTTTAGCTAGCTCACTCAGAGTGTTACGCGTTGGTCTTTCCTTGTTCCTTAAGAGAGCTATCTTCTTCTTATCAATCAAGGGCTGCAGAGTCTGGCTGTTTGCCGCAAACCAGTTCTGCCTCTTATGATCCACAGTGCCGTAAACCCCTACGGCAGTTTTATAAAGAGTTTCCTTAAGTTGACCCCACTTTTCATTTACTGTACAATTTTTTGGTGTATCAGTTAAAGCGTCTTCAAGTTGCTGTTGAAACTAAAAGCACTTTTCAGGATCGTGAGTGTTAATAATATTAATCCTGGGGCTATATTTGTGTTTATGTCTATGTACACTTGTTCTAGTAAACGTTTAGTTGATCGCACTTCTATGTACACTTGTTATAAAAGACGTTTAGTTGATCGTACGTCTATGTACACTTTTCTAATTGATGTTTAGTTGATCGTTCGTCTGGATACACTTGTTCTAATATACGTTTAGTTGATTGTTCGTCTGGGTACACTAGTTTTAACAGACTTTTAGTTAATCGTACGTCTATGTACACTCGTTCTAATAGTTGAGTTGAGTTGAGTTGAGCTAAGAACTGATATCACTGTAATCAAGACATTCCCATACGCGCCCCGTCACCTCGCTCAGCAGCCAGCGAAGAATCATACTACTAATCGTTCCCACAATCGTTCTCCTGGTCTTCTCTCTCAGTTTTGAGATTCTACAAGAACCCCTGCCGACCCCCCGCAATATTATTATTTCCACATACGGGTTCTCAATCTTAACCTTCCTTCTCTACCTGGTCCCACAGGCGCTCGACCACCTCTCCCTTGTCCATTAAAAAAAAAAAAATTAAGTTGCATGTCCATCACTGGACGTAGCAGTCAACCCCAGCATTTTCGCTGTTCGTGATTCCTGGGCAAATTTTACGTTCAGTAGTTTGCCTTTGATTTCTGAACGACCGGCTCCTATACCTTTTTCGAAAAAACCAGCACCGCTGTGTTTCGAACCCGGGTATACGGGCTCACAAACCTCGTTCGCAAGCCCTTCTAAAACCAAGTTAGTTAGTTAGTTAGTTAGTTAGTTAGTTAGTTATTAGTTAGTTAGTTAGTTAGTTATTAGTTAGTTAGTTAGTTAGTTAGTTAGTTATTAGTTAGTTAGTTATTAGTTAGTTAGTTAGTTATTAGTTAGTTAGTTAGTTAGTTAGTTAGTTAGTTAGTTAGTTTAGTCAGTCAGTCAGTCAGTCAGTCAGTCAGTCAGTCAGTCAGTCAGTCAGTTAGTCAGTTAGTTAGTTAGTTAGTTAGTTAGTTAGTTAGTTAGTTAGTTAGTTAGTTAGTTAGTTAGTCGAGGTTCCAACTTCACGACAACGAGTCGTCCCCATTATGCACCATTCCCGTGCCAGTGAATATCACAGAAAATGCTCCCCACTGTCCAATATGAAAAGTGTAATAGACAGGAGTCTCGGTAAGCCAACAGCCCGCACAGGTACACTGTGCATAATTCCGCCGCCAGAATGCCAACACAACATTCATCCACGAAAACCACAGTTCATCGTCGATGGACTCAGCAGTCACCAGAAAGACCTCATTGACCCGTGTTTTCTCACATGGCTCGGCCTGTTACCGCAGGGCGACCGGCCGAAAGCGTCGCACAGAGCACGAACTCCGCAGCTTCAGCGCCGACTCCCAGGAGTCTCCTGAAAAATGCACCCGTGAACCGAAAAGGAAAATCAGTCAATTCAGCCGGTAGCCATTGTTCCGAACATGCAGGTCACTGTACAGGACAGATATAAAAGCATTCCACGCGAATCTCACAGCTCACAGTGTCGCCCACGCACTCACTCAGTAGCAGGGCGACGGAACCATGCACTACAAGTCCAACACGAGGAAAATGCGATTGCAAACCGTAGCCACAAGCATAAACACGCCACAGGCCTTAATGGTTCGATGCCTAACTGCCATGTTGGTGACAGGAGGTGCATTCCCTGTCAGCTTGTCAGCCAGTTCATTCCCCCGCACTCCCGCATAGCCAGGGCAAACAATTCATTCAATTTTCACAATCTGTGACCTCTGAAGCGAGGGTAGATATTCTACACGAAACATTCCTTTCTCCACCTTACTAAGCACACTCCTTGAGTCCGTAA
Organism: Cepaea hortensis; assembly: GCA_963921405.1. Lineage (NCBI taxonomy): Eukaryota > Metazoa > Mollusca > Gastropoda > Stylommatophora > Helicidae > Cepaea > Cepaea hortensis. The sequence continues at coordinate 94,302,999 of OY992891.1, forward strand.
TGTATGCAATGTGTGTTGCAGTGGTGTGTATTCTAACAAAGTGAATGCCGCTGTTACCACTTCCAACTGCATTCTCATGCTGGAGGTCTCATATGCCAGACTCTCCTTTTTCAAACATCGCCCATTAGCTTTCGTGTATTCCCCTCACCAACGGAATGCCACTTGTTCTAACAGACATTTTGTTGAAAACACTTCTGTGCACACTTGTGCTAACTGACGTTTAGTTGATCGCACGTCTTGGCACATTAGACTTTTTGCAGGCTACGAGATTACGAGGGAGTCAATCTGGTTATCTTTGGTGATGGTAGACGTGTAGCACCCACATCTCGCACCCCGGATGAAAAACGTCATCGTGCTCAGAGTAAATGGCTGGATTGTGTACAGTAAAGGAACTAAATCATCATCAGCTATCGATGCGGTCATTTCATGCAAGGGCTGCACAATTCAGCAAGGCAGCTTCCCAATGCAGACTGACAATCATGCAGGTAGACAGACAGACAGACAGACAGACAGACAGACAGACAGACAGACAGACAGACAGACAGACAGACAGACAAGAAGGTAAAAAAGAACAGAGAGACAAGAATGACACACATTTAGACAGACACACAGACAGACAGAACGACAAGTAGGTAGGCAGACAGACAGACAGATAAAATAACAGCCATATAGGTTTCAGAAGGCAGACAGACAGACAGACAGACAGACAGACAGACAGACAGACAGACAGACAGACAGACAGACATCAAAATCAAATCAATCAAATCAACTTTATTTTAAAAGGGTCACAAATTGGGCACGCAGGCCCGTCTTACCTTCCAATCACTCGTCTTTCGTTCACCAAGAGCATTATACATTTACATAGGAAGAAAAAAAATTTGTGAAATGAATGTTGTAAACATAAACAAGACAAATTACCATGTTATGAGGCCCATCTCCCACCTACCCATACATCATCCCACCCACACAAACACCCCACCTACCCACACACACGCACACCAAGGGACACATACATACCCCACCAACCGACCCATCCCCCTCGCGCACATCCCCCACCCACACACACTGCCCTCACCTGTTCCCCCAACCCAAACACACTCGCCACCCACATAAACATCCCCCACCAACCCACACATCCTGCGCCCACCCACATACACATCCTAACCCACACACCCATCCCCCACCCACACATCCTCTCCCCAGCCACACCTCCAACCACCCATCCCCCAACCACACCTCCATCGACCACATATTCACCACCCACGCACACACATCCCCCACCAACCCACACATCGCACATCCGCTCACATATCCCCAAACCATACACAGACATCCCCACCATCTGACAGACAGACAGACAGACAGACAGACAGACAGACAGACAGACAGACAGACAGACAGGGTAGCAGGCTGACAGGTATGCAGCAGACAGACACACAGACGGGTGAGCAGGCAGACTAAAATGACAAACAGACGGACGGACAGACAGAACGACAGACAGACACACATAGAGCTACAGACTGAACTAGAAAATATAATACTTACTATGTATCCTAACAACAAAAACGACAACAACACCAACGTCCTTCTGCGGTGAACAAACACACAGTACAGTAATCGCATGAGATGATTTATAAACAGTCTGCCTCCTAACACACACCGCTGTACGCAGCAATGATCACTCCCCGACGTTGAGCAATGAGCACATGTATGCTGAATTATGTCGCAGTAAAACGGAGACTTCCAAGTTCGTCACATGAACTAACTGCGACATACACGTCCCGGCGATCATATTTATGCTGTTTCTGAAACGATTAAACAGTTAGCTGATCTTCAGCCAATACCCTTAACACATTACGTTGTTTACTTATCTGCATAACGATACACATAAGAACCAGACTAACAAGGAAGTGTTCAAAGAAATAGATGTGTATTTTGAGTCTTACAGAGCACGACGACATGAAATTTAAGGTCGTTGCATAGCGTAGTGGCTAGACGCCTTTTTCCAGGTTGGCGTGATGGGTTTGGATCCCCATTAAGGTGGATTCATAAAATTGTTCATGGGTTTCCATGGCGATGCAGCCTATAATGGCTACCAGAAGATGTCTTAAGAAATGAATTCGGTCGGTGTGACATGACCATGTTACTCCTCGAGTGCAGGCTGGTCGATGAAGATTTAGGTCTTAATTAGTTAGTCAGTCGCGGTTCCAACTTCAAGGCAACGAGTTGTTTTCATAATGCTCCGTTCATGTTCCAGTGAATATCACACAACATGATCCTCACTGCCCCATGTGAAAAGTGGAACAAACAGGAGTCTCGACAAGCCAACAGCCCGCACAGGCATACTATGCATAAGGCCGCTGCTAGAATGCTAATACAAACGTCCGTCAGGAAAAATTCATCGCCGAGGCAAGCAGCAGTCACTAAAAAACTAGCAGCTACACATTACTGCATAAGGCAAACCCAGTTAGTAAAGCAACCCGCCGGCCGCCATTTTTCTGATGATGCAATTCACACAACCGCGGACAGATGTAAACGATATCCACAGCTCACAGTGTCGCTCCATGCACTTAACTCAGTAGCTGGGCAACGTAACCATGCACTACCAGTCCAACATGAGGAAAATGCTTAAGCAAACCGTAGCCACAAGCATAACCACTCAAGAGGCCTTAATAGCTCAACCGCCTATTCTCCATGTTGGACCGGAATTGCGCTTATCTGGTGTAAGAAGTGGGTCTAGCACCTATAAGGAATGTTCAATCAATGCCGGAAAGCGTGGGCGGTCATGACTCGCCATTTCACTCGGTCACCAGAGTCGTGGATCAGCTCAGTGGTCCTGTCTCGACCATGCCATATGGCCAAGCCATCCAGGCATTTACTTCTCGGTCTTCCCCTTGGTCTGTTCCCTTCAATCTTGCCAGTCGTCACCAAGTTCTCCAATTCATTTCTTCGCATAACATCCAACAATTTTTGACTGTCTATGTCTAATTTCTCTAATCAGTTTACGTTTTTCGTTTGTCTCCTATAGTACTTGGTCATTGGTTTTTCTGTCTGTCCATGGCATTCTTTGAATTCTCCTCAGAAACCACATTTCTGCAGCCATCAGATGTTTTTTTCAGTTTGACTGCTCATTGTCCAAGTTTCACTTCCATACAAAAGAATAGGCTCTATGTATCCCCTCAACACTCGTTTTCTCGTTTCAGTTGACAATTCTTTATTTAATTACGTATGTCTTTATTTAATTACGTATGTCTTTATTTAATTACGTGAGTCTTTATTTAATTACGTGAGTCTTTATTTAATTACGAATGCATTTATTTAATTACGTATGTCTTTATTTAATTACGTGAGTCTTTATTTAATTACGTGAGTCTTTATTTAATTACGTGAGTCTTTATTTAATTACGTATGCATTTATTTAATTACGTATGTCATTATTTAATTACGTATGTCTTTATTTATGGTTATTTGTTTTTATTTATACAGATGGGGCTGGTTATCAACCAAGATAAGACAGAATATATGGTAATTTCAAGAGACGGAATGGCTAAAAACTCTGGCCACATACAAATATATAATATGACCATTAAAAGAACGGAAACATACAAATACCTGGGTACAATCTTCAACTTCTCCAACATCATAAAGGAAGAAATACAAACTAGAATCAACTCTGGAAATAAGATATACTATGCACTACAACATCTACTAAAATCAAAGGCGCTATCTCGTAATACCAAAATCACAATATACAAAACACTGATCAGACCAGTTGTGCTGTATGGCTCTGAAACCTGGAGTACAACGAAAGGAGACGAAGCCCTGCTACTAACCTTTGAGAACAAAATTTTAAGACGCATCTTTGGACCCATTAGGGATACACAAAGTGGAGAGTGGAAAAGAAGAAGTAACAAAGACATTTACGATCTGTTTAAGTCCCCGCTAATCACTGGTATCATGAAGGCTAATAGACTACAATGGCTGGGGCATATAGAAAGAATGGAGAAGAAGAAGAAGAAGAAGAAGAAGAAGAAGAAGAAGAAGAAGAAGAAGAAGAAGAAGAAGAAGAAGAAGAAGAAGAAGAAGAAGAGGAAGAAGAAGAAGTATGTCTTTATTTAATTATGTATGGCGTATACTGCCCAAGGAATGCGTTCGACATTCGCATAGTCTAACATGTTTTAATGGTGTAACAGTCACTATGCTACCGCGGCATGATGAGATAATGCCAAACAGTACCCAGAAGAGTAAGGACATTACCCGGTACCTAGTTTCAGAAGCCCGGTAGATTGTAGAGCCGTTGTCGTGGGACAAACTTGATCATGTCACGGCAGTGGGTTGAGCTCTGATCATTGTTTCGGTAAACAGAAGCACTAACTACTACTCAACCGCGGCTGACAAGACATTATTGGCACCTTGTCGTCTTGACAGATGATGGGTTTGTTACATCGTGCTTCAATAAAGGCATAATGACCACAACCCATGGTGGAAACCAGGGATGGAGTTATACCTCTCCATAGGAAAAAGCCTGGGCCTTATTGTAGAGATCACATTTTGCCCATGCAGCATTATCCCTCTCTCGACCTGCCTAGTTCACTCCAGTGGAAAGATATCACCAATACGTCTAAAACAAAACATGCTGCAAAGCGTCCGGATCATCAAAGCAATGCTCTAACTGTCCGCCTGTCGGAGCTTCGATCCTAGACCAGTTGCCGACCAAGGCTTAGAGCCCGGTTTGCTCTGCCATAACATTTGATCATTAGGTTGCATTTCCTCACACTAGGTTAAGGCTTGTACCCTCCCAATTGCACTCCTCCACCCGAAGCCGTTGGCACAATGTGGAGTGTCGGGTTTGGTAAGCCCCGCCCAACCTTCGGAGCTAACAGAAAGCAGGTAGTAACGTCTAATATCATACGGTAGTTCAGTCATATCTGACTATAACCTGACCCACTCAAGACATATTACTTAAGTAGTAACGGACCCCGTTATGCACCTTGATGAGCACCTGTCATATGGTGCTACACCCATATTTGTATAGGCAATGGCTTGATGATGGGAGTTAGGACCACGCCGACATATTATACATTAAAGTTAGTAGCAGATTACAGGTATCTGCAATTAACACCATCAATTATTGCCTGTTTGAGATTTAGTAAGAAATGTTTACATTCAGTTTTTTTTTCCATTGTTTTCTGACGATCTACGCTCACACCATGAATATCAAAGCAAAGTGACATGTTTCCAAATCGCCGGCTTTGCATGTCGGGGAACTGTGAAACTGCGCTCACTAATCCTTCAGTCACACACGCCGACACCAGGACTTGAACAGATCGTTGAATCTTGGATTTGATGTGTGTGTTTAGCAGGCTTGGCCTTGGGAATGTTATTCCCATGGGAATCCCTTGGGAAAGGTCCCATGGGATGGGATGGGATGGGACAGGCATAACTTACCATGGGATGGGATGGGACAGAAAAATATGTCCCATGGACAAGCTTGGTGTTTAGGTCTGGGAGGGCCGTCTGGTCGAGTGGCTGGTATGATCTGCATGTCTAGGTGTGGGAGGGGAGTCTTGTCGAGTAGCTAGAGTACTGTCATCATGACTTGAACAGAATGATGAATCTTAGATTTGATGTGTGTGTTTAGGTGTGGGAGGGCCTTCTGGTCTAGTGGCTAGAGCAGAAGGCCCTTGACAGATTGTTGATCCTTGGATTTGATGTGTATGTGTGTTCAGGTGTGAGAGGGCCGACTGGTCGAGTGGCTACACTGTACTAGACAGGCGATCTTAATTCCTCAGGCTGAAGACTCGACTGTCCTACACCGCATGGTACTATTGACAGTAATAACAGCAAGACCCCCACTGTCGTACACCACATGGTACTATTGACAGTAATAACAGCAAGATCCCACTGTCCTACACTGCAAGGTGCTATAGGCAGCAATGACAGCAAGATCCCACTGTCCTACACCGCAAGGTACTATAGACAGTAATGACAGCAAAACTCCACTGTCCTACACCGCAAGGTACTATAGACAGTAATGACAGCAAAACTCCACTGTCCTACACTGCAAGGTGCTATAGGCAGCAATGACAGCAAGATCCCACTGTCCTACACCGCAAGGTACTATAGACAGTAATAACAGCAAGGCCCCACTGTCCTACGCCGCAAGGTACTATTTGACAGTGTAGACAGTGTAGACTGTCATGATGACTGTCATCAGTGCCGTGTTTCTGGGGTAAGGGGTCCCCACTATGACGCATCCCCATGTTTACTTTTAATCCAAGCAGGTGAATGTTGTTTTGTTGAAAGAGGTCAACCCGGAACCAACCAATGATGACAGAAACATCCTGATCAGAAGTGTGTCAGGGAAACAGGACACAAACGCTGTTTAATATTCGGAGCCTTTGACGAAAGTCACATACACCAGTTTCTTTCTGCTTCAACCAATCATGCGCCGTTTCTACAATAAAGGTAGGCTGCAATAGATCTTAAACGCTGTTTATCGCTTTGATTGTACATTCTGTCAGACTGCGGTTGGTCCATCTTGTAATGTTATCTTTCCACTGGTATTGTTGTCTACCTCTTGCCTTCAACCTTACTCTCCAGTGTGGCTTTTATAAGAGTGTTGTGTCTTTTAACGTGGCCGAAATATTTTACTTGCCTCAGTTTTATTTCTTTTATGAACTCTCTTTTCATTCTCAGTTTGTCTAGATCCTCTGTATTGGATTGGTTTTGTTCCCATGAAATGGGACATGTCCTTCTGTATTTTCACATCTCCGGGGCCTTTTTCGACTTTCTGATTGCTTATTCATTGTCCAGGCTTCTTCACCCTCTATCAAATGCCGTTTCTTGGTCGACAAAGGCTAAATAGAGTGTTTTATTAAATTCGATTCATTTTGCTATAAGTTGTCTAAGAAGACGGCATCTGTGTATCCCTTGTTTTTCATAAATCCTCTCCTTTTTACTTCTAATTATTATAGTTTTCGTAATTTGGATGTTAATATCTAAACCACATTCTGAACTGTTCTGTACTACTCACATTCTGTAACTCTTGCTCGCTTTCTGCTAGTAACACGGTATCGTCAGCATATCTAAGATTGTTTATGATTCTTCCATTGATGTTAAGTCCGGGCAGTTTAACTTGTTTAACAATTCTTTCTGTGAATAGGTTGAAGAGGCTTGGGGACAACAAGCATGCCTGCCCTACTCTTGTTATCTCTTTGGGCGACGAGTAATTATTTCCGTATATCTTTGTCGCCACTTGTTCCCAGCACATGTTCATTTTGCTTATTAAATCTTAATGTAGTCACTGCGGTGTCATTTCCGTGGTTTGTATGTTGTTGTTGTTGTTTCCTAGTTGTTGTGTGTCGATGAAGGCTGTCATCGCAACGTCCTGTGCTGTCCAAAACTGTTTTCTGCAAAGCCATCCACATTTCGTGGTTTTCTACTAGGGGGAAATATGGGCTTGCTTACAGCGGCAATCTTAGTTTGCTGTCCACAAGAACATAATTTGCTCTCGTGTGGTTTATCAGCCAATTTAGTGTTTGGAGGTGTTCTCACGTTTTGAACTCAAGCGCATTCCAACACGTACTAAAACTTCTAGTGACTGGACTGATTCTTGCGTGTGGATTAGCTTTCCCTATTACCAGTGTCCCTCGCCATCAGACAAACCCACTGCGGATTCTGAGGTGTTTGAAATTTGCGTCCTCACGTCAAGGATGAGAAGTCAACAATTTAGTCCAGCATCTGTTGTACGGTTGAACCCTCGGCATCGGTGACCTCGGCATCAGCACACCGGGAGTTTAAGAGCGAGCGCTCTTATTTAATCGGACATGCTGACCAGCATCAGCCACATGTGATATCCTCAGAAATAATCCGGCAGATGAGTTGACAGAGGATGAGTTGACAGAGGATGACTTGACACAGGATGAGTTGACACAGGATGAGTTGGTAAATGATGAGTTGACAGAGGCTGAGTTGACACAGGATGAGTTGGTACATAATGAGTTGACAAGGATGAGTTGACAGAGGATGAGTTGACACAGGATGAGTTGACACTGGATGAATTGGTACAGGATGATTTGACAGAGGATGGGTGGACACAGGATGAGTTAACACACGATGAGTTGGTACATGATGAGTTGACAAGGATGAGTTGACAGAGGATGTGTTGACACAGGATGAGTTGGTACATGATGAGTTGACAGAGGATGAGTTGACACAGGATGAGTTGGTACAGGATGAGTTCGTACAGGATGAGTTGGTACATGATGAGTTGACAATGATGAGTTGACACATGATGAGTTTCTACATGCTGAGTTGACAAGGATGAGTTGACACATAATGAGGCGACAGAGGATGGGTTGACACATAATGAGTTGACACAGGATGTGTTGGTACATGATGAGTTGACAATGATGAGTTGACACATAATGAGTTGGTACATGATGAGTTGGTACAGGATGAGGTGACACAGGATGAGTTGACACAGGATGAGTTGACAATGATGAGTTGACAAGGATGAGTTGACACATAATGAGGTGACACAGGATGAGTTGACACAGGATGAGTGGTACATGATGAGTTGGTACAGGATGAGGTGACAGAGGATGAGTTGACAAGAATTAGTTGGTACAGGATGAGTTGACACAGGATGAGTTGCGAGAGGATGAGTTGACACAGGATGAGTTGGTACATGATGAGTGGACACAGGATGAGTTGGTACATGATGAGTTGACAAAGATGAGTTGACAAGGATGAGTTGACACATGATGAGTTGACAAGGATGAGTTGACAAGGATGAGTTGACACATGATGAGGTGACACAGGATGAGTTGACACATGATGAGTTTGTACATGCTGAGTTGACACATAATGAGGCGACAGAGGATGAGTTGACACATGATGAGGTGACACATGATGAGTTGACAATGATGAGTTGACAAGGATGAGTTGACACATAATGAGGTGACACAGGATGAGTTGACACAGGATGAGTGGTACATGATGAGTTGGTACAGGATGAGGTGACAGAGGATGAGTTGACAAGAATTAGTTGGTACAGGATGAGTTGACACAGGATGAGTTGCGAGAGGATGAGTTGACACAGGATGAGATGAAACAGGATGAGTTTACACAGGATCAGTTGACACAGGATGGGTTGACACAGGATGAGCTGATATAAGATAAGTTGTTACAAGATGAGTTGGTACATGATGAGTTGACAGAGGATGAGTTGACAGAGGATGAGTTGACACAGGATGAGTTGACACAGGATTAGTTGACAGAGGATGAGTTGACACAGGATGAGTTGACACAGGATGAGTTGACACAGGATGAGTGGACACAGGATGAGTGGACACAGGATGAGTGGACACAGGATGAGTGGACACAGGATGAGTTGACACAGCATGAGTGTACACAGGATGAGTGGACACAGGATGAGTGGACACAGGATGAGTTGACACAAGATGAGTTGTTACAGGATGAGTTGGTACATGATGAGTTGACAGATTATGAGTTGACACAAGATGAGTTGGTACAGGATGAGTGGACACAGGATGAGTTGGTACAGGACGAGCTGACACAGGATGAGTGGACACAAGATGAGTGGACACAGGATGAGTGGACACAGGATGAGTTGACATAGGATGAGTTGGTACATGATGAGGTGGTACAGGATGAGTTGACACAGGATGAGCTGACACAGGATGAGTTGACACATGATGAGTTGATACAGGATGAGTGGACACAGGACGAGTTGACAGAGGATGACTTGACACAGGATGAGTTGTTATAGGATGAGTTGACACAGGATGAGATGGTACAAGATGAGTAGACACAGGATGAGTTCTAATGTGGCTGGCAAGGCCTATGTTGACCTGAAATGTTCTTTGACAATGAAGGTAAATAGTTGTTGACTGTCCAGGATTAAGATCTCCTGGGGTGTGTGTGTGTGTGTGTGTGTGTGTGTGTTGTGTGTGTGTCTTGTGTGTGTATGTGTGCGTGTCGTCTTTTTTTTTTCAAAGCTCTCGCAATCCTGTTTGCTTCACAAATGACTACACCCTTGCATAATGATATGCGCCATGAATTTCGGTCTTTGGTAGCAGTCTCCCATGTGTCATGATGAATTCGAAAAGCCTTGAGCGATATATCTAGAGTGTCTTTTAGGTCATCTGATTTAATCACACACCAGTCACCTCAAAGACAGCACGAAGATGCATTATCATTCTGTGCGTGTGTCTAGAGGGCTATGTTGTCTGTGGGGGGAGGTGTGAGTACAAAACTGCGTGCTGTTCTTGTGTAGACGGAGAAAGTCTCAAACAATCTGAAGACCACACGGTACCAGTAATACGATTGACAGGCACTTATTCAATCAAGCTTACTGCCAAAACAAAAGTCCTCGTCTACCAAGCCTGTGTCCTTAGTACTCTTCTTTATGGCAGTGAAACCTGGACAACTTACTCACGCCAAGAGAAACGTTTAAACAGCTTTCATATGCGGTGTCTGCGAAGAATACTTGGTATTAAGTGGCAAGACAAAATCACAAATACTGAAGTATTGGAAAGATCAGGTTGTGTTACGGTGTATTCCATGCTCAGTCTTCGTAGACTTAGATGGATAGGACACGTTAGGAGGATGGATGATGGTAGAATACCAAAGGACATCTTTTTTTAGTGAATTACAGATGGGTAGGAGATCTCAGGGTCGGCCTCTACTACGATAAAAAGATGTGTGTAAGCGGGACATGATTGATATAGGCATTGATAATGCACAATGGGAACACGTCGCCGCTGAACGTGTTGCATGGAGGGCAACTATCAGAAATGGAATAAAGACAAAGGAGAAAATGATTGCAGATAAAGCACACACAGAGCGTGAGAGACGTAAGATGGTGCAAAATGGTGGAAATGACCATGTTTTCACATGTACCTACTGTGGGCAAACATTTGCAGTAAGAATTGGCCTTACCAGCCACACTCGCCACGCCATGGATCGTAGTTATTAAGCCTTTTTGAAGCACAATGTACCAAACTATCGTCTGTCAAGACGGAAAGGTGCCAATGAATATTCAATCATGATTGTAAGTGGATTTCGAAAGACTGATTCTAAATATGTCGTCACTAAATCAGTGAACTTATATTGTTAATTAATACGTTATTATATGAATTACTACTGTTATCTATTTTACTAATATATGAATATTTATGCAACTATAAGTATGTAATAACAGTTCTTTATTCAGAACAATATAAAATAACAGAGTTATGCAGCTTTACAGAACAGAATTACGAAAAATACAGGACGTTTCGGCGACTAACTTTCATCAGCAAACAAATACATGCACAAAACACACCATATAATTACGGAGGAGACCCCCCAGTGACTACATTAAGACATAATAACGGGATTATAAGAATAAAAAGACGAAAAGATGAGAACAATGAAGAGAAAATAAAAATATTTAAAAAAATGTATTGCTACTTATCTCACAGTCACAGGCTGTGATTTTATTCTTTATTCAGAGTACTATAAGGAGTGAAATATTACGATGGACATAACATTTCACGCATACAGGCTTTGAAAATATCGGTGGTACTGTAAAATTGAGCAACCGGAGAACAGCGTGCTGTTGTGAAGTGTTTTGAGCAAGTCAGCGCTACTGGTAAGGATATGTTGAGTTGAGTTGAGTTGAGCTAGGAATTTACATTACTGCACTCAGGACATTCCCACACGCGCACCGTCCCCTCGTTCAACAGCCAGCGAAGAGCCACACTACTAATCGTTCCCACCGCTATCTGATTGTAAGTTCTCCTGGTCTTCCCTCTGTTTTGAGATTCTACCAGAACCCCTGCCAAAGATATTCATAATGAAACGCCTGCCTACAGCAGCACGTGACATCTCACGTGAACACCAGCGTCTTGGATCAGCTCCGCATTCTTGTCCCAGTTATGCCATGTGGCACCACCAAGGTATTTATTTCTTTGTACCACCTTGCTCTTTTCCCAAAAAGTTTTTTACTTGTCACTAACCTTTCAATTTTATTTCTTCTCATAACGTGTCCCAAAGATATTGATTTTCCACTTATCAATTTATGATTTTCATGTGGTTCTTATAGGACTATCTATTCGTTTTTCTGTCAGTCCGTGGTATTCTTTCCATGTTCCTCAGTAAAAAAAAGATCTTTGCACTCTCATTAGATGTTTCTTAGCTTGCCTGTTTACTGACATATTGCACGTTCATACAACATCACAGATTGTATGTAGCAATTCAACACTTTTTATCTCACAGCAGTTAGCTGTTTTCTTTTTTATTGGTGAGTACTTTTATCAAGACAATTCTTGTTGTAATCTCTATATCAGATATTATGGCTGTATCGAGATAGTTATATCTATTCACTTGGTGAAATTTTTCTCTCTTTAATTGAATGTTACATTGTGGTATTTCTTTGTTCTTATAGACGACCATGATCTATCAATCAATCAATCATGTGCCATGCCGGAAAGCGTGGGCGGTCATGACTCGCCATTTCACTCAATCACCAATGTCGTGGATCAGCTCAGTGTTCCTGTCTCGTCCATGCCATGTAGCCAAGCCATCCAGGTATTTTCCTCTCGGTCTTCCTCTTGGTCTGTTCCCTTCGATCTTGCCAGTTGTCACCAAGTTCTCCAATCCATTTCTTCTCATAACATATCAAAAATATTTTGACTGTCTACGTCTAATTTCTCTAATCAGTTTACGATGTTCATTTGTCTCCTGTAGTACTTGGTCATTGGTTTTTCTGTCTGTCCATGGTATTCTTTGCATTTACCTCAGAAACCACATTTCTGCAGCCATCAGACGTTTTTCAACTTGCCTGCTCATTGTCCAAGTTTCACATCCATACAAAAGAACAGGCTCTATGTATCCCCTCAACACTCTTTTTCTCGTTTCAATTGACATCTTTTTATTGGTCAGAATGTTTTTCATCTTGCTAAAGGCTACTTTCGCCATGGCGATTCTTGTTCTAATCTCTTCAAGGCATCTCCCATCAGATGTTATGACTGTTCCAAGATAATTGTACCGATTCACTTGTTGAAGAATAGCTCCATTTACTTGTATATTACATTGTGACACTTCTTTCTTCCTAGTGACGACCATAACCTGAGTCTTTTTACAATTTAATTCTAACCCCAGTTGCTCACTGTGTACAACAACCGCATCTACTAATTGTTGCAGGTCCTGCGCATTGTCTGCAATTAATACTGTGTCATCCGCATATCTAATGTTATTGATGTTACGTCCCTCAGTGTTGATTCCTTTCATATCTTCTACATTTCTAAACGATACTTTCACGGTACAGGGTAAAAATTTCTGGAGATTACACATCCCTGTCTCACACCTCTTGTAATAGGCTGACATATAATAGCACCCACTAAAACTGCAGATCCTGATCATAGTCTGCAGTAAAAATGCGACTACTGCGTATTTAAACAACAAGAACAGAATATTTAAAAACTAAAACCTGAACAAAACGAAACAACAAGTTTTCAGCCAATCACAAGATTGGTTCGTCATCACTTGAGCTCATAGCCAAAGTCTTCTGGATGTGAAGGCCTAGGGTCACGGTTCTGATTTGCCCTGTAAGGAACAATAATCTGAATTTAGCATTTTATGACATATATTGGACGCATATCATCAGTAATCGCTGCGACATTTATGCAGTTTTTTCCTTCCCTTCTTTCGAGGGAAGTAAGTCACACCCAGATACGCACCTCACATGTCAGTGTGTCCGACTTCGGCATGCATTTGTGTCAAGTATACTTCCTCTAGACAGATTATACCCAAGCTAACAGGCTCTATCTACCCGTGATAAGTTGATTTCCTCTAGACAGATTCTACCCAAGCTAACAGGCTCTATCTACCCGTGATAAGTTGATTTCCTCTAGACAGATTCTACCAAAGCTAAGGGGCTCTACCTTCTTATGACATCATTAAGTACCAATGATTTTTCGAAACATGCAGGGGTCGAACCTGGTACCTTTCCAACATGAGGCGAACACGGTAGCTTATCAGCCACGGTTTCCCTATAAATGCTGCTAAAAATAGTACGGTGGGTGGTCATGTGACATTGTAAAAACATAAAATCGGCTATTTTGAAAAACAAAACAAAAAACAGCGATTGCTGAAAATGCAACAGGTATGCAATATCCTTCTTCTTCTTCTTCTTCTTCTTCTTCTTCTTCTTCTTCTTCTTCTTCTTCTTCTTCTTCTTCTTCTTCTTCTTCTTCTTCTTCTTCTTCTTCTTCCTCCTCCACCTCCTCCTCCCTGCCCCTCTTTTTTCATGTACTACTTCCACTCATTTACCTGGGACTGTCACTGAACCGTGACCACCCACTACCCAGGTATCAACCCCTACCTCGGTCCCCATGATCACCCACTACCCTGGTATCATCCCCTACCTCGGTCCCCATGATCACCCACTACCCTGGTATCATCCCCTACCTCGGTCCCCATGATCACCCACTACCCTGGTATCATCCCCTACCTCAGTCCCCATGACCACCCACTACCCTGGTATCATCCCCTACCTCGGTCCCCATAACTCACAGACTCCCATGGCGATGTATAAAAGAGGATAAAGAATATATTCGTTGTAGCTGTACAGCCTCGGACTCTGGGTTAAGTAGCAACATTTTTTTCATATCTTCATTTTCTCTTCATTGCTCTTATTTTATCTTTTTATTCTTCTAATCCCGTCCTTATGCCTTAATGTAGTCACCGGAAGATCTTCTCCTGTACTATATGTTGTGTTTTTTGCATGTATTTGTTTCCTGATATAGGCTAGTCGCCGCAACGTCCTGTATGTGTTGTAATTCTGTTATGTAAAGCTGTATTACTTTGTGTTATTTTATATTGTTTGTATAGAACACATAACACTGTTGAGAGGAAAGATTTCAACGAAAATCTGAGAAACATCGAATGGCAGTGGAAATGTGGTTTCCGGGGAAAACTGCAAGGAATACCATAGACAACTAGGAAAACAAACGAGAAAGTCCTTCGAGAAACAAATGTAAACCATACATTAATAAGAGGACGAAGGAACGAATGAATTTTATTTTCAAAGAGTTAAGATTTGGTCACGCAGGCCCGTCTGACATTCTGCCCTTCTTATCTTTCTGTTCTATTTAATTATTTCATTCATACATCACTTATGAAGCTGTTCTTAGACAACAACGACAAGAACAGAAACAATACGCACTAACTAAAACGCATGAAGAATGTGCAATAATCAATAATACATGACTCACTAAAACACATTTTTGACATGGCAACCGAGAAATTAGCCGTGGGCAGCCAGAATCCTTCGACATGATATGATGAGAAACAAACTAGAATATATAGTGACAACTGGCAACCTTGATGGGAAAAGAGCAAAGCAAAGACAAACAGATAAATGCCTCGATGGCTTTGGCACGTGACTTAAACATTATCATCATCATGTACCATGCCGATAACCGTGGGCGGTCATATTTCGCCAGCTCACACGATCACCAGAGTCGTGGATCAACTCCGTGTTCGTGTTTCAATTATACTATGTGACCAAGCCACCCAGATATTTACTTCTTTGCCTTCCCCTTGTTCCTTTTCCCCCCAGTCTAGCCAGGCGTCACCACGTTCTCCAATTTATTTCTTCTCGAGAGATGTCGGAGATCGGAGTAAGTGAAAGGGCATATTCAGGTTAAAAATTAACCAGGCTTGATCCAAGATTGTGGTGATCGCGTGAGTCTTGCCAGCCCACACCTATCGGCATGTCACATGGTGATGATGATTCTGTGGCAATGGTTAATGATGATGCTTTTCTAGATGGCGATAGTGTAATGGATGAGGTTGTGATGGTGGTTATAGAAATTGAAGATGAAGTAATGGTTGTGTTAGTGGTTTTGGAGATTGGAAATGAAGTAATGATTGTGTTTGTGATGGTGGCTATGGAAGCTGGAGATGAATTAATGGTTGCGATGGTGGTTATAGAGGTTGGAGATGAAATAATGAATGTGATAGTGGTTATAGAGGTTGGAGGTGAAGTGATGGTTGTGGTTGTGATGGTGGTTATATAGGTTGGAGATGAAGTAATGATTGTGATTGTGATGGTGGTTATATAGGTTGGAGATGAAGTAATGGTTGTGGTTGTGATGGTGGTTATATAGGTTGGAGATGAAGTAATGATTGTGGTTGTGATGGTGTTATATAGGTTGGAGATGAAATAATGATTGTGATTGTGATGGTGGTTATATAGGTTGGAGATGAAGTAATGGTTGTGGTTGTGATGGTGGTTATATAGGTTGGAGATGAAGTAATGATTGTGGTTGTGATGGTGTTATATAGGTTGGAGATGAAGTAATGGTTGTGGTTGTGATGGTGGTTATATAGGTTGGAGATGAAGTAATGGTTGTGGTTGTGATGGTGGTTATAGAGGTTGGAGATGAAGTAATGATTGTGGTTGTGATGGTGGTTATAGAGGTTGGAGATGAAGTAATGATTGTGATAGTGGTTACATAGGTTGGAGATGAAGTAATGGTTGTGGTTGTGATGGTGGTTATTGTCGCGACACGGAAGTGGGTCTCAGACGGGACAACACAGTACCCACTTTGTCCCACCCTGTCTCGGTGGCTAGGCCACATTTTAAGGCGGATGGTTGGGGGGGGGGGGAGGGAGGGTTCCCGAGTAAAAAGAGTTAGGACCGTCTTCTGGGTCCTTGAGATGAGATGTATCGGGATTATCTTGAACTTCACGGGTCCCGGGAAGCATAACTCTTTGAGGATGCGTAGATATTTGCTGTTATAAATCGTACACTCTGATAATCTCGGAAAATTGTGAGTTGCCTTCACTTTCGTGAGTTAATGCTAGGAGATCTTCGGGCAAGTTCCGTGAGTGTGTCCTTCCAGACCAGACACGAAGAGGCCGTCCGTAGCCAGCTGTACTAGGCATCTGGGAGAATGTTCTACAGCGGAAGTTGTTGCTGTTGTAGCTATCCTTTCACGGCCGTATCCGCCAGCTGTAATCTATGCAACTCTTATGGAATCAGAGATTGATGTACAGTGGTGGCATTGTTGTCCTTGAGACAAGAGGCCGGGACTGTGGCAAACTGTATCATGTTGACCTTTTGGGGCTCCAGAAGGGGACCTACAGCCCAGGGCTTGATGAACCTACCGGGTCGCTGTCTGTTGCATAGTTGTTCCTAAGTTTTAAAGGTAAGACACTTTTATACTTGGCGTCGCTTAACTAAAGTTTGTATTTCAGTTGTGGGTCAATTCTTGACCAGGCCGGCCAGTTGCGCCGGGAAGCCTGTGTTCTGACCGAGATGTACATGTTGACCTCGGGTCAGCGGACAACAGCTATAAGTTAAGTCTCGACCAGGCATGCCAGCTGTGTAGCAAGCCTGTGTGTTTACTAAAACTTAGATTAACGCGTGGGCTAAGTTCAACAGACAAGACGGAATGTATTGTGCGAGCCAGCTTAGTGGAGCAGTCTGGTTGAAGCGAATCAACAATACATTCGACGCCCTATCTGAATAATGGGGTACATGAGGGAATTATTGTTCGGACAGAAGAATTCTTCTTGAACAGAGCTTTAATTTGATTCCCTTAATGGATGAGGTTGACATTAGTACGTTCCAATCATCATCAGGTGGCAGGTTGAAACTAGTACTTGTCAAGCACTCATGTGACGCGCGAGAACCACATTCGTTTCTCGTTACGGTGAAACCCAACTATGTAGGAGGCTATAAGCTGTGAAGTGATTATAGGCCTGTTGTTTTTTAACTGGGCTTAGTCAGAAGGGGGAAAGATATCTTCACACCTACTAGGGATTGAACCGTGGGCCAGTATAGCGGTGGGGAGACACCCACTCATGTATGGCGTGGATATTTCATCAGTGTTATCTGACTCTACAGTTCCTTTAATAAGAAAGGAGTACTTTGTCAGGCGGGTCTATTTTTCTATTGTCTCTATACTTTCATCGGAACCAAATTGTTTGGGATGTTTGATTCGACATAATTCCTAGGCAACCAAAGGAACTTATTCATGTGATGAGTGTCTATATATTCATACACCCACACACAACAGAAATCCAGGTATCCGAGGCAGAAAGGTGAAAATCGACAAACACAAGAACACAAAACTCTTCGGTGGTTTGTCTGGTCTATAATTCAGTATTTCAGGTTAGTTACCATTGCAGTCTGCGCATCTTTCAGTAATCTTGGAGGTGTCCTAGAGTACTTACCCGAGGTATTCTGATATACTTATCTACTTTTCTAATGAGACAGAGAGTGAGTAAGAAAGATGATTTAGTCTATAACACTTGATGATCTCTATAGGTATGGATTTCTGCCTTCCTCATGAATAGAACCTGTCATCATATCTACTATCTATTAGGTATGAGACTTGTGGCTGAAAAGCTACCGGCCTACGTTAGGATTACCAGAAATCGTAACCTAACCAGTCCGTGAGACATGTCCGGGGATTCAGACCTACTATTGTGGTCTGAGTTGGATTCACTGACCACAGTGAATAGGATGTTAGTGTAGATGCATATTGATGTAGTGTGTATTGTGCAAGGGTGTGATGGATGTGTACATCTGGCCTGTTCTTGCTTACAGGAACCCCTTTGTTGTTGCTGTTGGCTGATTGCTATTGCTTGGCTGTGCTGTTTGCTGTTCCTGTGGGCGAGTGCCCTTGGCTATGTGCTGTATCCTGAGGGCGGCTGCCGGGTTGGCCGTGGCCTGTGTGTTGTTGACCATTTTCTGATTCCTGAGAGCCTGTCGCAGTTGGTCCGTTGCTGGGTGTTGTGAACCTGTGACTGTGTGCTGTGACTTTAGATGGGGTAGAAAGCCAAGTGGCTAGTGACTGCTGAACCTTACTTGGCTCAAGTCCCGAGGCTCCAGGAGGCATCCTACAGGATCAGGTGAATGTGTCTTACCAACTGGGTCAACACACTGACAACCAATACTACACTGACATACCTATGTGGGATGATGAGAATGTCAAGCAGACTAATCTCACCCAATTGACTTTTCATTTCTGTATGTCTGTCTGTAGGTTTGTCGGTTTATGTGCTTGAGTCTCTAAGTTTCTAAGTTTCTAATAAAGATTCTAGATTAACCTGTTATAAGATTGTTCGCTTATAGTCAGGTAGGTGTCTTGGAATAGTGTCAGTCATATGGGCAGGGTCGTCCGGGCGTTCCGGGCACCGTCCTGGGGGAAATGGAGTTATAGGGTTGACAGGAGTTAAGAACCCAAGTACAATATATTGGCAAACACCGAGAACCAGGCCGGTGTTGTCACAGTTATAGAGGTTGGAGATGAAGTAATGATTGTGGTTGTGATGTGGTTATGGAGGTTGGAGATGAAGTAATGATTGTGATGGTGGTTATATAGGTTGGAGATGGAGTAATGGTTGTGGTTGTGATGGTGGTTATAGAGGTTGGAGATGAAGTAATGATTGTGGTTGTGATGGTGGTTATAAAGGGTGGAGATACTATGGAAGTCATGGCAGTAAGTAAAGCAATAACATGGCTCGAGACACAGACATTCATTAGGGCATGTTTCCTTAGCGACTCAATTAACATGATCAAGAGGATAGAGGAGGGGTCGATCCGAAAAGAATGGTTGCTGCCTCTGGAGCGGTCTCGGCTGGCAAAGATTAGTTTCATCTTCGTGCCAGGGCATGCGGGAGTACAAGGAAATGAGCGGGCTGACAAGTTCGCAGGTAAGGCTAGTGTGGAGGGCGGACGCGCCATGGACCAGGCTGACATTCTGAATTCTCTACGAGAAGCACGACTTTTGCGAGAACCAAGTGATGACTGTGAATCTACAACCATGGCCAGACTGCGAGAACAGCAAATTAAAAGAGGGGTGGCCAAACAAGAACACTACACAGGAAGCCAAATAAGATTGATAAATCAACACAGAACTGGCGTCGTTAGCCGCTACACGCTGCGGGGTTTGCTGAGGAGGGGATCCGAGCACTTATAGACTGAATGGTTCGATGTGCTATGAGGATGATCTGTCGACTAACTAACTAACTAACATAAAGGTTGGAGATGAAGTAATGACTGTGGTTGTGATGGTGTTATAGAGGTTGGAGATGAAGTAATGGATGTGATGGTGGTTATGGAAGTTGAGATGAAGTAATGGATGTGATGGTGTTATAGAGGTTGGAGATGAAGTAATGGATGTGATGGTGGTTATGGAAGTTGAGATGAAGTAATGGATGTGATGGTGGTTATAGAGGTCGGGGATGAAGTAATGGTTGGGATGGTGGCTATAGTGGTTGGAGATGAAGTAATGATTGTGGTTGTGATGTTGGTTATAGAGGTTGGAGATGAAGTAATGATTGTGATGGTGGGGATGAGAGTTGAAGATTAAGTAATTGTTGTAGCTGTGATTGTTATGATGAAGTTATAGTAGTATCTGTGGTGATGGCTGTGGTAGTTGTGATCAAGTAATAGTTGTGATTGTGATGGTGGTTATGGTGGGGTGATGCATAAATATGTGTTGTTGTGATGGTACTTATGATGGTGGTGATAAAGTAATAGATGCGGTTATGGGGGTGCTAGATGAAGTAATAATTGCAGCCGTGGTGGTTGGTATGGAGGCTGTGGCTGTCATGGTAGTTAGGAATATCATGACGATGCAGTTGTGGTGGTTATTACAACTACGACGATTATGATCATAATAATACTAATGACACCGATCAATACCTCTTTCGTATTTCCAAATATATGTCCCTTCCGGTACCCAGCCTGGTTCTGTAGGTACTGGTGTGGTTGTCGTCCGGCATGACCTCAGAGATTCCCTGTGGCCCTACAAGCAGCATCTCATAATCATTAAAGGTGGTCTCAGGGCAGTCGTCCTCCCGCAATAACCGATGCTTCAGCTGAAATAAACGAACACCTCAGATGTGTCATGAATGTTTGTCAGGGAATATTTTAAAATGTGTGGCATATTTTTAATCAACCCCAGTATTTATTGGCTATTTATGATTTACTGGGCAAGTTTGCGTTCAGTCGAGTTAGATACACTCTACACCCTAAAACAAGACATTATATGCTACACCCTACTATAATACAAGATACGCTCTACACCTTAGAACAAGACATTATATGTTTACACACCAATATAATACAAGATACACTCCAATACAAGACATTTCTATATCTAATATAATACAAGATACATTCCTAGACAAGACTTTTCTATACCTAATATAATGCAAGATACACTCATAAACAAGACATTTCTATGCGTAATATAATACAAGATACACTCCAAGAAAAGACATTTCTATACGTAATATAATACAAGATACACTCATAGAAAAGACATTTCTATACCTAATATAATACAAGATACACTCATAGACAAGACATTTCTATACCTAATATAATACAAGATACACTCATAGACAAGACATTTCTATACCTAATATAATACAAGATACACTCCAAGACAAGACATTTCTATACGTAAAATAATACAAGATACACTCCTAGACAAGACATTTCTATACCTAATATAATACAAGATAAACTCCCAGACAAGACATTTCTATACCTAATATAATACAAGATAAACTCCCAGACAAGACATTTCTATACCTAATATAATACAAGATAAACTCCCAGACAAGGCATTTCTATACCTAATATAATACAAGATACACTTCTACACAAGACAATATATTTCTAGACCCTAATATAATACAAAATGCACTCCAATACAAAACCACAATTCAATTCAATTCAACTTTATTTTAAAAGGGTCACAAATTGGGCACGCAGGCCCGTCTTACATTCGGCCCTTCCAATCACTCATCTTTCGTTCATCCATAGTGCATGATACATTCACATAGGAGAAAAAAAACATTGTCAAATGAATGTTGTAAACATAAACAATGCAATGTTATGAGGCACATCTTCCACCCACCCACTAATCACCCCACCCATACACCCCCACCCCCCACACACATCCAGGGACATATACATACCCCACCAACCCACCCCTCCCCCTCCCACCCACACACAACTCCTCCACCCATTCACCTAAACTAAACACACTCACCCACCCACACAAACACCCCCACCAACCCACACATCCCGTGCCCACCCACATACACATCCAAACCCACACACTCATCCCCCACCCACACATCCTCGACCCACACACCCAATCACCCATCCCAAAACCACACCTCCCTCGACCACACATTCCCCACCCATACACACATCCCCCACCAACTCACGAATCCCGCACCCACCCACACATCCATCATGTACTCACACATCCCCCACCCATACATACACTTCCCCACCAACACAATCTCCCTACCCCCCCCCCCCCACACACACACATATCTACCTACCCACTTATACATCCCCAATCCACTCACACAAAGCCCACCACACACATACATCCCCCACCCACACATAGTCTAACCCACAACCCCCACCACAAACATATCCCAACCCACACACACACATCCCCCACCCACACAATATCCTTCACCCACACACCACACACATATCCTACACCCATACATTACCACATATCCCCCACCTACACACCACACCCAAATCCCCCACCCACACACTACACACATATCCCACACACCACCACATATACCCCACCTACACACCACACCCATACCCTCCAGCCACACACCACACACATATCCCACACCAACACACCACCTCATAACCCCCACCCACACACCACACCCATATCCCCCACCCACACACCACACACATATCCCACACCCACACACCGCCACATATTCCGCACCTACACACCACACCATACAAATATCCCACACCCACATGCCACCACATATCCCTCACCTACACACCACACACATATCCCGCACTCACAACCACACTTATATCCTCACCAACCCACCACACAGTGCATCAACTTATAATAGATTAGTTAGATCAGTCATTACTATAGGATTGGTAGCGAACAATCCTTTTTAATCATGTATATTTGTGTATATATTGACAAGTGCATAAACACAGCACAGTCATGTGGTTAATGTACATAATTTTGGTTCATCAATGTATTATTTCTTGGACCATATTCTAATGGCGGCCCAATATTTTAAAACCACTTTTGAATGAAAGGTGAATGAAAGATGTGTGAATGATAGGGAGAGAAGAACGAAAGATGCGTGAATGAGAGAGACAGAATGGATTAAATTAAGAGAGTGAGAGAGATATTGCGGTATTTTTGCACCGCACAAAACGACTTGTTGTGACTTGTCTGTGTCAATCTGTGTAATGAATGTGTTGTCATTTTTTATAAGTGTGTAGTCGCCATACTTTAGTGAGAAACATAGGGAACATATTTTGAGCATCTTAAAACGGCACTGTAGACATAAATTAGCATAACACACTCATTTGTGACTACAGTAAACCACTCTACGGCGCTCGAAAGAATACATACACGTAAATTAGAAACGCATACACATGTTAGTAAGGTAAATACACTTTAAGTTAATAGAGAACACACAACCAACCAGAAAAACAAACACATAAACTTGCATACACCATTACTTTCAAAGAACCATAACTACTCCAACAGGGGACACAATAATATCTCTAAAACCTTAATGTAACACTTAAATATTCCTTTACAAGCGGAAGCTAAAAGGTGAAGAGTTGCACATATAAGTATGTATACGAGTTGGGGCAAGTATTATATGAGAGCATGAGCATTTAGTGTCCATGTTTTGCACTCATAATAGAGGCAAGTTGTTTGCGATTGTTAATTTTGGACAATCTGAGGACAGGCCTAATGGCACCGGATCCGGACCTCACAATTCTCAGAAATATAATGACAGTTTATAGCCAACTGTACTAGTGTGATGAGCTACTCAATTAGCCAAGTGAAGTGATACAGTAGTGTGACAAAGGAGATGAGAGATCTTGTCCTATCCCCATAAGAGAAGTAGAGAACTCACGAAGTCTTTGACAAAATTGAACAGCCAAATTTTGGTAACATTACTTGTGTTACCCCCACAACTTAAAAGTTTGTAACACAACAGGGGAAGATGGAGAGCCTGTCAAAGACTTAGGAGAGAGCTCTAAGCTAAGAAGAGCTAAAATAGAGCTTAGGAAGAGGGCAAGTGACGTAACAGGATAGGAGACCAGACAGAAGAGACACTAACGCTATAAATAGCGATAACGGGACACCCTTGTGTCAACAAGGAGGGCAACCAGTGCAGATGAGTTGGGGTTACCCAAGAGACTGACAAACCCAGTTCATGAGGAAGGACCAAGTAACTCTGGTCAACACAGCCCAGTGCCCAGCACGTAAACCAACGAACGCACGCTGAGCTAATTGCTTGTGGTTGAACACGCCACGCTCAGCGAGCTCAGACAGAGACCAGACGGCGTAGGAAGCAGACGTGTATCCGCTAGGGATACTTTGTGGTTGTTAAGGACAGTATAATAGTTATAATAGTCTAGCTTAGCTTCAGTAGTTATAATGTTTATATCATCTCCTCATTCCATCTTATCACCATCACATTCTATGATGTTTAATACCGTTGTGGTATTCCGCTCATGGAGCTATTGTTGATCAGCTCCAAATAAACATGTATCCTTTTGCAAACAACACGAGTTGTCACTTTCGTGTAGTGCAAAAGAAGGGAATCCTTGTATGCCTGTCGCAAGTGAGTTGCTGACACACATACCCCCACCCACACACCACACATATCCTCCACCCACACACACTTTCCCCACCCACACACCACACACATATCCCCAACCAACACACCACACACATCCCACCACCCATACTCAAATCCCCACCCATCCACCAACCCACACACACACTCACTCACCCACACATCCTCCACCACCCACCCGCCACCCATCTCCTAACCACACATCTCTCGACCACACATACCCCACCCACACACAACCCTATGACAGACATACATCCCTCACCCACTCACACACCCCCACCCACACATCCATCACCCACACACACACACATCTCCCCACCCACTCACACATCCCCCATCCACCCACACATATCTCCCACCACACACCCCCGCCACAAACACATACTTTCCCCCAACCATCCACACATCCCCCACCCACCCACACTATTACACACATCTCCCGCACCAATCCCACACAACCCTCCACCCATAAACACATCCCCATACCCATCCCCCACAACCCCTACATACACCGCCACACTTCCACCCACACATCCCCCACCCAATAACACCCAGAAATCTCACTACCCACCAACACCCACACACCCAACCCATCCATACGCACACCCCTCACCCACACCTACACATCCCCCACACACACATCCCCACATTCACACACATCCTCCACACACACACACACACACACTCACACACATCCTCACATCTAGACACATACATGATGCCTCACGTAATCATTGAAACTAATATGAACAAACTCCCACACTTTACTCACACACATACACAGACGATTGTTTTGAACAGTCTCACAAAAATGTAAAAATTAGAGAAACATTTGTACATATACAGTGTGTGACGTAAAAGATAGTGATTCCCCCACACACAGAGACACACTGAGATAGGCACACACACACACATTCACTCTTACACTCACTCACTCTCTCTCTCTCTCTCTCTCATTCACACTCACCGACTCTTTCACTCAATCTACAGTAATGTACATAAGTTCATATTATCTTATATATAAAAAAGACTTGTGCGTATGTATCTCTGTATGTATATATGTATCTCTGTCCGTATGGCCTTTATTTGTTCGCGAACGGCCCATCCGATTGAGATGAAATTTTCTACACGCCTTCCTTTCATTCCAGAGCTGACAACTGTGATATTTTGTTAGTGTGAAATCGCCTGCTTACTCAGTATTATTTCATTTTTCATTTTTCATCATAATTTCATATATTTCAGGGGACCTAACTCTGTAAAAGTTATTTCAAGGGGCATAACTTTTCTGTATAACTTATAGTCATATTGTGGCATCGTTTTCAAAGATTTATAAACTCTTTGTCCATAGTTATGTACCGGCATATGAGTTATAATAAATAATGATACAATCTGTAAGGCATTTTCAAAGTTTTCATAAAAATGATGCACAATGCATAACATTGTAACTCATCTTTTTTTGCTTAAGAAGTTACTGTAGTCATGCAGGTGATTAGAAAGAGTTTTCATTAAAAATAATGGATGGTGTGTAGAAGAACGTTCTTTTAAGTTACTTTTTTTGTTGTATGAATTTAATGAAGCCGGACAGGGTCAGGCAGACAGATAGACAGACAGATAGACAGTCGGGAACGGGAACTTATATGACTACTTATATGAATTAAATGAGATGCTCCACATCAGGAGCTGGGAAATGCCGGGCCGGGTCAGACAGACAGACAGACAGACAGACAGACAGACAGACAGACAGACAGACAGACAGACAGACAGTCGGTAACGGGAACGAGAACTTATATGACTACTTATATGAATTAAATGAGATGCTCCCCACCAGGGTCTGGGCGAAGCCGGGCAGGGTCAGCTAGTACATGATAAAATCAAGTGGTATTCTCTCTCTCTCTCTCTCTCTCTCTCTCTCTCTCTCTCTCTCTCTCTCTCTCTCTCTTACACACACACACACACACACACACACACGCACATATATAGTGAACACTTATAGTTAAACAACTATAATGAACAATTATAATGAACAATTATACCAGCAGATGAATTATGGCGGCATATAGTCGGTATGAAGTATGTATTGAAAGAGTTTTCGGTTAAATGTGTAGGAACTCATTGGAGTTTTCAGATCTGGATGAAGATCACTCCATAAGTGAGCACCAGAATAGGCGAAACATGTTTTGTATAGGTCCAATCTAGGCTTTGGGACATGTAACAAATTTAGGCGCTTGCTATTCATTGTATTAGATTGAATTAACGGTAGAAGATACTCTGGGGTATTTTCAGATATAATTTTATTCACTAATTTGGCTTTGTTAAAAAGGAAGCGCTTTCAAAGTGGTAGAAGTCTTAGATGACTGTATAAATTATTACTTTCAACGTGCTTTATGCCAGAAACTAGACGTATAGCTCGGTTTTATAGAGAACATAGTCGTTTCAAATTAGATTTAGGACAACCATCCCAAACTGTGGAACAGTAATGGAGATGTGATTGGATATAGCATGTATAGAATATTTTTTGTGTGCTTTCGTCCAGGAAGATTTTAGCAAGTTAGTAAACTGTATGTGCTATTTTCATGGTAAGAACGTGAACATGAGAGCTCCAGCTCAAATTAAAAGACCTAGTGGTTTATGTTCATTCACACTAACTATATGTAACGTATCCATTAGTTAGTTAGTTAGTTAGTCGACAGATCATCCTCATAGCACATCGAACCATTCAGTTCATAAGTGCTCGGATCCAATCCTCAGCAAATCCCGCAGCGTGAAGCGGCTAACGACACCAGTTCTGTGTTGGTTTATCAATCTTCTTTGGCTTCCTGCGTAGTGTTCTTGTTTGGCCATCCCTCTTTTAATTTGCTGTTTTCGCAGTATAGCTATGGTTGTAGATTCACAGTCATCACTTGGTTCTCGCAAAAGTCTTACTTCTCGTAGAGCATTCAGAATGTCGGCCTGGTCCATGGCGCGTCCGCCCTCCACAGTAGCCTCACCTGCGATCTTGTCAGCCCGCTCATTTCCTTGTACTCCCGCATGCCCTGGCACGAAGATGAAACTAATCTTTGCCAGCCGAGACCGCTCCAGAGGCAGCAACCATTCTCTTCGGATCGACCCCTCCTCTATCCTCTTGATCATGTTCATTGAGTCGCTAAGGACACATGCCCTAGTGAATGTCTGTGTCTCGAGCCATGTTATTGCTTTACTTACTGCCATGACTTCCATAGTCAGGCTACTTGTGGTCTCAGTGAAAGTACCAGAGTCCTCCTTCACAATTCTCCCTCTGGTCCGAGCCGTAAAGGCCCATGAGCTTATCACATGTCGGACGACCGACCCATCTGTGTAGATGACAGCATCACCGTCTAGCGAATTCTCGAAAATCAACGCTTGTACTTCAGCTTCCACAGCAGCCGGATTTTCTTGTCTGCATTTTCTATCTAGTTGGATGCAAACTGAAAAGGATGTGCAGAAATCTGTTGGCACGTGTACCCACTCTTCGCCAGGTTCTAAGTCCTCAAGTGAACACACCTGTTGAAGAATGTCCTCGGCTTGACACATCTACGACCGTCCTCTTTTTAACCTGCTGCCCTTCACCTTCCTAATTTCACTATGCAGTGGATGTTGTGTGTTAGCGTTAACTCTGAGGTAGGCGCGAGCTCTGCAGACTTGTATTCTCTCTTCAATGGTTGGAAAATCAAGAAGGTAGCGCATCTCTCTGTATGCTGTATCTCTTGTACATCCAAGAATAATTCCCATAGCTTCATTCTGTATCCTTTCCATCCTTTTTATCTGCTTACGGCTGAGAGTCAGGATTGCCATCGCATACTCCAAAACAGACATGGTAACGTATACCATGGTAACAGGTAACGTATCCAAGCGGAGTTCGAGCGGTGTCTCAGTTATGGCTAGTGTCTGTAGTTTTTGTCTGGTCGTTATTTGCATGGATTTGGTTTTGTTGATGTTAATTTGCAGTTTTCATTGCTCTATCTAGTAAGATTACCAAGTTCTTTTTGTAAAGAATTCTCTAATTCACTACGGTTTACTTGACTAGTATATATAGTACAGTCATCTGTAA
The DNA here is from genome assembly GCA_963921405.1 of Cepaea hortensis. Lineage (NCBI taxonomy): Eukaryota > Metazoa > Mollusca > Gastropoda > Stylommatophora > Helicidae > Cepaea > Cepaea hortensis. Next base: position 94,331,788 of record OY992891.1, read on the forward strand.
ATAGATCACAAGTTGTATTGATACATAAAGGAAGATCATTAATATAAACTGCAAAAAGCAGCGGACCTATTATTGAACCCTGAGGCACACCAATATTAAGCTTGGTGGGTCTTGATAGACAGTTATTGAAGGACACTACTTGTTGTCTGTCGGATAGAAATGACGCAGTTGTTGATGTTTAAGTGCCAGTTATCACCACAGTCTGGTAAGAATGAGGCAGCGAGGTGTGACGAGGTGATCTGGCCGACGTTCGACGCTCAGAGGAAAGGCGAGACGGACATATAATCAGATTACTACTGGTACTATTAGTGTTGGAACTCTTCGCTGGCTGCTGAGGATGGGGACGAAGCGCTTATGGGAATGTCCCGAATGCTGTGATGTCGGTTCCTAAATCAAACAATCAATCAATCAAGTGCCAGTTATCGGTCATTTTTGTTAGAGCACTATTGCAAGAATATTTAGATCGAAACCCAGATTGACTGTTAATTATTAGATCGTTGTTAATTAAATGGTGTAACGTTATTTCATGTCTAGACCCTAATATAATACAAAATGCACTCCAATACAAGACAATATATTTCTATACTCTAATATAATACAGCCGGTCTCTCTGGCTGAGGGGTTACACCACTTTCTCCGTAATCACGTTTATCCACGCAGGGTCTCGCAGCGAGGCGAGAACTGGAAGCCGTTCGACCCGCGCTCGTGACTTGCGGGATAATGAGCCGGTCGCTCAGAAAGCAATGGCAAACTACTGAGCGTAATCTTGCCAAGAAATCAACATACAGCTGAAAGATGCTGATGTTGACAGCGATGTCCTGTAAAGGATATGCAAAACATTTTTTTAATATAACACAAGATACACTTCCGTAACCCCTATGCCACAACGCTGCAGAACAAACAACATAAAACTAAATAATACACTTTGATACCTATACACACAGTATTGTAGACAAGGCATGAATTAAGTAACCATAAAAATCCATTGTGTTTAATACTAGATCTATGTTGGGAGGATAATGGAGTAGTTGTTAATGAGTCTGCTTGTAAAGATAGTAGTCCGGGTGCAATTCTAGCAGAAATTCTTGTTTCCAATCAGTTTGACTCTTAGATGGGTGAACATCTTCTACAATGGTAAATAAATGCGTTTCTGGGAATTGTTTGTCATGAGAGGCCAGAGGAAGGGAACTGGTATCATTGCGTCTATATGTCCCGGGCCTATAATATTGAAGGCCCAACTCTTGACTTTCATGGCAGTGTCTGCTATAGGGACTTACATATCTTTACATCCCAGTTAGAAAATGACCGTACCTTGCATCTTGATAGACGATCGTTTATAAAATGAATGTATACCTCTCCATAGCACAAAGCCTGGGATGATATTAGAGATCATGTATTGACCATGTAGCATGATCCCTCTCTCGGCCTGCCTCGTTAACTCTATAGGAACGAAAACCTCAATTCATATGTATAAAACAAGCTCTAGAAGCTGCCGGATCAGTAAAGCAATGCTCTAACTGCCCGCCTGACGGAGCTTCGATCCTAGACCAGTTGCCAACCAAGGCGTAGGGCCTCGTCTGCAATGGAATGATATTTAGTCCTTAGTTTGTATTTCCTCGCTTTAGGTAAGGCTCGTAAACTTCCAATTGCGCTCCTCCGCCAAAAGCCGTTGGTACAATGAGGGGTGTCGGGTTGCTCCGAAGGTTGTGGGTTCGATTCCGGGCCGCGTCCTTCGGTTCACGAGTTAAATGTTTCGGAGACTCCAGGGTCGTCGCTAGAGCTACGAAGTTCGTGCTTTGTGCGACGCTTTCCGCGCTGCTGAAAGAGAGCGAGCCATATGGGATAAAACCCGGTGCAAAGAAGTCGAAGCTAACAGAAAGCATGTCGTACCATCTACTACCATCATACGGTAGCTCAGTCATATCTGACTAATACCTGAGTTAGAAAATAGTTAGAGAAAATGTGCATTTTAAATCTTCTTATATGACACTTGATAATACTGATTTTTGAACCTACATCTCGAACAGTCTCAGATGGCAAGCCCAGCCGTTTTTCTCGTGGTGTGTTTGCTCCGGCGTTTGGAAGCATCGGCATCAGGATTTTTTTGGTGCTTCCATCTGGCATGCGAACTGTGACCATGTCAATATCAGAACTCTCAGACTCTGTTTGACAAATCAATCACATGCTGGTTACAAACATTCATGGCAGCGCATCATCACTGGGCTAGAAGAACAATTCACATTATGTACACACATTAGGTTACAAACATTCATGGCAGCGCATCATCACTGGGTTAGAAGAACAATTCACATTATGTACACACATTAGGTTACAAACATTCATGGCAGCGCATCATCACTGGGCTAGAAGAACAATTCACATTATGTACACACATTAGGTTACAAACATTCATGGCAGCGCATCATCACTGGGTTAGAAGAACAATTCACATTATGTACACACATTAGGTTACAAACATTCATGGCAGCGCATCATCACTGGGTTAGAAGAACAATTCACATTATGTACACACATTAGGTTACAAACATTCATGGCAGCGCATCATCACTGGGCTAGAAGAACAATTCACATTATGTACACACATTAGGTTACAAACATTCATGGCAGCGCATCATCACTGGGTTAGAAGAACAATTCACATTATGTACACACATTAGGTTACAAACATTCATGGCAGCGCATCATCACTGGGCTAGAAGAACAATTCACATTATGTACACACATTAGGTTACAAACATTCATGGCAGCGCATCATCACTGGGCTAGAAGAACAATTCACATTATGTACACACATTAGGTTACAAACATTCATGGCAGCGCATCATCACTGGGTTAGAAGAACAATTCACATTATGTACACACATTAGGTTACAAACATTCATGGCAGCGCATCATCACTGGGTTAGAAGAACAATTCACATTATGTACACACATTAGGTTACAAACATTCATGGCAGCGCATCATCACTGGGCTAGAAGAACAATTCACATTATGTACACACATTAGGTTACAAACATTCATGGCAGCGCATCATCACTGGGTTAGAAGAACAATTCACATTATGTACACACATTAGGTTACAAACATTCATGGCAGCGCATCATCACTGGGTTAGAAGAACAATTCACATTATGTACACACATTAGGTTACAAACATTCATGGCAGCGCATCATCACTGGGTTAGAAGAACAATTCACATTATGTACACACATTAGGTTACAAACATTCATGGCAGCGCATCATCACTGGGTTAGAAGAACAATTCACATTATGTACACACATTAGGTTACAAACATTCATGGCAGCGCATCATCACTGGGCTAGAAGAACAATTCACATTATGTACACACATTAGGTTACAAACAGTCGTGGCAGCTTATCATCACTGGGCTAGAAGAACAATTTACATTATGTAAAGAGCTAGCTGTGGGGCGAAAGATTTACGAATGCAATTAGTAATCCCGCTTACTGCGTTCGAAACACAGCTGTGGGCGATTTGACAGCCGACCTGCTTGCTAGTTTTCCTTATAAAGTTATGATTGCCGGTCCTTCAGGAAGCAATGGTAAACTACTGAACGTAAACTTGCCAAAGAAATCACAAACAGCCAAAGAAAAAGAAAAAAAAAACGCTGTAGTTGACTGCCACGTCCTTTACAGAATATGCAATTAACTTTTGTTTAAAATAATAATATTCAGCAATTGGTGCCTGCAAAAAATAGAAGGAATAACACGGTATGATCGAATCACCAATGTTGTGCTGATGAAGAGAACAAGACAAATACCAGTGAACCAATGTGGAGCTGATGGAGAGAACTAGATAGATACCAGTGAGCAGATAGGTGAAGAAAAGACGTTGGGGCTGGATGAGACATCATCATCATCATCTTCCACCTATGCCGTCAAGCGTCGTGGGGTGGAATAATTGACGTTCCAGCGCCCGATGGTCGGCACTGGATAGTGTTATTCCATGTGATTGTACAAAGTCTTTGATGTCGTCAATTGAATTTCTTCTCGGGTGTCCTCTTGCTTTCGTAGCAGATCTCCTTTGATGTAGCGCCAGAGATGGTAGTTGATGGTGTTGCATTCTAACGACATAGTCTAACCATTTGATCTTCTGTCTTTCAATGACTATGGCACAAAGCGAGACATACATTGATAAAACTTGAGAATAGTGTGACTAGAAATGCCTATTGTCTGGAATCCACACGATAAGAGAAACTAGGTGGAGGGGTGTGCAAACACACGGAGAAGAGAAGCAGAATCAAGACCCAGTCTGGATTTAGGAAAGCTATGGGTATCATCTATGCCGTGTCAGATTTACAACAGCGTGAGTACAACACACAGATCAACATTGACTTCATATTTCAGGAGAAGCACGTTGACAGAGTGGACAGAAATAAGCTGATCGGTTTCAGAAGGATGTTATGCTATATTATGTTATCAAATGTTACATTGTATTATGTTATATTGCTGGGGCTCGGCGAAGGGGTTATATACCTAGTTAGAAACACAGCTGTGGGAGATTTCGAAGCAGACCGCCTCGAGCTGGTTTCACACAATGGCATGAGATCCGGTCGTTCAGAAAGCAATGGCAAAATAATGAACGTAAACTCGCCAAGGAATCACAAATAGCCACAAATGCTGGGGTTAACTGCGACGTCTTGAAAATTATATGCAACTAGATATATATATTCGAGCAACAAAAGGGCGGAGACGGGACATTAAAGACGTTGCCACGTGAAAATGCACGAGCAGGACAACAACTGACGGAAGAATCTTTCCGGTGGGCCGTCGAGAGAGCGACGCTCTGCAAAGCACATGCAACATAATGGTGCTTATGTACAACACTTACCATGCTGAAATGAAAGTGGCAGCTGTCTGCCGGGGTGACCCTGCAATAAAAACAAAAATACATCTCAAGTGTAGATGAGACAACCGATGAAAGCCGTTGTTATACGATGTAAAATGAGATCTCACTAAGTTGAGCCGAATTATCCAAATAAATTTGATTCACGTTTGCTGCTGTTGTCGAACCTTGCCTGAAGAGTAGTTTCCCTTGGCAACTAGTTGAAACGATGATTGGCGATGACGTTGTTTTACCCCGTTGGCGAGCAGCCCAATTATTCCGAGCCTGCTGGCGAGTGATGAAGGAGGCGAGTGCAAGAGACTGTTTATGTCTTCGTTTGGAATTGCTGTGACTTAGTCCTCGGTAGCCTTCATCACAGTTGGGACCATGGTCGATACTCCCCTTTATACCAATGCTACTAGTGTCTATCACAGTATGCCAAATAGTCTAGTGTCTGCCCAGGATGTCTCACAGACTAGTGTCTGTCCAAGTTTTCTCACAGACTGGAGTCTGTCCATAATGTCTCACAGACTAGTGTCTGTCCAAGTTCTCTCACAGACTAGTGTCTGTCCAGAGTGTCTCACAGACTAGTGTCTATCCAAGTTCTCCCACCGACCAGAGTCTGTTCAGAATGTCTCACATACTAGTGTCTGCCCCTGATGTCTCACAGACTTGTGTCTACCCAGGATCTCTCACATACTTGTGTCTGCCTAGGATCTCTCACAGACAAGTGTCTGCCCAGGATGCCTCAAAGACACGTGTCTTCACCTGATGTCTCACAGTCTATTGTCTGTCCAGGATCCCTCACAGACTAGTGTCTGTCCAAGATCTCTCACAGACTAGTGTATGTCCAGGATCTCTCACAGACTAGTGTCTGTCCAGGATCTCTCACAGACTTGTGTCTGTCCAGGATCTCTCACAGACTAGTGTCTGTCCAGGATCTCTCACAGACTAGTGTCTGTCCAGGATCTCTCACAGACTAGTGTCTGCCCAGGATGTCTCACAGACTAGTGCCTGCCTAGGATATCTCACAGTCTAGTGTCTTTCCAGGATCTCTCACAGACTAGTGTCTGCCCACGATGTCTTACAGTCTAGTGTCTGCCCAGGATGTCTCACAGTCTAGTGTCTGTCTAGGATCTCTCGCAGACTAGTGTCTGCCCAGGATGTCTCAGTCTAGTGTCTGTCCAGGATCTCTCACAGACTAGTGTCTGTCCAGGATCTCTCACAGACTAGTGTCTGTCCAGGATCTCTCACAGACTAGTGTCTGTCCAGGATGTCTCACAGACTAGTGTCTGTCCAGGATCTCTCACAGACTAGTGTCTGTCCAGGATCTCTCACAGACTAGTGTCTGTCTAGGATCTCTCACAGACTAGTGTCTTCCCAGGATGTCTCAGTCTAGTGTCTTCCCAGGATGTCTCAGTCTAATGTCTGTCCAGGATGTCTCACAGTCTAGTTTCTGTCCAGGATGTCTCTCAGTCTAGTGTCTTCCCGGGATGTCTCAGTCTAGTGTCTTCCCAGGATGTCTCAGTCTAGTGTCTGTCCAGGATGTCTCACAGTCTAGTTTCTGTCCAGGATGTCTATCAGTCTAGTGTCTGTCCAGGATGTCTCACAGTCTAGTTTCTGTCCAGGATGTCTCAGTCTAGTTTCTGCCCAGGATGTCTCACAGTCTAGTTTCTTCCCAGGATGTCTCACAGACTAGTGTCTGTCCAGGATGTCTCACAGTCTAGTTTCTGCCTAGGATGTCTCACAGACTAGTGTCTGTCCAGGATGTCTCACAGTCTAGTGTCTGTCCAGGATGTCTCACAGACTAGTGTCTGTCCAGGATGTCTCACAGTCTAGTGTCTGTCGAGGATGTCTCACAGTCTAGTGTCTGTCCAGGATGTTTCACAGTCTAGTGTCTGTCGAGGATGTCTCACAGTCTAATGTCTGTCCAGGATGTCTCACAGACAAGTGTCTGTCTAGGATGTCTCACAGTCTAGTGTCTGTTCATGATATCTCACAGACTAGTGTCTGTCCAGGATCTCTCACAGTCTAGTGTCTGCCCAGGATGTCTCACAGACTAGTGTCTGTCCAGGATGTCTCACAGTCTAGTGTCTGTCCAGGATGTCTCACAAACTGGTGTCTACCCGGGATCTCTCACATACTTGTGTCTGCCTAGGATCTCTCACAGACAAGTGTCTGCCCAGGATGCCTCACAGATATGTGTCTTCACCTGATGTCTCACAGTCTATTGTCTGTCCAGGATCCCTCACAGACTAGTGTCTGTCCAGGATCTCTCACAGACTAGTGTCTGCCTAGGATCTCTCACAGACTAGTGTCTGCTCAGGATCCCTCACAGACTAGTGTCTGCCCAGGATCTCTCACAGACAAGTGTCTGCCCAGGATGCCTCACAGACATGTGTCTTCACCTGATGTCTCACAGTCTATTGTCTGCCCAGGATCCCTTACAGACTAGTGTCTGCCCAGGATCTCTCACAGACTAATGTATGTCCAAGATGTCTCACAGTCTAGTGTCTGTCCAGGATGTCTCACAGTCTAGTTTCTGCCCAGGATGTCTCAGTCTAGTGTCTGTCCAGGATGTCCCACAGTCTAGTGTCTGTCCAGGATGTCTCACAGTCTAGTGTCTGCCCAGGATGTCTTAGTCTGGTGTCTGCTCAGGATGTCCCACAGTCTAGTGTCTGTCCAGGATGTCTCACAGTCTAGTTTCTGCCCAGGATGTCTCAGTCTAGTGTCTGTCCAGGATTTCTCACAGTCTAGTTTCTGACCAGGATGTCTCACAGTCTAGTTTCTGCCCAGGATGTCTCACAGACTAGTGTCTGTCCAGGATGTCTCACAGTCTAGTGTCTTTCCAGGATGTCTCACAGTCTAGTGTCTGCCGAGGATGTCCCACAGTCTAGTGTCTGTCCAGCATGTCTCACAGTCTAGTGTCTGCCCTGGATGTCTCAGTCTAGTGTCTGCCCAGGATGTCCCACAGTCTAATGTCTGTCCAGGATGTCTCACAGACTAGTTTCTGCCCAGGATATCTCACAGTCTAGTTTCTGCCCAGGATGTCTCACAGACTAGTGTCTGTCCAGGATGTCTCACAGTCTAGTGTCTTCCCAGGATGTCTCACAGACTAGTGTCTTCCTAGGATGTCTCAGTCTATTGTCTGTCCAGGATGTCTCACAGTCTAGTTTCTGGCCAGGATGTCTCACAGTCTAGTTTCTGCCCAGGATGTCTCACAGACTAGTGTCTGTCCAGGATGTCTCACAGACTAGTGTCTGTCCAGGATGTCTCACAGACTAGTGTCTGTCCAGGATGTCTCACAGACTAGTGTCTGTCCAGGATGTTCCATAGACTTGTATCTGTCCAGGATTCTCACAGACTAGTGTCTGCGCAGGATGTCCCAGAGACTAGTTTCTGCCCAGGATCTCTCAGTCTAGTGTCTTCCCAGGATGTCGCAGTTTAGTGTCTGTCCAGGATGGCTCAGTCTATTGTATGCCCAGGATGCCCTATCTGGTTCAAAATAAAGGTCTCGATCAGGATAAATGCCGGAGTCGACGTAGCCAAATGGTTTAACACGCTCGCGCTTAAACTTTCTCTGGAGACCAGGGCTGGGGGTTCGTTCGGTAAACCGGTCAGCTGGACTCAAATGTTGACTTCTCCTCTTTGACTTGGGCATTTAAATATTGACTTCTCCTCCTTGACTTGGGCATTTAAATGTTGACTTCTCCTCCTTGACTTGGGCATTTAAATGTTGACTTCTCCTCCTTGACTTGGGCATTTAAATGTTGACTTCTCCTCCTTGACTTGGGCATTTAAATGTTGACTTCTTCTCCTTGACTTGGGCATTTAAATGTTGACTTCTCCTCCTTGACTTGGGCATTTAAATGTTGACTTCTCCTCCTTGGCTTGGGCATTTAAATGTTGACTTCTCCTCCTTCACTTGGGCATTTAAATGTTGACTTCTCCTCCTTGACTTGGGCATTTAAATGTTGACTTCTCCTCCTTCACTTGGGCATTTAAATGTTGACTTCTCCTCCTTCACTTGGGCATTTAAATGTTGACTTCTCCTCCTTCACTTGGGCATTTAAATGTTGACTTCTCCTCCTTCACTTGGGCATTTAAATGTTGACTTCTCCTCCTTCACTTGGGTATTTAAATGTTGACTTCTCCTCCTTGACTTGGGCATTTAAATGCTGACTTCTCCTCCTTGACTTGGGCATTTAAATGCTGACTTCTCCTCCTTGACTTGGGCATTTAATTGTTGACTTCTCCTCCTTGACTTGGGCATTTAAATGTTGACTTCTCCTCCTTGACTTGGGCATTTAAATGTTGACTTCTCCTCCTTGACTTGGGCATTTAAATGTTGATTTCTCCTCCTTGACTTGGGCATTTAAATGTTGACTTCTCCTCCTTCACTTGGGCATTTAAATGTTGACTTCTCCTCCTTGACTTGGGCATTTAAATGTTGACTTCTCCTCCTTCACTTGGGCATTTAAATGTTGACTTCTCCTCCTTGACTTGGGAATTTAAATTTTGAATTCTCCTCTTTGACTTGGGAATTTAAATGTTGACTTCTCCTCCTTGACTTGGGCATTTAAATGTTGACTTCTCCTCCTTCACTTGGACATTTAAATGTTGACTTCTCCTCCTTGACTTGGAGACTTGAATGTTGACTTCTCCTCCTTGAATTGGAGACTTAAATTTTGACTTCTCCTCCTTGACTTGGAGACTTAAATGTTGACTTCTCCTCCTTGACTTGGGAATTTAAATGTTGACTTCTCCTCCTTGACTTGGAGACTTGAATGTTGATTTCTCCTCCTTGACTTGGAGACTTGAATGTTGACTTCTCCTCCTTGAGTTGGGCATTTAAATGTTGACTTCTCCTCCTTGACTTGGGCATTTAAATGTTGACTTCTCCTCCTTGACTTGGAGACTTAAATGTTGACTTCTCCTCCTTGACTTGGAGACTTAAATGTTGACTTCTCCTCCTTGACTTGGAGACTTGAATGATGACTTCTCCTCCTTGACTTGGAGACTTAAATTTTGACTTCTCCTCCTTGACTTGGAGACTTAAATGTTGACTTCTCCTCCTTGACTTGGGCATTTAAATGTTGACTTCTCCTCCTTCACTTGGGCATTAAAATGTTGACTTCTCCTCCTTCACTTGGGCATTTAAATGTTGACTTCTCCTCCTTGACTTGGAGACTTGAATGTTGACTTCTCCTTCTTGACTTGGGGACTTAAATGTTGACTTCTCCTGCTCGACTTGGGAGGCGTTAATTACAAGTACCACAGAAGTCCAAGTAGGTCCATCTGTTGGCGAGAGACACTGGTAACAGGGAAAGCTAACTCTCACGCAAATATCAATCCAGTTCACTCCACAGTAGCAGCCCGTTTGTGGACTATGCGAGCCAAAGAAACAAAAAATAAACAGTATAAACCCCGATCGTGATAAGTCAACTCCTGAGCTTCATGTTGAAACTGCTAGTCCACTGGAGCCGTTATTTGCTTTGCTCTTGTTGCACTGCCGGCGTCTGTAATGAAGGGGCAGCGAACGCGATTCGTAATCCCCCATAACACATTCGAAATCAGCTGCAGTCGATTTGGAAGCAAAACGCACGGTGTTGAATTTTAAGAATGGAATGAGTGTTGGTAGTTCAGAACGACAGGGCAAACTAGTGAACGTAAACTTGCTATGTAACTCACGAACAGCCAACAAATACTGGGGTTGATTGCGAAATTATGTAAAGGATATGCAACTAACTTGTATATGATATAAAACTCTACAGTCTGACGAGATGCAGGGAGATATGCCATCCCATTCTTCTCTTTCTTTCGTTCCCTTGAAATTTCTTTTTTAGTTCACTCTGTGGTTCATATAGTTTATCTTTCACTGTTATTTCTCTAGGCCAGAAGGTTTGCCTAGATATGATGTATTTTTGGCAGTCTTGGAGTATGGATCAGCTGTTTGCGGCGCCATTCCACATATGAACATAGCTTATTCATCAATCTTGAATTTTGTATACACGTGGTTGCGTAATCTATTGTGTCCTGTTCTGAGGCGAAGAATATGATTTATTCTTTTCTGTCTTCTGCAGGTTTTGGTGGCTTTATGATTGATTCTATCATCCTTTTCTTTTGGTGGTATGTAACGGGCACATCAGGTTGTTCTTCTTTTGCTTTTTCCATAGCTAATCGATCAGCTCTCTCGTTTCCGGGTACTCCACAGTGAGATGGTATCCATTTTTTGATGACTTTACGCTGACTGCTAAGTTCAGAAAGTAGTGTCCTTAGTACTGGCAATTTCCCAGACAGGAAGGCCTCGAGTACTGATTTGGCATCTGTCAATAGCACCACAGGTTGTGTACCATGTTTGGTATTTAGTAATTTCTCTGTTGCTATCTTGATTGCCTCAATTTCAGCATCATAGTTATGGCAGTACTTTCCTGTTCGAACTCTGGCCGTGTCCCTAGTATTATTTGGGTATTCTATGTACACTCCTGTTCCTCCATTTCGAACAGCATTTTGTGCTGAGCCATCTGTGTAGTATCGGATCCAGAAGTCATGTGGGTATTCTTCATGAAGGAAGCTGAGAGTGGCTGTTCTGCGTTGTACAATGTTCTGTTCTTCCTTGTCAAATAATCCTCTCACTGTTGTCTTGATTTGTAGTGATAGTCTATGTTCCGCTTTCCGTGGAGTTTTCTCTGGAGTAGTTTTCAGGGGGATATCAAAGGTGGGCAGATCGGTGGTTTTTCTGCAGAGTCGTTTGGCCTGGTGGATAAAACTACTTCTTTTCAACAGCCAAAGTTTTCAAATCTGTTCTTCATTGGGTGGCATAGCATGCTGAGGAACCTTTCTGCTTGTATCTCTGCGCTTGTGGGACCAGGTGGAGAAGGCGGAGGAACTGATTGAGAACCAATATGTGGAAAGAATGAGATTGGGGGATCGGCAGGGGTTCTAGAAGAATCTCAAAACTGAGAGGGAAGACCAGGAGAACTTTAATCAGATAGCGGTGGAAACAATTAGTAGTATGACTCTTCGCTGGCTGTTGAACGAGGGGACTGAGCACGTATGGGAATGTCCTGAGTACAGTGATGTCGGTTCTAAACTCAACTCAACTCAACTCAACTCAACTCAACTCAACTCAACTCAACTCAACTTTCTGCGCTCTCTCGGTGCTTGTGGCCCCCCTCCCCGTCTTCTCCATCTCCACTATAGGGGTTGATCTCATAATCCTGTGGTGACTCTAAGTGCTTGGATTTGCACCTTGTCAAGCTCTTTGTATTGTGGTTTTCGATGCTAAACACCGCCCAGTTGACCCGTATTCCAGGCGTGGTCGTATGCTCTGTTGATACACTTTGCAAAGTATTTTCCCACTGGCTCCCTATGTGGTTCCACTTAGTTTTCTCAGAATGGCTATTTTCCTTCTGGCTTTTGCTATTACTTTGTTGATGTGCTTTCTCCAAGTCAAGTATTTTATGAAAACAAACGCATGGAGGTCTGCATCCAAATCGCTCGCAGCTGTGTTACGAGCACTGGATACGTAATTGCGAACTACGTCCATGACACCTTCGCCACATAGCCGGTTATAGTGCTCTACTAATCCCTATTTTTACCTTTCGCTCACCTGAGCGTCTCCCTCCTTAGCGTGTGGCCCCCCACCGGGAGGCTTCGTTCTGGCGTTATTGTCCTCAAGTTCAGTGACCTCCTGAACCACCACACGTCCGGTTAATTCCGTCCACTGATAGTTGCTCAAAGACATTTCAGCCGTACAAAGATACAGGTAAGTAACTTTTATGTTTTCATGTAGTGTTTTTCGTGTAGTGTGTCGGTATATGTTTGTTTGTTCTGTGCTGACGAAGGCTTTGGCCTCGACGTCCATTTTGTTTCTTGTAATCGTGTTCTAGTAAAGCTCACAATCTACTTCTCGTTTTTTTCTTTTCTTTTTTTTTTTTTTTTTTTTTTTGGTGATTAATTAATGGCCGTTCTCCAAGTCAGCCTGTTATTAAATGGTACTCCAAGGTATGTTGGTTCTTTATCTTTTCTTAGGCGTATTCCATTTATCTGGATGATGCCTGTCTTTTGTTTTGGAGAGAGAGTAAATAGAGTGGTGCTGGACTGTCAGTGTTTATGCTGGCACACCATTTATTTGCCCATGCAACAAATGCATCTACAGCTCTTTTTAGCGATGTGGTGACCACTGATGCACGTTCATTTGTGCTCCCTATAACCAGGTCATTAGCGTACATTGATACTTTAATTCCATGTGGTAGATTAGCAACAAGATCATTGATGGAGATTAAAACAAGTGTGTGGGACAAGACTTCGCCCTGGAAAACACCGTGACGCAGTAGTACTTTCTTGCTCTTGAGTCCGTCTATCTGTTCTCGGGCTCTTCTGTTGTGCAAGTATGCCTTCACCCATTTGTACATTCTTCCACTGACTTTACAGTTTCTTAGTTTCTTCATCAGACCTTCTTTCCAGAATTTGTTAAAGGTTTTCTTCAGATTTATCCATACCGCAATTCTTCTCTTGGAATGCATCCTCAATTTCTTGGGAGAGGTAGGTTGACTGATCTTCTGTAGAATAGCACTGCCTAAAGCCAGCATGATGTTGTACAAGGATGTTTTCACTTTCAATGTGCCACTGCAGTCTGTGATTGATAATGCGTTCCATTATTTTTTAGAGACAGCTGGTGAGGCTAATTGGTCTGTAGGTAGATTCACTGGAACTGTCTTTCCCCGATTTTAGGATATATATATATATATATATATATATATATATATATATATATATATATATATATATATATATATATATATATATATATATCTTCTTCTTCTTCTTCTTCTTCAGCGTTCCGAGCCATTGAGGTTCTTTGCTGCAAATACAATCCGTCTCCATTCGTCTCTCTGGTGGACCTTCTTTTGCCAGTCGTTGATTCCAAGTGCTTGTAGGTCTGTACATGTATTATCTCTCCACCGCCTTCTTGGTCTACCTCGGGGTCTACGGTCATTTATTTCCTGAGTGTAAGCGAGTTATATATATATATATATATATGCCGGCTGCCTGGCCGGGGGGTTAGAAGCTTTCTCCGTTAATCCCGAATACTCTCGTGGTCGACGTGAGCGGACGAGAATTAGAAGTGGTTCGAGTCACGCTAGTGACTTATGAGAGTATGCAGCCGGTCGCTCACAAAGTCGTGGCGTGCTGATGAGCGTAATCTAGCCTAGGAATCAACATACAGCTGAAAGATGCTGGTGTTGACCGCAATATCCTGAAACAGGATGGAAATGCGGGAAAAAAAAAAATATATAATATATTGCTTCTCTCCAGGCTTGTGGAACACTTCCTAAAGTCCATATGTTATTGAAGATCTGCAATAGCTTTGTTTTTGTCAATGTACCTAGGTCTTTGGTCATTTCATTGGAGATAACCGTCGGCTCCTGGTGACGTTCTCATTTTCAGTTTTGATATTGCTAGCTCCAGTTCGCTGATTGTGATTGGACCCTCCAACAAGTCATGTACTATTTAATTCTGTCTTGTATGTTGCCATTTATGTCGATCCTTTTATTGTTTCTCTAGACTAATTTCGAAGTTGTTTTCTTCTGCAAATGAGTCCGCAAAATTGTCAGCTGCTTGCTTTCCTGTTAAGATGTTTCCGTCTTTACGTAGTGTAATTTTTTAGTTTCTCCCTGTGCCCTCATCGTTAAGTTGTTTAACTAGCTCCCACTCCTTTCTCGTGTCTCTATATTCTCCTGCCAGCTTTCCCGTCTAGCCCGCAGCTTGGCTCTTTATAATTTGGCTTACATGCTGATATTTATTGTGGAATATCAATATTGATATTGCACATTAGGAGCAAGTAGCCACTGAACGAGTTGCATGGAGGGCAAAGATCAGAAATGGAATAAAGACAAAAAAGAAAATGATTGCAGACAGGTCACACACCGAGCGTGAGAGACGTAAGATGGTGCATGATGGTGGCAATGACCATGTTTTCACATGCATCCATTGTGAACGAACATGTACAGCACGAATTGGTCTGATCAGTCACATTCGCCACCGCCATGTGTTGTAGTTATTATGCCGTTTTGAATCACAATGTAACAAACTACTGTCTGTCAAGTTGGCAAGGTGCCAATGAATTTATTGTGGTGCTCTTTGCTGGGTTTGACCTATGTTTGCTTTCTATATTTTTTCACATCATTATGCAACTGTTCCAATTCACTACGCCAGTACGGTTGATATTGTTTATGTGCTTCTCTTGACACTGTTTCTCGTGCTGCCTGTAGTATGTTTTTCTCGAACTCTTCAACTACTCTATTTATTATAACTTTGTCCGTCTTTAGATTTCTAACCAGTAAGCTGGTGCAATGCTTATATAAGGGGCGTTCATTTGAAATCCGTTCGTGCCGCACCGCGCGTAATTGCGTACGTTGAACATCATCATGCATAGTCATGTGATAAGTACTGACCAATGAATACAAGAGCACGTTCTTATTGTCCCATGATGCATAGGTTCGGTTTCTGACCGTTGAGAAAATGGCCGGGTTGATCCATAATCCATCCAAGGAAACTCAAAGAGCGGTGATTAAGTTTCTTTCATTTGAAGGATGTCGACCAGTGGACATTCATCGAAGAATGCAGGCAGCGTACGATAACAAATATATGTCGAAGACAACAGTGACAGACTGTACACGAATGTTTCGGAAAGGACATCAGTTCACGACAGATTTTCGACAACCGTGCCAAGCGCATATTGTTGCAACAGAAAAAAACTCGCCAAAATTGATGCAGCAGTAGAGATGAACCGTTGTCGAAGCATACGTTCGCTAGCGAAAGAATTTGATGTGTCAATTGGGACAATTCAAAAGGTCGTTCGTAAGAAACTGCAATATCGGAAAGTGTGTTCACAGTGGGTACCACGAATGTTGACCGACCACCAAAAAGAGGCACGCATGGGATGGCGTTTGAACCACTTGCTGCGTTACAGAGTGGAGGGTGGTGCATTTCTCTTTCGCATAGTAGCAGGTGATGAATCATGGTGCCACCGCTTTGAGCCGAACAGCAAAAGAGAGAACATGCATTGGAAACATGCTGGATCACCAAAAGCCAAAAAATTCAAGTTACAGGTTTTCGCTGGTAAGGTTATGCTGGGCGCATTTGTTTTTTTGTTTTTTTTTACAATGAAGGGCTATTGTTGGCCGACT
Source organism: Cepaea hortensis (assembly GCA_963921405.1). Lineage (NCBI taxonomy): Eukaryota > Metazoa > Mollusca > Gastropoda > Stylommatophora > Helicidae > Cepaea > Cepaea hortensis. Next base: position 94,347,852 of record OY992891.1, read on the forward strand.
TTAAAGAACCTGGTGTCAACATCAACTCTACCCACTACTTGCAAACACTAAACAAGCTGCAATAAGCCATCAAGAATAAACGACCCGCATGCTTTCTCACGATGTGATTTTGTTGCACGATAATGCTCGTCCGCATGTCGCAAGGATTGTGCAGGAAGCATTACCAAGGAAGAAGTGGGAAATTCTATAACATCCAGCATATAGTCCTGATTTGTCACCATATGATTTTCATTTGTTCGGATCTCTAAAAATAGCTCTGAAGGGGCAACGATTTCACACAGATGCAGACACAATGAGCACGATAAACACTTGGTTCAGTGAGCAATCACAATCCTTTTTTGCGGACGGCATTCGCCGCCTACCTAAGCAATGAGATGCTTGCCTGAATGCCTACGGGAACTTCTTCTGACCAACCCATGGTGCATAATTCATTAAAAATGAATGCTTTGTTTAATTCTACCACACCTGTTAATGTTTCTTTCATGCTTTTGTAATAAAGCCATTGGAACGGGGTTTCAAATGAACGTCCCTAATATACTGCCCAGTCTGCTTTCTTGTAGTTCCAGGGGGTGCTGCTTTCACTTACAATATAATTTTCTACAGTTATAAAGACAGGCGACGAGCAGCTGGCCGAGTAGAATGCCGGATTTTCCTTCAGGTTCGAATCCTCGGTAAGGTGTGGATTATTTTCTATCGAAATCAAAATGAAAACCCTAACATGTACAGTTCACGAGAACTGCACTAGCCAGGCGGCCTTAATTCCTCAGACTCAAGACTCCCCTGCCATACACCACAAAGTACTATATAGGCAGTTAACGACAGTTTGACAGTGACAGAAAGACTGGCCGATGGTCACCGCTACCAGGTTGTTTCCCAACAATTCGTGCGATGTTCCACTCCAGGTCTGGTGTAGTTGTAGTGTGCCATGATCTCGAGTAGAAGGTATGTGGGTCAGACGGCTTGTTAATCATGATGAATCTATTCTTATCCTTCCAGTGTCTCTCCTCTCTGGTCAATGTGATCATAGCCCCAGCTCTGCGAATGGCTGTTGAAATCGCCACACACAATCATTTTAATTTTCCTTTCATAGTTGTGTGTCCAAAGCCTATGGGCGATCACTTTGACAGTAGTAATTGATCAGATGTAGATATATACTGTCTGTCTTAAGTTTAAGGGTCTGATACTCGGCCCCGTCCATGTAAACTTTAATTTGGGAACCAGTGATGTCGGCCAGATCCTCTGGTGACACTGCAGGCCGTTATGCTCTATCTGTTCTTTCGTACTATACACACGTCACAAAAGGGCCCAGTTCGGCCATGGAACAATCAAGAACACAAAGATACAAGTGGCTTTACCGTGAAGATGGTTCTGTAATGTAACAATGTAGGGCACAAGGAAGCAAGTGGCTTTAACCGGGAAGATGGTTCGGCCATAGAATAATCTAGGACACCAGGAAACAAGTGGCTTTTACCGTGAAGATGGTTCGGCCATTGAATAATCTAGGACACCAGGAAACAAGTGGCTTTTACTGTGAACAGATTCGGCCATGTGACAAGATTTCACCAAACTATGAAACTGCAAACAGAACCGGCATTTAGATGCAGCAGAAACAGTAAAATGCAGAGCCTGCAAGAGATAGATTAGCCCCAACAGCAGAGGCATTGAACACCACTGTGAAAGCGACGCACACAAGACCCTTGCTGAGAAAGTTCCTCCTCACCTGGCAATGCAAGGAATAACAGAGATTCGAAAGAAGAAGAAAGTAGAACAGATAAATTCGTAAATACATATAGCGATATAACATAAACATTCACTCTTTGATATGTATACACATATACATATACATCACCCTTCCGAATGTTCTTTCACAAATACAACATACAAGCATATTCACAGTAAGAACAGATAAGGATATCACGACATTTAGACAGCATACCCCGGTAGCCATTTTCTGTAAACGGGTATTCAACTTTCACTAGCTAAATGTGGACAACCGGTAGACAACTATTGACTGAAGCGTACCTGCGAAAAGAAAATGGTTGAAATCTCAGGCATGTCTGGTATCCTAAACCAAAGTTGCTAAAAGGTCATATACTTAATTTACAAAACTAAAATACATTCGTATAATGTAACTGTTGTTAGGTCAGTTTACAAAGATAGACGATTTCCCACATCAGGACCTGATAATCGTAATGTTTTTGTCACGTCATGTTGTAGTCACCCCATGTTTTGGTCACGTCATGTTTTGGTCACGATAAGAGACGGGTATATGGTGCTTGTCCCATATTTGTAGAGCGATCGGCACCTGGTGGGTGATAAGGTGAGTACCACACCGACCGCCTTTACTTCCCAGACATATCTTAGTACCCACACCGACCGCCTTTACTTCCCAGACATATCCTAGTACCCACACCGACCGCCTTTACTTCCCAGACATATCCTAGTACCCACACCGACCGCCTTTACTTCCCAGACATATCCTAGTACCCACACCGACCGCCTTTACTTCCCAGACATATCCTAGTACCCACACCGACCGCCTTTACTTCCCAGACATATCCTAGTACCCACACCAGGCCGGCTCCATCCCGGAGCCCAGATTTATGTTTTTAAATAAAAATCCGTATTGATACAGATTCGAACGCGCGAGTACCGGTCCGGCAGGCAAGCCAGCTTGTCTCTGCGGTACCACGAGCTCCAGCATGTTGAATCCCAATATAGTTCTATATATGAATACACTACATCTCAACCTAATATACGCGTTTGCTTCTATATTAGTTGTGTTGTATATGTGGTTATTACTAAAGTGCTTGTGTTCTACATGGTATTGCTTATTTTATGGCTGTGTTGTATATGTGGTTGTTTCTATAGTGGTTGTGTTGTATATGTGGTTGTTTCTATAGTGGTTGTGTTGTATATGTGGATGCTTCTATAGTGGTTGTGTTATATATGTGGTTGTTTCTCTAATGGTTGTGTTGAATATTGTGTTGTTTCTATAGTGGTTGTGTTGTATCTGTGGTTGTTTCTATAGTGGTTGTGTTGCATATTGTGTTGCTTCTATATGTGGTTATTTCTATACTGGTTGTGTTGTATCTGTGGTTGTTTCTATAGTGGTTGTGTTGCATATTGTGTTGCTTCTATATGTGGTTGTTTCTATAGTGGTTGTGTTGTATCTGTGGTTGTTTCTATAGATAGTGGTTGTGTTGCATATTGTGTTGCTTCTATATGTTGTTGTTTCTATAGTGGTTGTGTTGTATATTGTGTTGCTTCTATTGTGGTTGTTTCTATAATAGTTGTGTTGTATATGTGATTGTTTCTATAGTGGTTGTGTTGTATATTGTGTTGCTTCTATATGTGGTTGTTTCTATAATGGTTGTGTTGTATATGTGGTTGTTTCTATAGTGGTTGTGTTGTATATTGTGTTGCTTCTATAGTGGTTGTGTTGTATATGTGGTTGTTACTATAGTGGTTGTGTTGTATATGTGGTTGTTTCTATAGTGGTTGTGTTGCATATGTTTTTGTTTCTATAGTGGTTGTGTTGTATATGTGGTTGTTTCTGTAGTGGTTGTGTTGTGTATGTGGTTGTTTCTATAGTGGTATTGTTGTATATGTGGTTGTTTTTATAGTGGTTGTGTTGCATATTGTGTTGCTTCTATAGTGGTTGTGTTGTATATGTGGTTGTTTCTATAGTGGTTGTGTTGTATCTGTGGTTGTTTCTATAGTGGTTGTGTTGCATATTGTGTTACTTCTATAGTGGCTGTGTTGTATATGTGGTTGTTTTTATAGTGGTTCTGTTTTATATGTGGTTGTTTTTATAGTGGTTGTGTTGTATATGTGGGTGTTTCTATAGGAATTGTGTTGTATATGTGGTTATTTCTATAGGAGTTGTGTTGCATATTGTATTGCTTCTATAGTGGTTGTGTTATATATGTGGTTGTTTCTATAGTGGTTGTGTTGTATATGTGGTTGTTTCTATAGTGGTTGTGTTGTATATGTGGTTGTTTCTATAGTGGTTGCGTTTTATATGTGGTTGTTTCTAAAGTGGTTGTGTTGTATATGTGGTTACTACTAAAGTGCTTGTGTTGTACATGGTATTGCTTCTTTAAATAGTGGTTGTGTTGAATATGTGGTTGTTTCTATAGCGGTTGTGTTGTATGTGGTTGTTTCTATAGTGATTGTGTTGTATATGTGGTTGTTTTTATAGCGGTTGTGTTGTATATGTGGTTGTTTCTATAGTGGTTGTGTTGTATATGTGGTTGTTTCTATAATGGTTGTATTTTATATGTGGTTGTTTCTATAGTGGTTGTTTGTATATGTGGTTTCTTCTATATGTGGTTGTTTCTATACTGGTGGTGTTGTATATGTGGTTGTTTCTATAGTGGTTGTGTTGAATATGTGGTTGTTTCTATAGCGGTTGTGTTGTATGTGGTTGTTTCTATAGTGATTGTGTTGTATATGTGGTTGTTTTTATAGCGGTTGTGTTGTATATGTGGTTGTTTCTATAGTGGTTGTGTTGTATATGTGGTTGTTTCTATAATGGTTGTATTTTATATGTGGTTGTTTCTATAGTGGTTGTTTGTATATGTGGTTTCTTCTATATGTGGTTGTTTCTATACTGGTGGTGTTGTATATGTGGTTGTTTCTATAGTGGTTGTGTTGTATATGTGGTTGCTTCTATAGTGGTTGTGTTATATATGTGGTTGTTTCTCTAATGGTTGTGTTGAATATTGTGTTGTTTCTATAGTGGTTGTGTTGCATATTGTGTTGCTTCTATATGTGGTTGTTTCTATAGTGGTTGTGTGGTATCTGTGGTTGTTTCTATAGTGGTTGTGTTGCATATTGTGTTGCTTCTAATTGTGGTTGTTTCTATAGTGGTTGTGTTGTATCTGTGGTTGTTTCTATAGTGGTTGTGTTGCATATTGTGTTGCTTCTATATGTTGTTGTTTCTATAGTAGTTGTGTTGTATATTGTGTTGCTTCTATTGTGGTTGTTTCTATAGTGGTTGTGTTGTATATGTGGTTGTTTCTATAGTGGTTGTGTTGTATATGTGGTTGTTTTTATAGTGGTTGTGTTGCATATTGTGTTACTTCTATAGTGGTTGTGTTGCATATTGTGTTGCTTCTATAGTGGTTGTGTTGTATCTGTGGTTGTTTCTATAGTGGTTGTGTTGTATCTGTGGTTGTTTCTATAGTGGTTGTGTTGCATATTGTGTTGCTTCTATATGTTGTTGTTTCTATAGTGGTTGTGTTGTATATTGTGTTGCTTCTATATGTGGTTGTTTCTATAATGGTTGTGTTGTATATGTGGTTGTTTTTATAGTGGTTGTGTTGCATATTGTGTTGCTTCTATAGTGGTTGTGTTGTATATGTGGTTGTTTCTATAGTGGTTGTGTTTTATCTGTGGTTGTTTCTATAGTGGTTGTGTTGCATATTGTGTTACTTCTATAGTGGCTGTGTTGTATATGTGGTTGTTTCTATAGTTTTTGTGTTGTATATGTGGTTGTTTTTATAGTGGTTGTGTTGTATATGTCGTTGTTTCTATAGTGGTTGTGTTGTATATTGTGTTGCTTCTATAGTCGTTGTGTTGTATATGTGGTTGTTTCTATAGTGGTTGTGTTGCATATTGTGTTGCTTCTGTAGTGGTTGTGTTGTATATGTGTTTGCTTCTATAGTCATTGTGTTGTATATGGTGTTGAATTTATAGTGGTTATGTTGTATATATTAATGTTATTAATCTCATTAACCATTTAACTAAGCTTCTTCTCAGAATCATAATGAGGAGAACTAGAAAGAAAATAAAAATGGAAATTAGTGAAGAACAATATGGATGTGTAGAAGGAAACGGTACAAACAATGCAATAGAATGGTCAATAAAGAAACAGAAAGACATATATTTGTGCTTCATAGATTATACTAAGGCATTTGATCAAGTAAAACATGATGAACTTGTTTAAATGTTGGAAGATATCAACGTTAATGGGAAAGATTTAAGAATAATAAAGAATATTTACTTAAACCAAGTAGCAGCAATAGAAATTGGAAATAAACAGGGTAGTTACGAACACATAAAGCTAGGAGTACGACAGGGGTGTGTCTTGTCACCAGATCTCTTCTCCCTATGTAGCGAAGTAATAATGAGAGAGATCAAAGAGATGCCAGGAATACTAGTTGGAGGTCATAATATAAATAATATACGCTATGCAGATGGCACAGTATTGTTGGCGTATAATTCAACAGACTTACAACAATTGTTGGACACTGTAGTAACAGAGAGTGCAAGGAAAGGACTCTCCTTGAATATCAAGAAAACAGTAACAATGGTGATATCAAAGAAAATTGTGACACCAAAATGTGACATATTAATAGAAAGGAACATTCTTAACTAAGTGGATAATTTTAGATACCTAGGGACATTTATAACATCAGATGGAAGATGTACAACAGATATTAGGAGCAGAATAGGGCAGGCAAAGGCCGCATTTCAGAAAACGAAGAGTATCTTGTGCAATAGGTCACTATCACTGAGTGTAAGAAAGAGAGTGATGAAATGCTATGTAGAACCAGTTTTGCAGTATGGCAGTGAATCTTGGAATGTAAATGAACAACTTAAGAAGAAATTAGAAACAATAGCGATGTGGTTCCTGAGACGAATGTTCAAAATTCCTTGGACTGCCAGAGTAACTAACAACGACTGCCTGAGACAGACTAATGATACTAGAACATTATATACAACAATAAGGAAGAGACAAACATCTTTCTTCGGTCATGTGATGAGAAGAGAGGCATTGGAGAACATCGTGACAACTGGAAAGATCGAGGGGAAGAGGGGCAGTGGCAGACCAAGAGAAATGATGCTGGATGGATTGAGACAGTGGCATGGAGGAATATCATCAGCAGAGTTGATCCAGAACACCAAAGTCCGAGATCTGAGGAGAGCCATGAACGCCTACGCCAGCTGGCAGGCACTTGATCATGATGATGATAATGATGATGATGATGATGATATGATGATGTGTATATGGGTACTTATATAGTGGTTGTGTTTTATATGTGGTTTCTTCTATAGTGGTTGTGTTGTATATGTGGATCTTTCTATGTTGGTTGTGTTGTATATGTGGTTTCTTCTATAGTGGTTGTGGTGTATATGTGGTTGCTTCTATAGTGGTTGTTTCTATAGTGGTTTGTATATGCTGTTGTTTCAATAGTGGTTGTGTTGTATATGTGATTGTGTTGTAAATGTGGTTGTGTTGTATATGTGGTTGTTTCTATAGTGGTCGTGTTGTATATGGTGTTGCATTTATAGTGGTATCTTGTACATATGGGTACTTCTATAGTGGTTGTTTTGTATATGTGGTTGTTTCTATAGTGGCTGTGTTATATATGTGGTTGTTTCTATAGTGGTTGTGTTATATAAGTGGTTGTTTCTATAGTGGCTGTGTTTTATATGTGGTTGTTTCTATAGTGGATGTGTTTTATATGTGGTTTCTTCTATAGTGGTTGTATTGTATATGTGGTTGCTTCTATAGTGGTTGTGTTGTATATGTGTTTGTTTCTATAGTGGTTGTGTTGTATATTGTGTTGCTTCTATATGTGGTTGTTTCTATAGTGGCTGTGTTATATATGTGGTTGTTTCTATCGTGGCTGTGTTATATATGTGGTTGTTTCTATAGTGGCTGTGTTATATAAGTGGTTGTTTCTATAGTGGCTGTGTTATATATGTGGTTGTTTCTATAGTGGATGTGTTTTATATGTGGTTTCTTCTATAGTGGTTGTATTGTATATGTGGTTGTTTCTATAGTGGTTGTGTTGTATATGTGGTTGTTTCTATAGTGGTTGTGTTGTATATTGTGTTGCTTCTATATTGTGTTGTATATGTGGTTGTTTCTATAGTGGTTGTGTTGTATATGTGGTTGTTTCTATAGTGGTTGTGTTGTATCTGTGGTTGTTTCTATAGTGGCTGTGTTGCATATTGTGTTGCTTCTATAGTGGTTGTATTGTATCTGTGGTTGTTTCCATAGTGGTTGTGTTGCATATTGTGTTGCTTCTATAGTGGCTCTGTTGTATATTTGGTTGTTTCTATAGTGGTTGTGTTGTATATGTGGTTGTTTCTATAGTGGTTGTGTTGTATATGTGGTTGTTTCTATAGTCATTGTGTTGTATATGGTGTTGAATTTATAGTGGTTATGTTGTATATATTAATATGTTATTAATCTCATTAACCATTTAACTAAGCTTCTACTCAGAATCATAATGAGGAGAACTAGAAAGAAAATAAAAATGGAAATTAGTGAAGAACAATATGGATGTGTAGAAGGAAAGGGTACAAACAATGCAATAGAATGGTCAATAAAGAAACAGAAAGACATATATTTGTGCTTCATAGATTATACTAAGGCATTTGATCAAGTAAAACATGATGAACTTGTTTAAATGTTGGAAGATGTCAACGTTAATGGGAAAGATTTAAGAATAATAAAGAATATTTACTTAAACCAAGTAGCAGCAATTAAAATGGGAAATAAAGAGGGTAGTTACGAACAGATAAAGCTAGGAGTACGACAGAGATGTGTCTTTCCCCCAGATTTCTTCTCCCTGTATAGCGAAGTAATAATGAGAGAGATCAAAGAGATGCCAGGAATATTAGTTGGAGTTTATAATATAAATAATATACGCTATGCAGATTACACATTATTGTTGGCGGATAATTCAACAGACTTACAACAATTGTTGGACACTGTAGTAACAGAGAGTGCAAGGAAAGGACTCTCCTTGAATAACAAGAAAACAGTAACAATGGTGATATCAATGAAAATGGTGACACCAAAATGTGATATAGAAATAGAAAGGAAAATTCTTAACCAAGTTGATAATTTTAGATACCTAGGGGCATTTATAACATCAGATGGAAGATGTACAACAGAGATTAGGAGCAGAATAGGGCAGGCAAAGGCCGCATTTCAGAAAATGAAGAGTATCTTGTGCAATAAGTCACTATCACTGAATGTAAGAAAGAGAGTGCTGAAATGCTATGTAGAACCAGTTTTGCTGTATGGCAGTGAATCTTGAAATGTAAATGAACAAATTAAGAAGAAATTAGAAGCAACAGAGATGTGGTTCCTGAGACGAATGTTGCGAATTCCTTGGACTGCCAGAGTAACTAACGACGACTGCCTGAAACAGGCTAATGAAACTAGAACATTATATACAACAATAAGACAGAGACAAACAGCTTTCCTCGGTCATGTGATGAGAAGAGAGGCATTGGAGAACATCGTAACAACTGGAAAGATCGAGGGGAAAAGAGGCAGAGACAGACCAAGAGAAATGATGCTGGATGGATTGAGACAGTGGCATGGAGGAATACCATCATCAGAGTTGATCCAGAACACCAACAACCGAGATCTGAGGAGAGCTGTGAACGCCTACGCCAGCTGGCAGGGCACTTGATGATGATGATGATGATGATGATGATGATGATGATGATGATGATGATGATGATGATGATGATGATATGATGATGTGTATATGGGTACTTATATAGTGGTTGTGTTTTATATGTGGTTTTTTCTATAGTGGTTGTGTTGTATATGTGGTTGTTTCTATGTTGGTTGTGTTGTATATGTGGTTACTTCTATAGAGGTTGTGTGGTATATGTAGTTGCTTTTAAAGTTCTTGTGTTGTATATGTTATCTTCGAGCTAATTCCAGAAGTATAGTTAAGTCTCTACGGGTTGTTTACATACATTTTCTAATACATATTTAACGATTAATTAATTACATTCTGAAAGAAGTTAACTCACAAAGAGAACTCGTTACTCACATCAGAATACCGTCCACATTATTTGGACTTTAACGAGGAAGGGAGAGTTATAGAATGTCGTCACAACGGGGAGGTTGGAGGGGAAGAGGATCAGGGGGGGGGGGGGGGACCAGATATGTGATGCTGGGGAGTTTGACACCCTGGCATGGAGAAACGTCGGCATCCTCGGAAGTGATTCGCCGCTTAAGATAAGAAGGCTGACATGAACCAATTGTCTGCCAGGCAGGGCTGTGTATAAATATAATCACCATCGCCGCACGGCAATTGCAATGTGACTCTTTAATATTTAAGTGAAATGGATACATTATGTAATGTTATCTTATTGTTAATATACTCACAGCAACAGCTACAGGTTCAAGCTTTACTTTCTTTTGCTAATTTTCCAGCATTTCTGGGACACTAGGACTTCCTCTTCCACGGAATGGACAAGCGTATATATAATTTCGGAAATTCCCGTAATGTTTGGGAGTGTATTTTACAGAAAAACGTTCGTCACCATTAAACATGCACGGAAGCCTGGACATTGCACAAGAAATTAGAAAAATCGATTAGAAGCCCTGGAGATGTGGATATGCAGAAGGATATGTCGTATTTCATGGAAACAAAAACAATTAAATAGTGAGGTTCCAGAAAAACGGTATGAAAGGGGGTTGATGAAATAAATAACAAAGAGGCAAGTTAAATATTTCTGCTACTTTAAAAGACATAACACTCTTATAAACACTGTACTGGAGGGCAAGGTTTAAGGCAAGCCAGCAAGAGGTAGACAATGATACAAGTGGAAGACAACATCAAGAGATGGACAAACACTCGAACAGCAATCGGACAGAATGCAGTCAGGTCCAGAGCCAGATAGTGTTGGCGACCCCATCCAGACAACCTGCATTGTGGAGACGGCACCTGATTGTCTGATTGATTGATGAGTGAATTAGATATCGGGCAGTTTCACAACTCGTATAAGTTCCAGGTTAGTTAACTTCTTAGGTTAACTTTTTAAAATGTTGATCCATAAACAGAATTTGTCTAATGTGTTCTGAGTTCGCAATATATTTTTGGGGAATTCCCATAACGTGGATTACAGTCAAATATAGCATGTCGTTGTCAACAAACCCCAACCAATTCCAGGTTGATTTTATAGGCAAGTTTACGTTCTGGAGATCGCCATTGATTTCTGAACGAGAAGCTAACATTATATTCAACTGACCGGTGTGGTTTACATGTTAAAATCATCATCGTCATGTGCCAGGCATAGGCGCTCATGTCTTTCCACAGATCTGGGCCCATAGTTCTCAAGATCAATTCTGTTGCTACACTACAATGGCTACAATAATATTTCTAATAATAATGTAATACTTATAGCTTCAGAATGTCCCAGACACTGTTGATATCGAGATGGAGTATTTGTAAAACGAAAAACTAGTTTACGGTAGAAGTATAAGAATTTCACCTGACATAGACTCACATTACACAAGTCCAGACTGGCGTCAGACGACACCAGGGCTCGACACACTGAGCACATCAAAAAGTAGGCCAGCTAACTTACATCTGTGTACCGGGGCACTCAAGCGTGTCAGCAGGGCCTTGCGGTAGATTTTCTCAGTATGATGCACGCCTTTGAAATGCCGGCCCTGAATGGTTCAAATTGTATTTTGATTTAGCTGCTTATGCCGCCCCCTTACGGTGCCGCCTGATGCGGCCGCCTCTCTGTCTCATAGCACGGCACGGCCCTGCGTGTAAGGCAGTGAGCCAGCCTATCGTTTGGAGGGGCGGTGATTGAGGAGGGAGGGGAGGCATCATCAATCCATAAGTGATGCCGGACAAACCGATGACTTTAAGGACGCCCGGAGATAGGTTTTCTTGTCCAGAGTGAGGGACATGGGGGTGAAGCCGGGTGTTGCCAGGCTTGAACTGTTTCTCAAGGCCATAAGATCTTTGATTAGTTAACACAAAAGTAGTGCAATCAGTTGATCGGAGCTGGCGGCCATGTTCAGGAGGAGATCAGAGCACTTATGAACATGTCTGGAGTGCAATTATGACAACCTTCTCCTCTTGCTCTCTATCTCCCCTCCCTCCAATGTAGCGTAGTTCCTCAACCAACTTACTCCAGGCCCTCCTATACTCAGCTATTCCATGCAACACAGACCATGCCCTTCGCATATTGTACATTTCTGTCTCTCCTTCTCTTCTCCGTGAGTTTTTATGTCTTTCTCTATTTCTGTGTCCTGTGGGCTCCAGACTAAGACTATTTCTAGTTATACAATTCTTGGGTTTTCTCATTGTGTCGCCTATCCAGCGCCTGGGTCCTTTATTAATTTCTTGGTTCACTGGTATTTGTCTTGTTCTCTCCTCATTGGTGATTTTATCGTACCATTTTATTACTTCTATTTTGCAAAGACATCTTTAGTGAATGTTTGTAAGTGTATTTGTAATCGTTTTCCTTGTTCCCCATATACAATAGTACTGATTCAACGTTAGAATTAATTATTCTCAATTGTGTGCTAAATGTAATTTCTATCGACTTTCACAGATTAGTCTTTCGTGACAGCATGTTCGAGTTCTCCTTAGTTCCCCATCACCTGTTGTTTCCAGTGGTATCGCCCATGGCGTGTGCTAGCTTTTTGTTTCTTATGATTGATGGTCTATTCACCTTTCATATTAATGATAGTCGATACACCTTTCTTTCCATCTTCCCATTGGTTTTGATTTTAGCTAACCGTTCTCTCTAGATATTTATATTAAATGGTATGCCTCTCTCTCTCTCTCTCTCTCTCTCTCTCTCTCTCTCTCTCTCTCTCTCTCTCTCTCTCTCTCTCTCTCTCGCTCTCAATCTCTCTCTTCTTTCTCTATCACCTCCTTTCGTCCGCCTATCAATGTATCTGTCTGTCTCTGTCTCTCATTCTTCTCTCTCAACCTCCCTCTCTCGAAGACAGTTACAAACAATGCTCACAATTCAAAACAAAATCCCTCTCGTTTCGTTAATATTGCTATGCTTGTTTATTTATTTATTTTTCACATATCCTTTACAGGACATCGCTGTCAACATCAGCATCTTTCCGCTGATAAGTAAATTTGTTTTTCCTCACTTAATTACCTTCTACATTTAATACAGTTCAATTAAAAAAGGCAACTCAATGACAAAGCAAACAGCCTGAACAAACGACAATCGAAACTAAAATAGAATAATCAACAAGTGTGCATATGTAGGCGTAAAGTGGTCCAATGCATGGAATCGTTGCTTGAAAGGGAGACCATTGAAAAAATTGTGCCGATAACGCTAGTCAACAATCTAAATGTACCGGATATGAAAATATCTGATCTTAACTAATTTTGGTGTGCTGAAAACGAAAATTACATTAAAAATGTTGATTGGTTATAGTTTTCAAGATATATGCTATCAGTTTATTTAATTGCGGTAATATATATATATATATATATATATATATATATATATATATATATATATATATATATATATATATATATATATATATATATATATATATGACTCAGCATCATTGGTCACTTTGTGGTGACTTAAAAGTGGTCGCTCTTTTGCTTAGACTGCAGGGTGGATAAACCAAGTACTGTTGCTTTCTCTGTGAGTGGGATAGCCGTGCACGAATTGACCATTACATTAGAAGGCATTTGGGCAACCAGGCGGTCATTGCAGCCTGGCTGTAAGAACGTTGAGAACCCAGCACTTGTCGAAACCGGCAAGATTTTGTTGCCACCCTTGCACATTAAGCTGGGTCTCATGAAAAACTTTTCAAGGCAATGCAGAAAACAGATGAGACTTTCAAATACCTCAGCAGAAAATTTCCAAGACTGGGTGAAGCTAAAATAAGAGAGGGAGTTTTTGTTGGTCGGCGAATTCGAAAACTTCTTCATGATGATGAGCGTCTTTGCGTGTTGCATGGGAAGGAAAATATAGCATGGCTAGCATTGAAGTCGGTGGTGGAAAACTTTCTTGGAAACAACAGATCTGATAATCACAATGAATTTGTATAAAATCCCCTTCTGAATTATAAGAGTCTTCTCTGCAACATGTCTTTAAACATTCATTTTCTGTATTCTCATCTGGATTTATTTACGTCAAACTGGAGCTGTCAGTGATAAGCACGGTGAACAATTTCACCAGGACATTGCTGCTATGGAGACAAGGTATCGAGGCAATTGGGGCCTTTCAATGATTGCAGATTACTGTTGGACTGTGACAAGAGACACCTCATTGATTGATTACAAGAAGCAAGCAAAGAGAGCTCGAACAGCCACTGAATAATGACGGAATAGGTTCAAATTTGCCTGTGAAAAACATTATATGTGAATTGAAAATAATGTTTTTATTTTAAATATCAAGTTGTGTTGAAATATCAATTAATTGAGTATTTAACCACAATAGTTGTAGTGCTAAAGTAGAAAGACTAACTATTCACCCCAGATAATTAAACAAGCATACATTATTTGTGTTACTCTAATTCATCATTTTAAAACAAAACAGATCCAATTGGTGAATTTCATTATGATATTTGAAATCAACATGTCAAAATCAATAAGAAATGGTGGATTTAAATTCTGATACAAATAACGTTTGAAAATGTGTTGACTAGTGTAATTCAAAGAACATGTGAAATAGTTAATGAATTTTGTTCTGTCGAACTTATACAGGAGTACGACAGAAAAAAAAATACACACACACATAAATTATGACTGCAATAATAAAAAAATAAGTAATAAAAAAGTTAGTTGCATATCCTTTGTAGGACTTTTCAGTCAACCTCAGTATTTTGTGGCTGTTAATGTGATTTCTTGGCAAGTTTACGTTCAAAAGTTTGCCATTTCTTTCTGAACAACTGGGGCTCATACCATTGTATGAACACCAACGCAACGTGGTCTGCTGCCAAATCGCCCACAGCTGTATTTCAACCGCTTTATAAGTGATTAAGAATGTCGCTTGTAACCCCATTGCCACAGAAAAACTGAGATGCTCTTCGGATTTAAAAAAAAAAAACAACACACATATATATACAGCCGGACGTCTTCATCAACGAAATAATAAAACGAAGCAATAAAAGTATTTAGAAACATGAGCAATACAAATTAGTGTCCAAAACTTGAGACGAAAAACTTAAAATGTGAAAAATAGAGAAATAAGTACACACAATCCCAGAGTAATTTATAATGATTGCCTGGAAGAGGCTAATGGAACTAGAACATAATATAGACAAACTGCTTTCTTTGGTCATGTGATGAGAAGAGAGGCATTGGAGAACATCGTGGCAACTGGAAAGTTCACTGGGGAAAGAGACAGAGGCAGACCAAACCAAGAGAAATGATGCTGGATAGACTGCGACGATGGCATGGAGGTATATCATTAGCAGAGTTGATCCAGAACACCAAAGACGGAGTTCTTTGGAGAGACAGACACGCCTAATCCAGCTGGCAGGACACTTGATGATGAGAACATCTTATTGATAGCAATAATAATAATAATAATAATAATAATAATAATAATAATAATAATAATAATAATAGCTATAGTGAATGTAAAAAGTGAGAAAATTGGCATTGGCGTAAATAATTGTAAAAAAAGAAATAATGGTAATACCAAAGAAATTAATCATGACTAAATGTACAATTAAAATCAGAAGTGTTAATTTAGGGCACACACGGAAATTCAAGTAGATAGACATATGGATAACTTCAGATGGAATTTGTATCACTGCGATAAAGAACATACAAGGGCAAGCAGACACTATATTTTACTGAATGAACAAACTCTAATGCAACAAAATTCAAATTGTTGGAGGTTGAAAAAAAGAGTATTGCACGTAACATGTGAATTCAAATGGAAACCTAACATATGTGTATGTGATTCCCCCCCCCCTTTGTGGTTCTCTTTTTTTGGGGGGGGGGCGGGGGCGGGGTGGTGGGGGTAAATATATTCTGAAAAAATAAAGAACAAATGTATCATTTTTCGACGTAGTCACAACTGCGTTCAATGCAACTCCTCCAGTGCCGATAAAGTGCTTGGATTGCTGTACAAAAATAAATTAACTTGGTCACTACTTGTCACAGAAGTCACGCCGTTTTGAAACTTCCTACTCCACTCCTACACTTGCTGGACTGACAGGCATGCATCACCATACTGGCCCTTCATTCGCTGGTGAATGTCTATAGGTTTCACCCTTCACTGGTAAAAGGAAATGGATAACAGAACGCTGCTCTCCTTTGGTGTATATCAAAAGTGGGACAGCCATCTTTAAACTGTCATTATAACGTTGCCGTGTTCTTCTGAACCGTGATGTCACATGCTTAACACTCTTGACATCATTAACAACAATATTGACAGGTTACAAGACAATGGCATGGATACTGTAATTTATATCCCACATTTAAGTTTTCATTTGAAACCCGCTAGTAGAACCAGTTTTAACACACGGCTGACAATGTGCCAGCACATTACAACGCTCCCTACAATCTCTGCAATCAGCAAACACGACAAAAGTAAAACTTCATTGAATCCCAATCAATATTTGGGCGGTCGATTATTGTTCGTGGAATACATTATACAAACGCCTGTTATTTGTTACCCTGTGTCTCCCAGTAAGCAATTGTTTCGTGATAGTCGCCTTCAGCGGTTTATGACTTGTCGACTGCACACGGATTCCTAAATACGGATTAACTCTTTTTTCATCCATACTGGTGTGTGTTCGGTTACTCGATTTGCTGAATTACTCGAATTCCGTTCTGAATATGTAAGTTGGTTGGCACTCACACTGGAATTGATAAATACAGTTAGATTTGGCAGCGAAATATACCAGGCAAGGAATGGTGAAAGTTTTTGTTTGTGTCTTCTATATTTAAATTAACTAAGGGAAACATCATCATCTTCCACTTTTGCCGTCTAGCGGCGTCGGGAGAAATAATTGGCTCTCCAGCGCTCGATGGGCGGCACTGGATAGTGTCATTTTGTGTGATTGTACAATGTCTTTATTGTTGTCAATTCATGTTCTTCTTGGACGTCCTCTTGCTCTCTTAAAAGATGTTCCTTGATATAGGGCCAGTGCTGGTAGTTGATGGTGTTGCATTCTAAGGAAATGGTCGAACTATTTGACCTTCTGTCTTTTAATAAATGTGGCACAAGGTGTTTGTTGATCCCACTGTCTGGCTGGTAACATCTTTTCTTACTCGGTCTCGGATTGTTAAGTTGGCAGCTCTCCTCAAGCATCTCATCTCACTGGTGTTGATTTTGCATAATTGTGATTTGGATAATGTCCAAGTTGGGCACTGGTAGCATAGGGTTGGTGTGAATATGCTGTTTATTATCCGTCGTTTTGCGGACATAGGTGTTTTTGTATGGTTTAGAATGCGTGATAGTTGATACAAAGCGCACTTGCATTTCGACATCTGATTTCGATTTCTCTGTCTATCCTGGCATCTTCTGTGATCATACTTCCAATATATCTGAATTCCTTAACTTGTTTCGGAGATGTGCTATTTATCAGTACATTTAGTGAATTGGGAGATCTGCTAACTTGCATTACTTCCGTTTTTGCTGTATACATACTCATATTGTATCTGCTTTATGTTGAACTCAAGTTATTAATATAAATTTGCAGTCTTCCCTCATGGCTATAAAGCAGGCACTGATCGTCTGCAAACAACTAAGGGAATACATTGTTTTAATCGGAATGTGTTGAAAGCGGCCAAGGCACAAAGACAAGGTATCACAAGCATCAGATGAGAGGATATGGAGAAGCATGATCGCCCAAGCTGGTAGGTAAGGCACTTGAGTATACAACGCGGGATTGAATGTATTTGGTTAATATTGCTACTTTCAGATTCTGCTATTAAAACTATATGTGCCTTGAGGTTCCAGGCGAAGGTTGGTGAACGGTGTTTGGTGCAGGAGAGCCTGGCATATGATACCACAATATCTAGTCCGAGAATGAAGGTGTAGGGAGCCACAGCAGTGTTCCGCTGGCTGGATGAAAAACAGCACACGCATGACGTGATTGTGGACTTACGGGGTATAATGAGAAATGTGAAGCTAGGGATGCTTCGCGCAGAGTGGCAGCCTTCAATTCAGCAATCACAAATAGAGAGCATCTGTTGGATTTTTTTCCCAGGACACGCTGGTGTGGTGGGAAACGATCAGGCGGACAGATTGGCTGGGTCTGCACCGCTCGGTGTAGTATTGGTTCATGATAGGCAGATGTGGTCGGGACCCTTTGGAATCTAGTGTATGGCTCAGAAGTAGGGGTGGATCATCACGGCGTGGAGGGAATGATGCTGCAGGGAGTGACCAGAGGATCTGGCCGATACTTAAAACTCCGAAGATTTGCCAGACGGACACATAATCAAACTGCTACTGGTATCATTGGGACTCTTCGCTGGCTGTTGAAATGAGCATGTAGCGCGTATGGGAATGTCCTGAGTGTTGTGATATCGGTATGTAATGAAACAAAAATATATATTTTAAATCTCGAGGACAGACAACAAAAACAAACACATGTGCATACCTAAGTCTAAGGTCTCAGTACAATGTAAACAACACGCAGGGAAAAATCAGCTGAAAAACGTTTCATAATAAAAGACTAAGATATATCAATGAAATAAGTGAGAATAAAACAACACAAATGTCTGACGTTTCGGTAGTCACAACCTTTGTCAAGACCCAAAAAACATGGGTATAAAAAAGTTAATATGCAAATAATAGGAAAGTAAAACACAATAAATGTAATGGAACAATTTCAAAGAGATGCGCATCTTATTAAAACTATGATATCCAGGTATATGAAATACACCCCCACCCTAGCTTTTCTTGGGTTTTTCTATTTCTCTGGGCCCAGTTGTAATGTTCTTGGGTTTTTCTATTTCTCTGGGCCCAGTTGTAATGTTCTTGGGTTTTTCTATTTCTCTGTGCCCAGTTGTAATGTTCTTGGATTTTTCTATTTCTCTGGTCCCAGTTGTAATGTTCTTGGGTTTTTCTATTTCTCTGGGCCCAGTTGTAATGTTCTTGGGTTTTTCTATTTCTCTGGGCCCAGTTGTAATGTTCTTGGGTTTTTCTATTTCTCTGGGCCCAGTTGTAATGGCATCAATGTTTGCTATGTTCATTTTCAGACTAGGGCTTCTGCAAACGATGTTCAAGCTGTGTACACATGGTGTACTGGTGGTTTTCAAGTGGTGTACAAGAGTTGTACAAGTGGTTGTACAAGTGGTTGTACAAGTGGTTGTACAAGTGGTTGTACAAGTGGTTGTACAAGTGGTTGTACAAGTGTTGAACGATGTGGTGTACTAGTGATTACAGGTTATATGCAAGCATATGCACGACACGTGTACACCACATCGTTAAATTCTTGTACAAACACTTGTGCAACATTTGTGCAACACTTGTACACACTTGCATTTAACCTATATAGCAACAACAGGCAAAGCACTGAAAGAATGCTTATTACCAGCGGCAATATACTCAGGCTTGACCACGGCAATGTTATTCCCATGGGAATCCCATGGGAAAGGTCCAATGGAATGGGATGGGATGGAACAGGCATAAATTACCATGGGATAGGATGCGACAGAAAAATATGTCCCGTGGACAAGCCTGAATATACATGCGTCAAATTGTATAGCCAAAATGCCCATGTGCACTAAAGAATATAATTGTTATAGTTAAATATTTGTAGAGAGAAATGCCCACATAATACCAAATACATTCTCATGGCACTATTAGAAAAAGTTAAACAGGTAAAACAAATATATACTTATGTTTCACATAAGTATAATACATTGCACTTTTAGTTGATTCAGTAACAAACAAAAAAAGTCGGTTTGGACCGAACATGGTACATTATCAAATGAACGAGTATTATAATGTAAATTTGCACTCACTGAACATTGAAATTGCCGAAGATGCAACGAAACAAAATAAATCACAAGATGACGCTAGTATGGCGATGCATCGTCCTTCTGTACTAATTGCAGATCACATATGGCGATATATTATTCATCGTCACTGAATCAGTTAAACCTTCATCGCAGTTCCACTAATTCCAGTGCTTTATTACATCGCCCCTTCCACTAAAGTGCTACTGACTGCTTTACGTTTCATCTTCCTAGTCTGTCCGGTTTTTGTCCATTTGTACAGTCCGTTTATTATATTATTGATTGTATGTTTAGCGTTTGATTGTGTATATGTTCATGTAGTTTATCATGTAGTTGTATCGGTGTGTGTTTGTTGTTTCTGTGCTGATAAAGCTTTTTGCCACAACGTCCATTGTGTTATTTGTGATTGTGTTCTACTTAAGTTTACCGTCTACTTCCCTCTTTTTGTTTTCTTTTTATTTTCGTGATTCATTGACTCATTCGCAAAAGCGTGTGACAGTGGGGAAACATGATAAAATAATCAATCTACTATGATATTTCAACATTCAGAACAAAGGGCTGCAAATAAGCAAGCACATAAATTGACAACAAACAGCGGCTATATGTATCAATATAAACAAATTCAAAGGTATTATATGGCAATCATAGAAGTAAAATAAAGACTTAGACATTAAACGACACACTAGACAACATTGAAACAGTTTCCATGCCGAGACTCGAACCTTGTCTTAACTGATTACGTACCGTGGGATGATAAATTGTCTTAAACGACTTTCCGCATCTGCCAAGGGCTTATATATCAGCGAAATGTTCAATTTGTCATAATTGTGTTATATCACTACTTCCTATTTGCCATTATAGTTTCTAGTTGGCACTGAATCTGCTAATGCCCTCAGAGGTTTCTTTAACTAATTATTCCAGTACAACAAAACTCAGGCGACTGGGTCACTTATAGAGATATCCGTGTGCATTGAAAGTGGTTGCTCACCAAAACAGAACCACACTACACAGGATATCAATTTCTGCACACTTGTTCAGGTGGCAGGTTATTGAGATAAATCAAACTGTGGACAATGACATATTGTGGGCATTAGAGGACGTGAGTATCTAGAAAATAGAACTATGAAAGGGTGGGGGGGGGGCATACAAGGAAATTATAACTATGAACGGATGCATACCAGGAGAAGATAACTATGAATTGTGCATACCAGGAGACGATAAGAATGAACGGAGGCATGCTAGGAGAGCAAAGAAGATGAAGACTACAACTTAGACATATTGAGAATGTGATAGATGAATTACACACGGCAGCAATAGAGGAGGGATACAGGGCGTATAAAACAGGAACAATTTTGTGAGGGAAAAAAAACGGGGAGTTTGCATTGGACAAGCCACTATATGAAGATGATGTTCATGATGATGATGATGATGAGGATGAGGATGAGGATAATGATAATGATGATGATGATGATGTTGTTGATGATGATGATGAGGATGAGGATGATGATGATGAGGATGAGGATGATGATAATGATGATGATGTTGATGATTCTGATGATGATGATGATCATCATCATCATCATCATCATCATCATAATCCTATAGTGCCTTGCAAATTGTAGACGACCCCCTCCCCTCCCCCAAGAGATGTTATGAATAATTAAGAAATATCCTTCTCAGGAATATAGTACAACTTTCCAGTGTCTATATCTTGTATACAAGGAGAAGATAATAATGAAAGGAAGCATGCCAGGAGAGCATAGAAGATGAAAACCACAACTTTGACGTATTTAAGATGTGATAGATAAATTACACACGGCAGCAATAGACGAGGGACACATGGCCTATAAAAGACATGTTAGGGGTAATTAAGAAATATCCTTCCCATCAATACAGTACAACTTTTCAGTGTCTATATTATGTGTAGTAGTTTGTTCTTGATATTACAGATCAAAAGTTCAGTATACGAAAATACTTATGTGAATACGTGTGCAGATATCCTTTGATCATGTGTAGTGTGGTTTTGTTTTCGTGAACAACCACCTTAAATGCACACGGATATCTCTATACGGGCCCCAGTCTCCTCACAAATAACACAAAAACAACAACAAAAACAACAAACTAAATTTCAGAACGGTACACGAATTCCGTAACGCTTGCGAGGATCCATGTATGCATGTGTCTGTGTGTGTGTGTGTGTGTGTGTGTGTGTGTGTGTGTGTGTGTGTGTGTAAGCGAGTGAGTGTGTGTGTGTGTTTGTGTGTATGTGAAGCCAAGGAGGAAAAACTACTACTACTACTACTACTACTACTACTACTACTACTACTACTACTACTACTACTACTACTACTACTACTACTACTACTAATACTACTACTACTACTATACTACTACTATACTACTACTACTACTATACTACTACTACTACTACTACTACCACCACTACTACTACTGCCACTACTACTACTACTATACTACTACTACTACTACTACTACTACTACTACTACTACTACTACTACTACTACTACTACTACTACTACTACTACTACTTTCACGCAGCACGAATGTCAACCCATCCTTGAGTGAGTTTATCTAAATATTGAATTGATGGATCATCCAGGATCATGGGCGTTTCTTCATTATTTGGTCCAACGATGACGGCTGCGTAGTTTGCTGGAATGGCCATGTTTAACGGATTCCAAAAGTGTTGGATCTCCTTGAGGAGGTAACGAAATATCAGACGAATTAAATATGTGAAATGTCTTAAGGAATTCTATATATCTCAATCATCAGGCTTGGCCATGGGAATCCCATGGGGAAAAAGGGGGTATTTTCTTAATTGTGTAGGGATGGGATGGGACGGGATGGGAGAGGCATAAATTACCATTGGATGGGACCATAAAACATGTCCCATGGACAAGCCTGGCATAAATTACCACGCAATGTAAATTATGTCCCATGGACAACCCTGTCAATCATCATGTTGAGGATTAGCAATTGTGATAAAGAAATGCAATCAATCATTTAACCAATAAATCCATTTAAAAAAAAAAAAAAAAAAGTAGGGTTTGAACCAAACATGATACCAAGTCAATAGAATAAGTATGTAATGTAAATTTCCAGTCTCTGAGCATTAAAAATGCGGAAGATACAGCGACACGAAACAAATCACACGATAACCCTAGTACGGCGATTGTTGATTTCTTGGCAAGATTACGCTCAGTAGTTTGCCATTGCTTTCTGAGCGACCGGCTCACATACCCCGTAAGTTACCAACGCGGCGAGAACCGCTACCGATTCTCGCGCAGGTTACGTTCCTAACGTGGATATACGGGAAAGAAAGATGTTAACACCTAGGGCCAGGGAGACCGGCGTAGCAAATAATGGAGAGTTTAATTCCTGGCATCCAACACAATAGAGATGGTGCTAACGGATGACACGGGGGACAACACTTAAGTTAAACGTGGTAAGGACATTCTCCCTCATTCGCTACTGCGAGCGCTACCAAGACAAGTCGCCTGAACAAGTCAAGAAGCCTGAAACGGGGGAAAATGGCACTTTGCAAGAACACCAAGAAACACGCGGTATCCAAGATGTGCAGCGTGGGAGCCGACAAGAAGAACAACGTGGAGAGCCTTCCGGCGAGTTGCAGCAGACAACAAGAACCTCAAGCAATCTCTAACGAAGCTACCAGAGGAAGGACGACGACAACCCACCACAAACAAGAGCCAAACCTACTGAGAAGCAGAGGGAGGAGAAACACCAACTCACCGACAATCAAGTGGGTTATATATCGGCACACGATGGATGGATGGAAGTAAGTATGGGCTTTATTTAGCATAGTCGTTGACACCTTGCAGTCTTGACAGACCAAAGTATGTGAGTTGGAATGTGGCCAATATTCCATCACAATGTCTGGGCAGAGCTTCAGAGAATCATGTGGTGCCCAAACGACATGACCCCTCTCTCGACCTAGTCTTGTGTTGTCCAGAGGAATGGGTAACCAATACGTCTGGCACAAGGTAGGCTGCAGACGCTGGCGGCTCAGCGTCAATCCTCCGAGACCTCACCACCACGAGCCGGTGGCGAGTTATGGCCAGACCCTGACACCCAAGGGACCCGGCTTAGAGGCGTTCAGCCAAGTCCCGCAGGTGAGGGCCTCGTACGAGCCCGGACCATGAGGGCGCGCACATCTGTCGATCACAAGTGTCCGGACCTGTGTAAAGCGTGCACTATCGTCAGACTCTCCACCTGACACAAGGCGGCCCCCGCGACCAGCGGGAATAGGCCCGCCAGAGCTACCGCAGGGGATATTGCCTGTCTATTTGCAAGCAAATCCCCCATCCTTCCACTGTGCGGATCTCGCGACCGACGAGAATAGGCCCGCCGGAGATTATGCTCGTCTGTTGCGAGCAAATCTCTACCGAGAGACTGAATAAGTAAAGAAACGATAAAAGTAGTGGTATTTCAATTGTGCTTGCGCTCCCACCTATGCTACACCCTTCATGTGTCTTCACAAAGTCGGACTAGACTAGAGTCAAGCTCAACAATATTTAGCATAGTATTACTCGTTTTATCAAAGGAGCTGCCAGATTTCTATTGGTTCCCAGCTACCGAGGGATTTCATAGCTGGCACAACGAGCCGGCGAGTTCTCTGAGATATTCGCCCTTGTCCGAGAGGTGTAGATGTCAGATCAATTACGCGAGGCTCACAATTGGGGTTAGGTGGGGGAGGAGGGGGGTATGTCGTCCATTTACTTAGTTTATGACAATATTGTCCAGTCCGTGACACATACTAGGCCCGCGGGTTAGGGTTAGGTAGGGGGGGGGGGGGGTATGTCGTCCATTTACTTAGATTATGACAATATTGTCCAGTCCGTGACACATACTAGGCCCGCGTGAGCCAGGGGCGGCCCTGCACATTTCTAAGTCCCTACGCTCATTTATCTTCATCATCATTATCATAATCATCATCACAACATCATCATCATCCTCTTCTTCCTCCTCCGCCTTCTTCTCTTCACCCTCTTCGTCTCCTCCTTCTGCTTCTTCTTATTTGTCTATGTGTTGTTGTTGTTGTTGTTGTTGTTGTTGTTGTTGTTCTTCTTCTTCTTCTTCTTCTTCTTCTTCTTCTTCTTCTTCTTCTTCTTCTTCTTCTTCTTCTTCTTCTTCTTCTTCTTCTTCTTCTTCTTCTTCTTCTTCTTCTTCATCATCATCATCATCAGCATCATCTCTTTTTATCGCGATGGTCCACCTCTGCGTCATAATGGACACTTTCGTTGCAAATTCTCTCAAGACACGGACATGAGGCAGTTTCCCGCCCTGCACTGTCAGCCATGGTACCAGTTTAGAATATCAATTGTCATTTTCTATATAAATCATATACAATGTTACACTTATCTTCGTTATGTGTAGCATGTAAAGTAGTTACTGCAATTACAGACTAAAATAAAAGTAAACAAAAATTTAAATTCAAACAAGAAAAGAAAGGCAAGATATGACCAGATAGGATAAAACAAGAAAAGATAAAATACGACAAGATAAGACAAGATAAGATAATACAAGAAACGATAAGAATAGATACGACAAGTCAAGATAAGACAAGACAAGATAAGATAAGATACGACCAGTCAAGGTAAGATAAGATAAGAGAAGATACTACAAGTCAAGATAAGACCAGACAAGACACGAAAAGACAAGATAAGACACAAAAGATAAACAAGATAAGAGAAGACAATGTAAGATAAGATACGACACGTCAAGATAAGACATGATAAGATACAATACTACAAGTCAAGATAAGACAAGATAAGATAAGATACGACGAGTCAAGGTAAGATAAGATAAGAGAAGATACTACAAGTCAAGATAAGACCAGACAAGGCACGAAAAGACAAGATAAGACACAAAAGATAAACAAGATAAGAGAAGACAATGTAAGATAAGATACGATAAGTCAAGATAAGACAAGATGAGATAAGATACTGTCAGCAACCGATGTCACAGGCAGCTGTTTGTCAGTCGCGACACGTCACTCGCGCAGCGCTATTTTTAGATTGGAAAAATCAATATTGTTCTCGGCTCATTATCGTGTATCGCTCCGCCGTGAATCATATTTGACGAATAGTAGTAAATAAATAAGTAATTGTAGAAATAAATTATACAAAACTATAATAATAATACTTACAAATCAGAAGAAAACATGTTCATAGCACAAAATAATTCAATAAGCATACATAAACATAACTTGGTCACGATGGGCACAGCTCGCACTTTGTTCTGTCTGCACACGTCATTATCACTAACATAAATTAAACCCTGTGATTATCTAGCCGTAATTCTATTTTTGAGCCGTGGGTGAGTGTTTTAGCTTGAACAATTGTCCAAGTAACACTTCTGACACCACTTTATCCTAGCCTGTCAGCAACCGATGTCACAGGCATTCCGGGATAACTTCTCTCGCACCACACAAAAAGACTTGTTAGTCGTACGAGAGGAATTGATTATACATTTTTATTGCCACTGGCTCTTTGCATCACATCAATGTACAACAAAACAGTCGCTAACAAATCACACAAAACTAAATGCACAGAATTGCCTATCACTAGTCGTTTCCTAACCCTATTGCTAATCTATCTACTCGGCTAACGAAATAAGCATCGACGCTAAGCGATGCGTTCACTACGAAGTCTGTGTCCCGTCTGACTATTCTCCGCGTGCTGTTTACACAGTACGCGGAAGGACTTGGGGCGCACTACGGTTTCTGCGTGCGGCCTCATCCAGCACGCTAGAGTAGTGGCCTCTCTTGAGTTTCGTTTAGTTCTCCGTGTCTATCACGTTGGCGTAATCATGCCGTGACCAGAGTGCTAACTCTCTGGTTGACACCTCCGTGTCCCATGAGAGAACATTTTAATAGTTCCTTCTTATTTATTCCCTACACCTACCCTGCCCTCATATAGGGGCACTGGGTTACCTCTATTCTACTTGAGGTAGACCACTCTTTCAGGGTGGTCTTCATTCCTATATACCTGAGTCTTTGACAATACGACATGTCAAGATGAGATAAGATACGACAAGTCAAGATAAGATAAGAGACAAGTCCACATAAGACAAGATAAGATACGATACGACAAGTCAAGATAACACAAGATAAGACATTACAAGTCAAGATAAGACAAGATAAGATACTACAAGTCAAGATAAGACAAGACAAGGCACGATAAGACAAGATAAGACAAAACAAGATAAACAAGATAAGATAAGATAAGATACAATTAGGTAAGGCAACAAAAGATACAACAAGATAAGAGAAGGAAAGGTAAGACAAGATAAGTCAAGATACAGCAAAACAATCCACGGCTAAGCAAGGCGGTATCAACAGCAGGGTTTCATCGTTAGAAAGCAATACCTACGCCTCTGACCGTCATTCCAGGCAGACACCAGAACACCCTTCTGCACGGATAGCCCATGATATCCATGTAAACTTCAACTCCGGCATATTTATGGGCCTGTAATAAACAGAGAACATAAACAAACCTCAAACTCAAGGGTAACTTTAATGTGCCACATTCTAGTAAGTAAAAGCCAATTTTATACTAATCAAGCCGGGTTTGGTATATTTTGGTGGACCCATATTTTTATAAACCAATCGGCAAAGAAGTAACAAAGACATTTATGATCTGTTTAAGTCCCCGCTAATCACTGGTATCATGAAGGCTAATAGACTACAATGGCTGGGGCATATAGAAAGAATGGAAGATAATAGGGAAACAAAACTTGCTTACACTCAGGAAATAAATGACCGTAGACCCCGAGGTAGACCAAGAAGGCGGTGGAGAGATAATACATATACAGACCTACAAGCACTTGGAATCAACGACTGGCAAGAGAAGGTCAACCAGAGAGACGAATGGAGACGGATTGTATCTGCAGCAAAGAACCTCAATGCCTCGGAACGCTGAAGAAGAAGAAGAGGATCGACATGGTGATATATTTTTATGTTGCGTCCGCTCGCTTTGAACTCAGGCGTAGTCCCTACACATGCTACCACTTCTAGTGCACTGGACTGAATCTTGCGTGTGGATTAGCTTTCCTTATAACCAGCGCCCCTCGCATCAGGCGAAACCGCACCAACTTCAGAGGTACTTGTAATTTACGTCCCAACGTTAAGGACACGAAGTCAACATTTAGTCCAGCTGACCGGTGTAGGGGTTGAACTCGATACCTCGGCATCAGCGCACCGGAAGTTTAAGAGCAATAACTCGTATCCATTTGGCCATGTTCACCTCTGGTCACATCTTCTAGACCAGGGGTCACTAAACTTTTTTCACGGCGGGCCGGATTACTGACAAAATGATGCCCTAAATATCGGTGGTCATGACATACCGGAGATTCGATATGCTGATGATACAGTATTATTATCCACAACACAGAATGGCATAGAAAACTTATATCTTAACATAGCAAAAACAAAGATAATGTATACAGATAAAACTACTATGGAGAAAGAAATATACATTAATGGGGAAAAATTGGAGGTGGTGGAAAATTTTGAATATCTTGGGTCATTGATTACCAACAACGGTGATACAGTGAAAGAAATTAAACGGCGACTATCAATTGCTCTTCAAAGACTAAAACAGCTGAATAAATTATGGAGTGGAACAGACAGAACTACAAAAATTAGATTTTTAAGAGCATGAATCTTTCCCATTGCAACATACGCCTGTGAGACATGGACACTTACTAAACAAGCTGAACAGCGCATAAACGCCTTTGAATATAAATGTTATAGGCGAGTTCTAAGAATATCTTGGGTAAAGAAAAGAACAAATGCATCCATACTTCAAGAGTTGAATATTGAAGAAGGTTGGCTATTAAAGATGATAAAACAAAGAAAATTGAAATATTTTGGTCACTTGAAACGTCACGAAAGTTTGGAGAGAACAATAATGGAAGGCTATATGCCTGGGAAGAGAGGAAGAGGAAGGCCAAAGAGAAGATGGGTGCAGGATGTGGCGGATGACCTCCAGATGGGTGTATCAGACGCGGGACATCTTGCTTATGATCGAGAGGTTTTCCGGAAGGTTGTTATGGGAGCGAGGTTCTGCAAAGGACATGCTACTGAATGAATGAATGAATACACGGGTAAATGGGAATATCCTTAAGTGAATCGGTACAACTATCTTGGAATAGTCAAAACATCTGACGGGGCGTTCCTTGAAGAGATTAGAACAAGAATCGCCATGAGGAAGGCAACCAGCCTATTGCAAGATGAAAGCATACTGACCAATACAAAAATGTCAATTGTAACGAGAACAAGAGTGTTGGAGGGTTGCGTAGAACCTGTACTGTTGTATGGGTATGAAACGTGGACAATGAACAGGCAAGATGAACAACTTCTAATGGCAGTGGAAATGTGGTTTCTGAGACAGATGCAAAGAATACCATAGACAGACAGAAAAACCAATGAGCAAGTCCTACAAGAAACAAATGAAAATCGTAAACTGATTTGAGAAATTAGACGCAGACAGTCAAGTTATTTTGGCCACGTTATGAGAAGACATAAACTAGAGAACTTGGTGACGACTGTCAACATTGAGAGGAAAATAACAAGCGGAAGGCAGAGGGTTAAATATCTTGATGGCTTGGCCAAATGGTATGGTCGAGACAAGAACACTGAGCTGATACACGACTCTGGTAATTGAGTGAGATGGCGAAACATGACGCTTATCGCCATGGCACTTGATGATGATTAAAAGAGAAACGAAGCCAGTCACATACAATCAAAAATGTAAACAATACTTACTTGGTAGATCCAATGACTTTGCTGAAAAAAAATGATAGAAACGTGTCGTTAATGTTTTGTGTCAACGTTAACATCAGCACAAACAGAAATAATAATGAAAGTATTGAGTGGGTATAGGGTTGTGTTGGAAACTTAATAGAAGTTAAACAGTAACAAGTTTAACAGTAACAACAAGTTTAACAGTAACAACAAGTTTAACAGTAACAACAAGTTTAATTGTAACAAGTAATGTCGAGTAAAGAGAGAGGAAATGTACCTCGCGGTGATATGAGGAGATACTAGAGCAAGTAACACGTTTCTCATGTCTTTTGCAGAACCTCGCTCCCATAACCGTCCGGAAAACTTCTCGGTCATAAGCAAGATGTTCCGCGTCTTATACACCTATCTGAAGGTCATCTGCTACATCTTACACCCATCTTCTCTTTGGCCTTCCTCTTCCTCTCTTCCCAGGCATATACCCCTCCATTAATGTTCTCTCCAAACTTTCATGACGTTTCAAGTGACCAGAATACTTCAATTTTCTTTGTTTTATCGTCTTTAGTCGCCAAACTTCTTCAATATTCAGTTCTTGTCGTATGGATTCATTTGTTCTTTTCTTTATCCAAAATATTCTTAGAACTCGTCTATAATATTTGTATTCAGAGGCATTTATGCGCTGTTCAGCTTGTTTAGTAAGTGTCCATGTCTCACAGGCGAATGTTGCAATGGGAAGGATGTATTCTCTTAAAAATCTAATTTTTGTAGTTCTATCTGTACCCCTCCCCAAATTATTCAGTTGTTTTTTTTTTTAATTTCTGAAGAGCAATAGATATTCGTCTTTTAATTTTCTTCATTGAGTCACCATTGTTGGTAATTAATAACCACAGACATTCGACATTTTCCACCACTTTCAATGTTTCCTCATTAACAAGAAACCTAACAATCATGTAATAAAAGAATGTAATAACATACAAGTAATAATACATGGTGGCAGAAGTGAAACAGAAATCAAAAAGAGAATAGGAATTACCAAAAATGCTTTCAACAGCATGAAATCAGTATTAGCATCTAGAGAGATTAATAAAGCATTAAAATGAGAATTGTCAAATGTTACGTATACTCAATGCTATTGTATGGTGCGGAAGCCTGGACATTGAACAAGCAATTATAAAGTCGAATAGAGGCCCTGGAGATGTGGATATACATAAGAATATGTCGTATTTGGTGGAGGTGGGGACGGGCGGAAGAGAGAGAGAGAGAAAGAGAGAGAGAGAGAGAGAGAGAGAGAGAGAGAGAGAGAGAGAGAGAGAGAGAGAGAGAGAGAGAGAGAGAGAGAGAGAGAATAATCAAATACAGCGGTTCTACAAAACCTGGGAATGAAACGATAGTTGTTGAAAGAAATAAAAAAGAGGCAGATGAAACATTTCGGTCACGTTACACGACATAACACTCTTATAAAACCCACACTGGAGGATAAAAAAGCGAGAGGTAGACAACGATACAAATGGGTAGATAACATAGAAAGATGGACGACCACCAGTCTGACAGAATGTACCATCAAGGAAATAGGCAGACACTGTTAGAGATCCATCACAGTCAACCTTCATTGTGGAGACGGCACTTGATTGATTGAACAGTAAAAAGAAGGGACAGGATAAGAAATGATATTGGAAACTACGTTATCAGAGTTAGACTTTATACACAGACAGCAAGTGAAATGATTCGGTCAAGTATAATGACCTTCGTAAGACAGTGTCCACAGAATTAAGTTATTGTTGTTACCATACACTTATGCCGCTAGGCGTCGTGGGGAGGGCTAATTGAAGATCCAGCGTTTGTGACTAGTGCCTTTCCTCAAATTTCCTCCATGATTCATGAGCATAATGTTGTTGTTTTTTTGTTCGCATATCCTTTACAGGACATCGCTGTCAACATCAGCATATTTCAGCTGATTGTTGATTTCTTGGCAAGATTACGCTCAGTAGTTTGCCATTGATTTCTAAGCGATCGGCTCACATACCCCGTAAGTTACCGACGCGGAGAGAACCGCTACCGAATCTCGCGCACGTCATGTTACTCACGATAGTATTACGGAGAAAGTCGTTTCTAGGATGACGTAAATTCTCTACCGGTTTGCTAGGCCTGTCATGGGTTCCGGACTTACTTACCCTTGTATCTCACCGACCGGCGAATGTTAGGAAAGATAAATAAAAATGCTCTCTCTGCCATGTTTCCAGTCTCCCGACGCAGGTGGCTCAATGATATCCTATCAACCCGAGTCCAGCACGACGGCCGGCCGCATCGATTATGACAGACATAAAAATGATCCCTAGTCTAGATCGCTTGTGCCCAGAAAACAAAATAGTCCGACCTGTTCCGGGCACCGAGATGTCACGAGATGATCGGCTACACGTGAAGTCACGGGATCCCAAGAGATGAGCGAAAACCCAAGACGATTCCACCGCGCCTGACGACATTCTATCGACCAATGTTCCAGAGAGACGGACGCCTTCTGTGCGGAAACCTGCTGCCACGAAAGGAGGCGATAGCTTGTCTGACTCGCCGAACTCCAGATGGGCGTGGCCGCAGGATGGACCCCAGACCGCAATTTCCGTTCAAGATACCGATGTTCAATGTGGTCTGTAATTCCTATTAATTCACACAGCTGGCTGCGCGCTTCATCGATGCACGATCCGAGTTATCCACCGCTCACATGATTTTGTCTTTCGTGAGCCATGTGCTAGACTACCCGAACGCGAACATATCCCACAGAAGGGAGTCAACACATTAATTGATCAATGCCCTGGAAGATCACAATTTGTGAGAAGCATGGTCGTCCATGCCAGCCGACAAGGCACTTGATGATGATGACCTCGCGTTAAGCTTTCCACCTGTCTCGCTCGTGTCCCCCATCTGCTCCGTGATATGCTCGGTTTGAGTGGTGTAGGCTATAGGCGTGAGCCGTTGACCTGGCGCGGCTGTTGCAGGTCCACCTGGCCCTGTTGTTGCATGTTGACCTGGGGCGCACATTCCTGAGCAGTGAGATACAGCTGAAGGAGCAGCTTAATGTGCAAGCTCGGCGTGTTGTGGCAAGTAACTATCTCCAACAGTCATGTGGCGTGCTTCGATCGCATCTTGGCAGAGCGTTTGTTTGGGGCGCAGTTTGCTTGTAAGTTTCTACTCGGTCCACCGAGTGTGTTCGATGAGTTAGCCACTTTGTATGAGGAAGTGACTGCTTGGCAGGAAACCGGCTGATGCCATTAAAGCCATGGGACTTGCGGTAAAGATCTCTCTATCTCACCATGATTCTCTATTTGTTAGTTAGTTAGTTAGTCAGTCAGTCACTAAGTCAGTCAGTCAGTCAGTCAGTCAGTCAGTTAGTTAGTTAGTTAGTTAGTTAGTTAGTTAGTTACTCAGTTAGTTAGTTTGTTAGTTACATAGTTAGTTAGTTAGTTAGTTAGTTAGTTAGTTAGTTAGTTAGTTAGTTAGTTAGTTAGTTAGTTAGTTAGTTAGTTAGTTAGTTAGTTAGTTAGTCGACAAATCATCGTCATTCCACATTGAACCATTCAGTCCATAAATGCTCAGATCCCCTCCTCAGCAAATCCCGCAGCGTGTAGCGGCTAACAACACCAGTTCTGTGTTGGTTTACTAATCTTCTTTGGCTTCCTGCGTAGTATTCTTGTTTGGCCACCCTTCTTTTAACTTGCTGTTCTCGCAGTCTGACCATGGTTGTAGATTCAGTCATCACTTGGTTCTCGCAAACATTTTACATCTCGTAGAGCATTCAAAATGTCCGCCTGGTCCATGGGTCGTCCATCTTCCACAGTAGCCTCACCTGAAAGCCTGTCAGTCTGCTCATTCCCTTGTACACCCGCATGCCCTGGCACGAAGATAAAACTAATCTTTGCCAGTCGAGACCGCTCCAGAGACAACAACCACTGTCTTTGGAGCCACCACATCTCTATCTTCCTGAGCATACTCATTGAGTCACTAAGACATGCCCTAGTGAATGTCTGTGTCTCGAGCCATGTAATTGCTTTACTTCCTGCCATGACTTCCATAGTCAGGCTACTTGTGGTCAGGGCAAAAGCTACTTGTATGTAACCTCACCTGGCAAGCCCGAGCTTGAGGGTGGCCGTAGCCGCGCGACCGATTCTAACTTGTGGCTGACTGCGCACGCGGTACAAAAAGTTGTCCTTGGCCAGTCTGCCCCCTTTCGTACTTGGTGGATGGGTCAGCGCGCAGTTTCGAGCCCAGTGATTCTACCTCCTTGAGATGAGCCACCATAGGGCAGCATTCTCAACTCCCAAAGAGCTCGTTGAGAGAAGCTTTCATTCTGGTTTCAAAATCAATCATGACAGCAACATGCTCAAACGCGCAGGGTAGTTCCGTCAGTTCCCATCCTCTTGTTCTTGTAGTTCCAGAGGGATGCTTTCGTGTGCTCGTACCTCCCTATTTGGCGGTCCACCCTGCCGATGGCTATCTGCTTGTGCTTCATCTCTTTGCGGTAGGACAGGGGCGTATTGTACCGCTCGATGTTGGGTCCTTTTACACGGTGGCCAGCTAGATGGTGGATATCTCGGGGCGTAGGCCCACAAATTCTGAACTGGACAACCCACAATACTCGGTTGAATTCAATTATATGGTCAAAACAGCATTAACGTTCACGCATCATGCTGGTTGAGCTCAGTGCGTATGAGGTGGTTGGTGTACTTCTCTGTGGCGATTAATAATGCCGCGATGCAGCCCTGCTGTAATGCCCAGAGGAATACTACCACCTGGTATCACTGCAGTGTGGGTCTGAGCTGGAGAAGATGCTGCCTACATCCGTGTGGCAACGCCATACGGTGCGCATCCACCTGGTGCGGCTGAACTTCCGGAAGGGATTGTGCCATCTCAGGTCGACGCACTGGTCGGCGTTTTAACCTCTCCATGTGAGTGTTGATAACTTGCTGTCCCCGTGCCTTCTTTGAGAGCCCCACGGTCCATAGGTATAAGAGAATCGTCTCCCATAATTGTGCATAAAACATCTATCTCTTATATCTCGGCGATTACGTCTATACATGGTTGTGGCAATGCTCCCCAGGCTACTGGCCTCGCGCGACAAACATGCACGGCTTGCACTGACTACCCTTGTCTTGGACAGCCGCAAACCGTGCACAGAAGTAAGTCGTTATTGGGATACACGGCACGAGTCTGCCACCCTGTCGTACCCGTGTGTTGTTGGTGTGGCAGTGGTCCCCTAGAACAGTTCCTGCCACCCTGTCGTACCCATGTTGTGGGTGTGGCATTTGTCCCCTACATCTTGGAAAACTCCTACCACACAGCTTACATTGTATGATGGAGAAGCCATTGGCATTTGTGTTTGCCGTGTGTCTTTATTATGTGTATTTTGATGACTAAATCCGGCGCTGTGGTGTCATTGTTAGAGGGTCAGGCTAATAACGCCATGAGATCGCCGGGCGAGGGTTTCACGCCTGCCCTCATCACTCGCTACAGGGAAGGAAAGAATGGCCATCCATTCCCCCGTGGACTGAGACCTACAACATGTAATGGTTCTACCTGTGTTGGCCATATTTCTACAATACAGTTCTAAATAAACCCCGTTAACCTACATATGTGGACCAAATTTCGTGTCACGGCTGGCGAGTCATGTGCAGTCGTACACACATACTGTGTGTTTGTATATGTGTGACTTTGCAATACAAAAGTGTCTTGCCGCGTATAACACACTGTTTAGTGTGTCGCGATCTGTCTGTCATTGCCTGCCTTTTCTCCCACGGCTCTGCACTGTGGGGACTTTAGTGGGTTCGGGCTGAGTCTGACAGTGCAAAACCCAGTGAACAACTGGGTTTCTTGCAGCGTGACCTGGAGTCGACGACAATGCCGAAAGCTTCTTGACTTGGTGCAGATATCAAACGGTGTAGCCCGATTGCAGCGCACCTTTTGCGATGCACCATCCAGTGCTCTGTTGGTGGTATTGCAACATGTTGTTAAAGGGCTGTTTAAATGCGAAATCATTGGTTTCATTGCACTGGGTTTTATCCCATCTGGCTCGGTCTCTTTCCGAAGAGCGGCCTGCCGATCTGAGATTCTCCCGCTACGTCTACCCCACCCCAGCGCACGAAACCAGATGCAAGAAAATCGGTACACGCTTGATGAGAGGTGATAGCAGTTGAGTCTTTGTTTCGTACACTCGATTTGAAGTCGAGCGTAGTGGACACCCGTGCTTCTATCGCTACTAGAACTGCGCTGTTTACGTCATGAGCACGGTCGGACGCAGATTGGACACCTAGGCTCGTCGCCTACGAAAGTGAGAGGATGATTGGCCTCCCTTTTTCTCAGTGCATTCAGGCCTATAAATGTGATGGCGCTGTCACATCACAGATGTATAGCAGGAAACTGATATGGGACATATTTACAATAATTATTAATGTCCTGCTGCTGCTGCTGCTGCTGCTGCTACTACTACTACTACTACTACTACTACTACTACTACTACTACTACTACTACTACTACTACTACTACTACTACTACTACTACTACTACTACTACTACAACTAACACTACTACTACTACTACTACTACTACTACTACTACTACTACTACTACTACTACTACAACTAACACTACTACTACTACTACTACTACTACTACTACTACTACTACTACTACTACTACTACTACTACTATCACTACTACATGCCATAGTCCGACTGCGCTTCTTGAATACTCTTTTGTTGAGTGCGACTCTCAAGTTCATTGCCAGCCTGCGGAATTTATGGTAATAGCTCTGTCTAGTGCGCCCGCCTTCATAGGGGTAATGACTGTAGGTAATTTCGTGTGCAGTCGGCACCATGGTCATTTCTCAGCAAATGACTTGCTGGTGGTTGCTCTACACTACCCCACACATTACACCCGCTCGAACACGAGTAAACTCAAACAGCAGTTAACTCAGAGACTGTTTATAAGTTTTCTACATATAATATTCTACACAAACAAATATCACATTATCAAATATACAATCACTTATTCGACGATCAATTCACAGTACACTACATCACGATTTAAAAGCGTGGCTCTATGTAGAGCCATAACGCTGTATACTTTTCACCATGTCCATGCTGGACGATGGATCAACGCAGACTAACTTGTCTGTGAACACGTGGTCATTTCCACCATCATGCACCATCTTACGTCTCACACGCTCGGTGTGTGACTTATCTGCAATAATTTCCTCCTTTGTCTTTATTCCGTTTCTGATGTTTGCCCTCCATGCAACACGTTCAGCGGCGACTTGCTCCCAATGTACATTATCATTACCTGTATCAATCATGTCCCGCTTACACACATCTTTGTATCGTAGTAGAGGCCGACCCTGAGATCTCTTACCCATCTGTAATTCACCAAAAAATATGTCCTTTGGTATTCTACCATCATCCATCCTCCTAAGATGTCCTATCCATCTAAGTCTACGAAGACTGTGCATGGAATAAACCGTCACACAACCTGATCTTTCCAATACTTCAGTATTTGTGATTTTGTCTTGCCACTTAATACCAAGAATTCTTCGCAGACACCGCATATGAAAGCTGTTTAAACGTTTCTCTTGGTGTGATTAAGTTGTCCAGGTTTCACTGCCATTAAGAAGAGTACTAAGGACACACTCTTGATAGACAAGGATTGTTGTTTTCGCAGTAAGTTTCCTGTTCTCCCAGACTCTTTTTCTTAACCTGTTCATTGTTGTTGCTGCCTTACCAGTCCGGATGTTGATTTCCTGATCTAAGGATAATTTGCTATTTACCACTGATCCTAGATATGTAAAATGGTCTACCATCTCTAGTTCGGCGTCGTCAATAAAGATTGATGGTACCCCATTTGCACCGTGTGACATAATCTGTGTCTTCTTTTTGCTAATTGGTAAACCAAATTCAGAACAAGCATTGGAGAATGCAAATAGTAGACATTGTAATTCTTCCTCAGAGTGGGTCGTAACTGCAGCATCATCTGCAAAAAGCAACTCTCTGATTAGTACCCTCCTAATTTTGGCCTTGGCCTTCAATCTCTGAGCATTATAGAGGCCGCCATCTGAGCGTGAGTGAATGTATATACCACCATCCTGATCACGAAAGGCATATTTCAGTAGAAGTGAAAAGTATATTCCAAAGAGGGTGGGAGCTAGTATACAACCTTGCTTAACTCCACTCTTGATTTCAAACTCTTCAGAAGTTGCACCATCAAACTTGATTATACCCTTCATGCCTGTATGGAACGATTTCACAATGGACAGACGAGTTGATGGGCAGCCAATCTTCTTTAGTGCCTTGAACAGTCCCTCACGACTGACCAAATCAAATGCCTTTGTGAGGTCGATGAAGGCAATAAACAGTGGTTGATTCTGTTCACGGCATTTTACTTGCATTTGTCGCAATGGTAGACCGGTTCTGTCTGAAGCCACACTGTGTTTCGGGGTATACTTGATCTCCTAGAACTTGATGTCTGTGTAGAACAATTCTGGTAAACACTTTTCCAACAATACACAGAAGTGAGATACCCCTAATAGTTGTTGCAGTCGCTCCTATCGCCCTTGTTCTTGTACAGTGTTATGATGCTTGAATCTTTGAAATCCTGTGGGACTTGTCCTTCTCGCCATCATTAGCTGGTGGATCTGTAGAGTGAGTGTGTCTTGCCCACTCCTGATAACCTCTATTGGAATCCCATCCTTACCTGGAGCCTTGCCAGATGCAAGTTCATTTATAGCACACTTAACTTCTGTTATGGTGGGAAGTGTGTCCAGGTGGTTAAGAGTTGGTAGAGCCTCTATGGCGTTGAGGGCGTCATCCACTAGTTTGGTCTCACTTGAGTAAAGCTCCAAATAGTGCTCTACCCATCTGTCCATCTGCTGTTTCTTATCAGTTATGATTTCTCCAGTCAAGGTTTTCAATGGTGCACTTCTTTTGATCATTGGACCACAGGCTTTCTTTATTCCTTCATACATGCTTCTGATGTTTCCCTTATCACTTGCGATTTGAATGGACTCACATAACTTGATCCAATAATCATATGCACACTGCCTGGCAGCCTTTTGCGCATCCTTCCTAGCTTGCCTTATCTCACTCAGAGTGTTACGCGTTGGTCTTTCCTTGTTTCTTAAGAGAGCTATCTTCTTCTTATCAATCAAGGGCTGCAGAGTCTCGCTGTTTGCCGCAAACAAGTCCTGCCTCTTATGATCCACAGCGCCGTAAACCACTACGGCAGTTTTATAAAGAGTGTCCTTAATTTGACCCCACTTTTCACTTACTGTAAGATTTTCTGGTGTATCAGTGAAAGAGTCTTCAAGTTGCTGTTGAAACTGAAAGCACTTTTCAGGATCTTGAGTGTTAATATTAACCCTGGGGCTAGATTTGTGTTTAGCTGTGTTTGGTCTCAGATTAACCCTTGCAACAACCAAAGAATGATCCGTATCACAGTCAGCCCTGCGGTAACTTCGAGTCAATGATATATGGTTCAGATGTTGTCTCCGTGTGATGATGAAGTCCAGCTGGTGCCAATGGCCGGATCTTGGATGTTTCCATGTGACCTTACGCAGCTCTTTTGTTTAAAAAAAAAAGAGTTTGTAATACATAGGTCATTTCTGGTGCAATGCTCCAGCAGCCTTTGCCCATTTTCATTCATGCGATCGATGTTGTATTTTCCAAGGCACACTGGCCATGAACTCGAGTCCTTGCCCACACGAGCTTTGAAATCACCAAGCATATAAATGTAGTCGGATTTTGGAACTGCCTTGATCACAGAGTCAAACTCCTCATAGAACGAATCCTTCACATCATCAGAGGAATCGAGTGTCGGTGCATATGCAGTAATAATGGTGGCAAAACCACAAGAGATTGTTAAGCGCAGGGATAATTGTCTTTCATTTCCTCCTGCTGGAATTTCAATCATTCCCAGTAGCGAATTCTTCACTGCAAAGCCCACACCGTGTTGCCTTTTTTTTCTGCCTGCCCTCTGCCCTTCCACACAAAAAAAGGTGTAATTGTTTTCCCTGAGTGACCCTTCCTCGGTGAGGCGAGTCTCCTGCAGGCCAGCAATATCAATGTTAAGACGATTGAGTTCGGCATCAATCACAGCCGTTTTTCTCACATCGTCAATATTGGTCAAGTCAGTGGAGAATCCTGGACACATGGTTCTCACGTTCCAGGTTGCAAGCCATAGCTTGAGGTTTCTATTTTTCTTTTTATTATGACCTGGTGCATTGGATTTACAGCCTGCGATCCAGATTTTGTCCTAGCCCCAGGCACCCCTTGAAGCAGGCAGGCTGTGGCGGGCGGTAGCTGACCAGTGACACCTTTAGGTGTCTCCCACCGTCAGAGGCAACGCGTGGCGCCCCATGTCTACGCCAATTGACAGGGACTTATAATCCATAACAGTTGCCTCTCACTTTGATTCCGAGAACGGTTAAGACCAGGGATGGAGTTATTGCCTCTCCATAGCACAACGCCTGGGCTAAGATATAGAGATCATGTGTTGCCCATGCAGCATGATCCCTCTCTCGGCCTGCCTAGTTCACTCTAGAGGAAAGGTAACACCTCTACATCTGGAACAAGACAAGCTGCAGAAGCTGCCGGATCAGCAAAGCAATGCTCTAACTGTCTGCCTGTCGGAGCTTCGATCCTAGACCAGCCGCCAACCAAGGCTTAGGGCCTGGTCTGCCCTGCCATGACTTATTTAGTCTTTGGGTTGCATTTCCTCGCACCAGGATAAGGCTTGTACCCTCCCAATTGCGCTCTTCCGCCCGAAGCCGTTGGCATAATGTGGGGTGTTGGGATTGGTAAGCGTCGCTAACAGAAAGCAGGTAGTACCGTCTACTGTCATACGGTAGCTCATTCATATTTGACTAAGACCTGACTTAAAACACCCATACACCCAAACGAATTTGAATATTTCAAAACACATACACACATAAATACAAATATTCCTCCGAATCTGGTGAGTATCTGCCTGCATGGCGAGGAACCACCAGTCTGCACACCAATAAGCCAGACATGGGACAACGGATACTCACGCAAACCTCAGGTCCGGTATGACATCACATTGATGTTGGACAACAGGATGTCTTAATCCGATATACAGGACTTCACGCTTGAGTTCACAGCCAGCGAACACAAGCAAGCAAGCAAGCAAGCAAGCAGCAAGCAAGAAATACAAACATGTATACATTCAGACAAACAGAGAGAAAACTTACGTTCATTGTGTCGTGTAGTAAATATAATAGTAAATATCGAAAATTGTTTGTGAAACTAATATAGCCAGGAAGTTACCCTTGGCAAATAATGCCCGAAGAAGTCCGTTGAATCGGCCGAAAGGTTCAAACAACGCAGCTCTTCTGTAAACAAAACGCTATTAGTCGAAAAAACCACGTACGGAGAAGAAGATGTAATATCGGATTTTCAATAAAAAATATATGATATATCAATCAGTTATTAAAATAGGTTTCATAATTCTTTTAAACTGATTAAATTCAAGCAAATTATCACATTATCACGGATGTTTAATTACAGATATATTTAATATGATATTTTACTACAAATATATTTAATCTGTCTTGATAGTAACAAGCTGTTGTTATAATGCGCCATGTTAGTATTTTAATCGTATCGGTAATTTCCATTTTCTGATAACACCTGGTAACCTGTCTATAGATATCGGGGATCGAAGTAAGTGAAAGGGCATATTAAGACTAAAACGCCAGACTTCTAATTGCCTGATTGAATAACTTACTGGCACCTGATCATCTTAACAGGCCATAGTTTGTTTCCCTGTGCTTCGAACAAGGCGTAATAACAACAATCCTTTGCGGGAACAGGGATGGTGTTATACTTCTCTACAGCGCAAAGCCTGGGCTGAATTTAGAGACCATGTGTTGCCCATGCAGCATGATACCCCTCTCGGCCTGCCTAGTTTCAGTTATCAGTTATCAGTTGGGGTATCGAATTGCACTCCGGACATCTCCATAGGTGGTCAGATCCTCCCCCCCCCCCCCCAGCATATGCATCAGCGTCCGGTGGCTAATAGTGCCAGTTCTGTGTTGGTTGACGAGGCGCCTTGTTTTCCCGATGTACCTCTCGCGTCTGGCTGTGCCGATTCTTACACCCAAGTCATTCATCCTGGACAGCGATGTGGATTCACTGACGTCAAAGTCCTCTGATCTCGCCATATCTTTAAGGACGTTAATAACATCGGCACGATCCATGGGCTGGCCATCTAAGGGGGTGCAGAGCCAGCCAGTTTATCAGCTCGTTCATTTCCCTCGACTCCCGCATGTCCCGGGACGAAAATGAAGGTGACTTTACGGACAACAGACTTCCGCAGCGACTCAGTCCACTGTCTACGTACAGATCCAGCTTCGACATTCTGAATCATGCTCATTGAATCACTTAGTACACACACGTTGGTATAATGCTGTGATTCCAGCCATATGAAATCCTGTGTAACTGCCATCACCTCCATCGTCATGCTGCTCGTGGTCATAGAGTGGGCACCACTGGATTCTTGAACGGTTCGGCCCGCTGAACGGGCTGTAAATGCCCACGCACTTCTCTGCTGCTTTACAACAGATCCATCTGTATAGATGAGCACTTCGGGGCTATCTGAGTGTTCATAGATTGATTGATTGATTGATTGATTGATTGATTGATTTAGGAACCGACATCACAGCATTCGGGACATTCCCATAAGCGCTCCGTCCCCATCCTCAGCAGCCAGCGAAGAGTTCCAACACTAATAGTTCCAGTAGCAATCTGATTATATGTCCGTCTCATAGATGAGCGCGTTAACCTCTGCATGGACAACGGCAGGGTTCTGCTCTCTGCACCGTCTGTCGAGTGTGATATCAGATTTTCTCCCTGTCTATTGGTGATGCAATTCCCCCATTGACTGCCTCTGGCATTGAAGTCCCCACAGTAGATGATGTGCCTTTCATCCATATCGAACAAACTCTGCCATTGTCGCACGTCGACCTTCCCATTTCGCGCATAAACGTTCACGATTACAAGCTGCACTGTTCCAGGAAGACATATCGATTTCAGACACCAGTATGTTGTCGCGGACCAGAATGGCCTGTCCGAGGTGCCGCCTGTTAAAGAATCCCTGAAATCCCGCGACATTGACTGTTCCGCTGTCGAGCTGTGTTTCTTGTAAAACTACAATATCGTTTCCGTAGAGTAGTTTTTCGAGAATGCGTCGGCGTTGACTAAATGATGCACAGTTCCAGTACAGCACTCGAACGTTTCCGATACGCAATCTATCACATTTTAATCGCCTTCTGCGTGCGCCTGCCCTCTTCCCACGCTGTGCCCTTGCCGGTCGTCTGGTTGTCATGTTAGGCTTAACTATCGCCACCGGGCACCGATGATACACCGAAAGAAGTCCGGGCGCGCGTGCACGAACTCCGTTGCACGGTCCGAACTCTATTTCACCTCGAAAAACACACTTAATCCATAAACATTTCGGAAAAAACACGTTCCATTTTACGGGACGAAGAAATGTCCCGCCATCTTGCTTCAAGGGAACTCACTCACTCACGCCTAGTTTACTCCAGAGAAAAGGCAACAATTACACAGGTCTATACACATTTTGGTGCCTTTAATTTTATAGCTGTTCCAAAGTAATTTTGTATTGCTGATTCCAAAAATGTATTCAGATTTTTGTTATTTCAACTCTAGTGTTTGAGGTAACTAAGACTGAACTTCTTAGTATGACAATTATTATGTATAAGCGTAGAGTTTAGTGCTATTAGTTTTGGCATTTTAACTGTGATCTGCATTCATATTACATGTAATTACTATGCATTTATTCATCTCATCTCATCATGTTCTTCTTGTACCTTGCGGTGTCGAGGTGACGTATAAACAGCGGGAGAGTGCCCGATTATGGGCTTCAAGTATCGATAATCCCATGGACTCTGTTATTCCCTCGTCCATCGTTTACATGGTCGGCCTCTTCCTCTACTTCCCTCTAGTCTGTACATCATTGCTTGTTGCGGTGTACTGTTAGTTGGTAATCTACTTGCATGGTCAAACCATTTGACTTGCTGCCTTCTAATAAAATCTAGTGCAGCTATAACCTCCACTTCAGTCCTGATTTCTTCATTTCTGATCTTATCTATTCTTGATACATTGAGTATTCTTCTCAGGAATCGCATTTCTGTTGTTGTGATTTTTCTTTTTCTGTCATTGTCCAGGTTTGGTATTGGTAACATAGAGATGGTAGGAAGATTCTGTTATAAAGTGCTTTCTTAGTAGTTATTGATACATGTTTGTTCTTTAGTATTGATGCCATTTGTTGCAATTATTGCATTAATATAAAATACCAAAAATGTAATAATACTTTATCACTAACATTTTGGTATCTGTAGTCAACACATAAAGCTTCTTTTCGAGGACTTCCTGGAATGTGATATTTCCAGACAGTCATGCTTACGGGTCCAACAGTAATCTGCCATCATGTGGACATCCTAAAGGCCTTGGTATCTCTCTTCCATTGTTTTTATATCTTTGTGAAATAGTTCACCTTGCTCCTCACTAAAGTCGCCAAGATTCTCGGTAAAGAACGAACGAACGAACGAACGAACGAAAATCTTTATTTTCAAAGGGTTTAGAATTTGGCACGCAGGCCCGTCTGACATTCTGCCCTTCTTCTCTATTTCCTCTTATACATTCTTTCATTCAACATCTCTTATGAGGCAAATCTTTGACAACAAAGGAACAATAAGCATTAAAAGACGCATGAAAAATAATCAATAATACATGACTCGAAACGTAAGTGGTTATGGGGGTAGTGCAATGTTATGCTCATGTTGCATCCAAGCTTACAAAATCTCCACAGCATTATTTAAAATAATTCAGAATAATTGTCTGCTTTAAAGTTACTCAGAAAGTTTTGTACAACTGAAACAAATGATGACCGGGCTGTAGATTCTGTTATGTTCACCGAATCAATACAATTTGGATCGTTTATTAACTTTCTAATTTAAGGTCCATCCAAAATTCCAACTTTAAGTTTGTCTATGCTTAATTCCGAAACCTTTCTGCATAAATAATTAAAACAGGTACCATCTTTGTTCAGTTCCTTAACAAAACGCTTCATCAAGCCAAGCTTTACATTGTGGCAGCTGAACTCTCTTTCGATCAATGAGAGACTTGTTGACAATATTTTCTTCTCCAACTTTAAATTCATCTCTCACCGGCCACTTTTTCTTTGTCCAATGCGTATATTTTGCTCTGCTATCCCAAAAACGTATAAAACATGGATATTTG
This sequence comes from Cepaea hortensis, assembly GCA_963921405.1. Classification (NCBI taxonomy): domain Eukaryota; kingdom Metazoa; phylum Mollusca; class Gastropoda; order Stylommatophora; family Helicidae; genus Cepaea; species Cepaea hortensis. The sequence continues at coordinate 94,392,658 of OY992891.1, forward strand.
GTGAATACCCTTTTCTGCCCAAGCAAGAAGTTCATCATTTTAAGATCTACACAAACCATCCAATTATGATCTAAATACTTCAATTTCTGTTCAGAACTGTGCTTATTGTAGCATACTCCTCCTTCATTGTAGTAGAATGGACGATTGGAATTGAGCCATATTTGTTACCATTGTGTAAGAGAACACCTTTCGAACTTCTTTTAGAGCTGTCAATGAAACGTCGCCACTCATCTGGTGTACAACTTACACCTATTTCGTTTACACAATGTCCTACATCATTACAATACACAAAGTTGTTTTCTTTACAAAAGAATGGAAGAAAACCTTGTCTCTGCTGCGATAAAATGTAACCTTTGTTTCGGCAGTCAGTAATGTTTTTTTTTTTTTCCTTTCAATCTTGAAGCCAAAAATTCTGAAGATTCCTTGGAGAGATATAGATCTACGATTAGATCATTCTGTTCATTCTGGTCGACACGTTGAGCAGCTGGAAGATCATCTTCGAAATCACTATCACGGTCACTTGTCGTTCAAAATGCCACTGCTGTTTCATCTTCTAGCAGAGAATCCGAAATCTGACTGAACGATGGAGTTTGTATGTCATCTCCGTGTGGAATAGGTCGTCTAGCAGAATATACATCTGAATATTTCCATTTTTGTGTGATTTGTTTCCATTAGTTCCCTTAATATTGACAAAACAGAAATAACAGACATAATAGTGGTTCTTGGACTCTCTCCAAACCATTGAAATTCCAAATTTTATATGGGACTAGATAGCAATAGATTGTGTTTTCCAAAACCTTAAAGAGAAAATACTGTAATAATATTAATTGAATACAGAAATGCCTGTATCTCAAAGACTAGAGCCGCTGTAAGCTTTTGTTTCATCTTGCCTCTCCTAAACTAGAATATAGATTCACGGTACGCTTTTGTTTCATCTCTCAACTTCTACCACAGAATGTAGATTCTACGAAAGCCTTATTTTCTTATTTCCATTTCTACCCTAGAATGTAGATTCACTGTACACTTTTGTTTCCTCTTTCCTCTTCTACCATAGAATGCAGATTAACCGAAAGCTTTGTTTCATATCTCTACTTCTACCATAGAATGTTGATTCACTGTAAGCTTTTGTTTCACCTTTCCTCTAATACCCTAGAATTTAGATTCACTGTAATCTTTATTTTCATCTTTTCACGTCTACCATAGAATGTAGATTCACTATAAGCCATTGTTTCATACTTCGACTTCTACTCCAGAATGAAGATTCACTGTAAGCTTTCGTTTAATTTTTCCACTTCTGCAATAGAATGTAGATTCTCTGTAAGCTTTTGTTTCATCTTTCCACTTCTACCCTAGAATGTAGATTCACTATGAACTTTTGTTTCATCTGTAGAATTCTGCTGTAGAATGTTGAGTCACTGTAAGCTTTTATTTCATCTTTCCTCTTCTACCCTAGAATGCAGATTCACTGAAGGCCTCTGTTTCATCGTTTCTCTTCTACCAGCGCAGTTTCCTATCAACTAGCACGCCTGCACATAGTAGACTGCACCAATAGTATAGGTACGTTTAGATATTGACCAAGCAATGTTAATTTCCAATTACAAATATGGCCTCAGACATCTTAGTTAGACTAAAAGCTGTAAGGTGTGATGAGTCAGAGACCAACTAATGCTGTTATGTGAGTCATCAGTGTGGATGACGCCGGCGTCTGTGACTCTCAGATAGAGAACTAAGTTTCACAATCCTGAAACACCGTGCTCGAAGTACGCTACGGGCGATTTTGGTGTGATCGTTTGCGTTGATTTACACAGCAGTATGAGCATTGGCTGTTCAAAAAGCACTGACAAACTACTGAACGTAAATTCGATTAGAAAATCATACACAAGCCATAAATGCTGGGGTTGATTACGACGTCAAGTATAGGACACAAGTAGTACAGGACTAACTTTCACTTGGGAGATTGTGTTTTGTGAGTAAATTATGAGATTTCTAATAGTGCTATTTGCATTTTAAAACACGTATTTACAGACATGTGTGAGCACGTGAATTATTACAGAACCTAAATTACACATTGCTCCATTTTAAATTGCCTTTAGCAAAATATAAGGCTGCAAGATTTGTAAGATATAATCATTTCTTTTATTCCATTAATTATATTTGGACAACACATTTGAGCAAAATACACACATACAACACTTGTCAATCATTCTGTCGCACATTAATTATGTCCTTTTCTAACAGGAAGCTTTGATGTACCGCACAGGCTTGCTGTCTGTCCTCTTCTCTGTATTGAAATGTGGATATATATTGTTTGATTTTCAAAACTTTCCTGTTCTACAATTATGTGTCGATATGTTCTATTGTTTTCCGCCTTCTTCGATGATGTATCAATACACCTTTTGGGGTTTTCTAACTCTTTCCTCTTCGACAATGATGCAACGATATATCTTATTGGTTTTGCAAATGTTTCTTCGTCTGCTATGATGTATCGATATATCCTATTAGTTTTCAACATCTTTTCTCTTTTACCATAATGTATCGATATATTCTATTGGTTTTCAACATGTGTCCTTATTCTACCATCATTTATCGATATATCCTATTGGTTCTCAACATCTTTCCTCTTCTACCATGGTGTTTGGATATAGTCTATTGGTTTTCGACATCTTTCCTCTTCTACAATGATGTATCGATGTATTTACTTCACATATATCCTACTTAATCTGTGAAATAACTATTGTCTTCATCTTGACAGACGATAGTGTGTAAAATGGAGTTATACCTTTCCATAACAAAAAGCCTGGGCTGAATTTAGAAACCACGTGTTGCCCTTGCAGCATGATCTCTCTCTCTCTCTCTCTCTCTCTCTCTCTCTCTCTCTCTCTCTCTCTCTCTCTCTCTCTCTCTCTATCTCTCTCTCTCTCTCTCGGCCTGCTTAGTTTATTCTAGAGGAGAGATGAGACCGATACGTCTGGAAAAAAGACAGGCTGCAGAAGCTGTCGGATCAACAAAGCAATACTCTAACTGTCAGCCTGTCGGAGTTTCCGTCCTAGACCAGTTACTGACCAAGGCTTAGGGCCTGGTCAGCCCTGCCATGAAATGTAATCTTTAATTTGTATTTCCTCTCATTCGGGTAAGGCTTGTCCCCTACCAAATGCACTCCTTCGCCCGAAACTGTTGGCACAATGTGGGGGTGTCAGGTTTGGTGAGCGCCGCCCATCATTCGGCGCTAACAGAAAGCAGGGAGTACCGACTATTGTCATATGGTAGATCAGTTATATCTGACTAAGACCTGACACTCCGAGTGCATTGCCGACTGATGTGGGCGATCATGATTACTCACATCTTGCGATCTTGAACGTCATGTATCAACTCGTGTGTTGACTCCCTTCAGTGCCATGATGCAAGACATATTTTCTGTAGATCTCAATATATATATATATATATATATATATATATATATATATATATATATATATATATATATATATATATATATATATATATATATATATATATTCACAGTAAGATGAGAATAAATCAAGAGACATTATACATCCATGTCTGACACTCTTCTCTTTCTCTCTCTCTCTCTCTCTCTCTCTCTCTCTCTCTCTCTCTCTCTGTGTGTGCTTGCGAGTGTGTTTGTGTGTGAGTGTGTGTGTGAGTGTGTGACATGTCCTTTGCAGAACGTCGCACTCATGACAGACTCACGACAAGAATCCCGATCCCTTTCCCAGTCCCCCTGCCACAGGCGCCCTCATCCCCACGGTGACCGCAATGACGTGGGTCTCCCATCCTGCTGACCGACCCCATCCTCTTCTTCCAGGCCCCAGGCATCCACTCTGTTTCTGCCACAGTTACTGTGTCATTTCATACGGCCAAAGTAATTCCGTTTCCGAGACATGGTAGTTCCAGTCTTCTATGATGCCCAGGCCTTGAAGAATCTCAGTACTCATCTTCTTCTTGGTGGATGGTATTCTAGTGCCACACACACACACACACACACACACACACACACACACACACGCGCGCACGCACACACACACACACACATGTATATGAATACCCAGTAATTTAACTAACAATTTAAATGCTGTAGAAAATAGAGTTAATCATTTAATCATTCTTCAGGGACCCGTGTTCATAGACAGGACATACAACTTTGAATTTGGCCATCACGGAACATTTACTGATGAGCATTCACACACTCAATAAGCAATCTGCATTTCCTATACTGTATTCTACGATTACGTCACGAAAGTTTGGAGAGAACAATAATGGAGGGTTATATGTCTGGGAAGAGAGGAAGAGGAAGGCCAAAGAGAAGATGAGTACAAGATGTGGCGGATAATCTCCAGATGGGTGTATCGGACGAGGGACATCTTGTTTATGATCGAGAGGTTTTCCGGAAGGTTGTTATAGGAGCGAGGTTCAGCAAAGGACATGCTACTGAATGAATGAGTGAATTCTACGAACAATAATTGATTGCTAAAATATATCGAAGCATTACATATTAGTCGATTCCAGCTGTTACTGTATAAACAGAAGGACTTCCTGCTAAGCTTTAAGACTTCCGCGGATAGCACGCTAAAATCATTCGTGCAATGTCAGAGACATTTCAGCCAAAGTACAATTCAGTTGTTTTTATTTTATTTCACATACCGTGATATATACACCTCTGCAGTATACAACTGCCGAGATCCAGCGAAATATGCCAGGCAAAAACTCGTGCAATATTGTATTCATTGTGTCTTTTATTCATGATGTTTTTATTCATGGTGTGAGAAGATGTATTCTTCTTTTCGTCAGTAAGTAGTTTCCTGATATGGGTCTGCTTTGTGATAAGGCAACACATTTTGTAGGCCTGAGTGCAATGAGAGGCCAATAGGTTCCCTAACTTTGACCAGCGACAAGCCCAGGCGTCCAACCCGCATCCGACAGTGCTAATGACATTATCAGCGGAGTTCGTAAACACACAATTGATGTCGTTAGTCGCTACACGCTGAATGAGGTAGTCAGGGGAGGATCTGAGCTCTTATGCACTAATAGTTCGATGTGCGATGAGGAGGATCTGTTGACTAACTAACCACCTCATTAACTAACTAACTAACCAACCAACCAACCAACCGACCAACTAACTAACTAACTAAACATATCTAATTAACGACAATGCAGTGTCCTTAAAAGAAGAAATGAATCTCTGCTGAAACTCTGTAAAGCTGGTTCTATCATGAGCGGTCTAGGAGAGTGCATCCATCTACTGAGATCGTGGCTTCTGTCTTCGGCAGAAAGGAATCAGCAGCAATGCATGACACACAGCACCCAGCACAATCATACCGCCCCCGATGTAGAACGAGGGATCAAAGATCCCCGTGGCATCGATCAGTGCTCCTGTAGGAAAGATCAAAATGTACTAACATGACCTCAAATCTAATCGGTAAAGACTATGGTCAAGCCGTCTGCCTCAGGATCAAAGGTTGTAGGTTCGAATCTGGACCGTGTCCTTCGGTTCACGAGTCCATTTATTTCAGAGACTCCTGTGGGTCGTCGCTGGAGCTACTGAGTTCGTTCTTTGTGTGACGCTTTCCGCGCTGCGGAAAGAGACTGAGCCATATGGGATAACAATCCGTTGCAATTAAGTCGACCGTGTCGACTTTTAAGCGACTTTTTTTTAGTCAGTAAAGAACCCTTGTTTACATGCCTGAAGACGCATTCGGCATACGGTGCTACGCCGATATTTGTATGGACCAGCCGGTACTGGGTGGGTCATGTGGTCAGTGTCACGCCGGTACTGGGTGGGTCATGTGGTCAGTGTCACGCCGGCCGATTTTACTTCACCAGACATTTCTAGGTACGCATTTTAGGCTGGGTCGAGCCGGGAGCCTGTGTGGGATTTAAACATCTGAATCCACCTGGGTGCGGATGGAAGCCATGACTACTGGGACGACTGGCGAGTATCTAGCCACTCCACCACGACGGGTCCCTTCGCAAAATGTGTTATAATATAGTACAGTCGGCTTACGTCAAGTAGCCTTTTCAAGGCATTGGGATGTATTGAATATACGGTGGTGGTCCCATGGTTGGATAGACCAATAGACACTCGGTTATACCCCACCGGCCACCTTCACGTCCCGGACAATGTCTTGGTACCTGTCTCAGACTGGGTCCGCTAGATCCTAGGTCCATGTTTGCAATAAATCCCCGCTTGGTTGGAGACTTGAACGTGTGACTAGCGGGTGGGCGAGCAGGCGTGCTAGGGCTGTGCCACCACGGCTCTGAGATCATCGTCCTGTAGCAGGTCAATTGCAGAACGTCGTTTTCATCACGTTGCGCCGAAAAGCCTCTCCAGCCCTGGCCAGTTCTCCTGCCTCGTACACTCTCATGCCCAGGTGTCTGCCATGTCCTGTATTCTTCTTGTTGCTGGCTAATCACCGCCAATTCTTTAGGGAACCAGGTCTCCCATCACCGTTATCTCCCAGTCACTGTGATGATGGTGGGACAAACTCCACCACGGAGCCAGCACCCCGGGGTGGGGTGGGGAGGATTTTAGCGTTACCAAGGGGGGGGGAGGGGGTTAAGATTATTTCAAGATCGCGTTAATACAAGAACCGATTACTTGATAATGTTTTCCCATCATACTTTACGGTTCTGTACTTCTCGCCCTTCTGAAATTCGTTTTATAACGGAAGTGGACCCGCAAATCATGTTTCATTGATTGATTGATTGATTGATTTAGGAACCGACATCACAGCATTCGGGACATTCCCATAAGCGCTCCGTCCCCATCCCCAGCAGCCATGTTTCATGTAGACGTCTAGAGTTATTCTAGTATGTTTTATAAAATTTAGCTTGCATTTTTACTTATACTGTGTGTGTGTGGGGGGGGGGGGAGAGATTTATAGAGAGGAAATGCGAAAGGAGGGGGGGGGTGACGTTCTTAACATATGGTGAAGGGGTGCATGGGCAAAAAAAAAGTTGAGAACCACTGTTCTAGATGTTTATGATCATACATTTCTCTTTTCGATATCGCAAAGTCTGTGTGCCCCTCTGAGGTGGGAGAGAACATTAGGTACCCGATGCATCTACTAGCGTTGACACTGCACCCTAATTGACCGCGGGAAAGCCATCTTCGATCCTCGGCAGTTGGCCTCAGTCTTCATCTCCGCCTTGGAGGCTCGTTATGACCCAGTCAGAAGACGTCGTTGCTGCTATGTTACCTTCTTCCTACTCCGCTCACAGCTTGCGGATCTTCCCCCACCTTCCTGCGCGCTATGGGTTAACTCTGATAAAGCGTTCACCCCCACAGCTTACCCATTGTCCTCACTATCGCTGCAGGACGTGGTCCTTATAAGGTGTACTATTATACCATAAGCGGTCGTTGCCGGCGCTTGGCTGCAGAAGTTCGATGTAGGACATTTCCGATACGAATGATTGCTTCATGGAGCTGTTTCCACCCCTCTATAGCGCCCTGGCTTGGTTGCCCTGTTTTTACCTGTGGGGTGGCTGTCGGGTCGGCACGAGACCGTAACTTTTGTTTCGGTCTCATTGTCAGGTTGCTATGTCTCGGTCTCATTGTGAGGTTGCTATCTCTCGGTCTCATTGTGAGGTTGTTATCTCTCTGTCTCATTGTGAGGTTGCTATGTCTCGGTCTCATTGTGAGATTGCTATGTCTCGGTCTTATTGAGGTTGTCTCGGTCTTATTGAGGTTGTCCGGTCTTCTTGAGGGACGATAACTCACATTGCAGGCAACGGTTATACTATACACAGCGTATTTCCGTCCCACCCATCATTACGCAGCAACTATTTCAGTTTCTGAAACACGACACTGCTCATGACCCAGTGATCTCGATGTTCAGATCCTGTAAAATGTCCATATATTTCCTACTTTAGGTCTAGGATATTCAAAGAATGTTGCTGTGACATTTCAACTCAAACGCTCCATTTGTTTTATTTAGTGATGACAGAATTGTCCTTGACTCACAGCCATATCTTGCCCCAGAAAGGATACATTTCCGCACAATGTATCTTGAACTTGCATGGGCCTGTGATGTGATAGGGCCTTACATTCTGTACACCTGAAAACACGCAGGAATAGATGGACAGTCTGTCCTTCACTTAGCGAGACGAGTAGTATATAATATAATAACTCAAGAGGGGCTGAGTGGTCGCGAAGTATGGTGTCCGCCTCGAATGCCGGAGGTCCTTGGTTCAAACCCCGGTAAGAACAGGACATTTTTCACGTTGCCTTCAAGTAATAAAATTCCCCCTGGTCTCTGGGTAGTGAGATCGAACGCTCGTGTGTATAGTTGCGCACGTAAAAATCCCTTGGCAGATGGAAATCGAAAAAGAGTAGCCTAACGGCGCTGCCCGGGAAAAATTTCGAGTTAAAAATCTACCCAAAGTATTTTAGGATCCTCGCCGGTGCAACGGAGTTCGTACACTGAGCTGAGTTGCTCCGGACTCAGCTTTAAGTTAGGAGTAGAACGGAGCATTTATGGGTTACACGCGTGTTCCGCGATGTTGATCCGTCGATTAAACTAAACTAAATTATAATAACTCAAGAATAACACAAGAAAGATCACAATTATGTTTGTGGTAAGCTGTTTCGGGGATTGTTGCATTGTTTATATTTAGAAACAGCCACGGTGACATAATTGGGAAAATCCAATAAGTGACACAATAACAGATGCGTGTTGTCAATCAGTCATCAGTAACTGGGGGGGGGGGGGGGGGGGGGGGTCGCCGTGGCCGAGCTGCTAGACGCTGGTCTGCCCTACTGGTGGTCTTGGGGTCGACCCGCATCAGGTCGGCTTCGACTGTTTTACATTGACTCGGACTCTCGGGTCGACAATAGGTACCCGGAAATGTCGTGGGCAGTAAATACGGGCGGGACAATACCGACAACAGCCGGCACTAAGTGGTGTGTGGTCTACCCAAGTATGAGTCTAGCTTCATGTGCACTTGAAGAAACCGGCATCTCAGTAACGTTACTGACTTGTTTGTACTGTAATTTTCACTTTTTAAAAAAAGGACGTTTGACAATCAAGAGGATCGACTTCATTGCACCGGGTTTTATCCCATATGGCTCGGTCTCTTTCTGCCGGGCGCGCACGTACAGTATACACACACAGAAGCACACGCGCTCACACGATGTCATGCTCAAACATATATACATGGATAGATAAATATATACATGTTTGTATGCACTCACACACAGACACAGACACAGACACATACACACAGACAGACACACACACACACACACACACACACACGCTCACACGATGCGTTTTTGCAGGGACAAATGAGATAGAACATAAATATCAGACAAATAAGATTAAAAAAAACGGGAAGGTTAACCCGGTCAACAAATGCCCGCAGAAGTCGGATGTGTCGGCCTAACGGCGCCAGAACGCAGCTCTGCTGTAAACAGGCACAACGCAGTCACATCCGGGAAAAAAATCCGGACGAACGAAGAAGAAGAAGAAGATAAAAACACAAACAAAATAAAACCACCAAAAAGTATTAGATTTAAGAAAAATAAACATCTTCAAAACCCAACATTTAGATGTTTAGAAAAAACAACAATAGAGAATTAGATTTAAAAACAACAACAACAACTACAACAACAACACCAACAGCAACAGCAACACAGAATTAGATTTTTTTTTCATGTAACAAAAAAGCATTATATTTAAAAACAACAACAATAAATAATTACAAAACAATGTTTTCGCGTAGTGAATTTGAATAACGAAGACACAAACAATAGATTTATTGCCTGGCTTATTTCGCTGCATCTCATCAGGTACATACTACAGATTTCACACAACATAAAGTAAACTGATTAGATAAATCCTTCAAAATGAAATATACAAATGTTCGCACAGTAATGTCAATTGTCTACCAAGGTAATTTTAAACTGACTAACATGTCTTTCTGTTTGGAGAGGGCTGGTCATGTAGGTTAATCATTATGGCTTCTGCAAACTTTAACAAGCGACTATTTTGTGTGTTGAACAACACACGGAAGACATTGTCTCTCTCAATCACATGACCACTCTCCAGCAGTTGCCTCGCTATCGATGAAGCGGGGATGTTCCCGTTTGTCAGCCTACCCAGGCTCACATTGCCTGTATGTGATATCTTGTTAATTCAGTTAGGAATGTGTTTAGAAACCCTGCTGTGTAACTGTCACTCTGTTCTGCCAATGTAGGTAGACTCGCACCTACATGTAAATTTGTAAATACAACTATATTGAGAGTACAAAGTGATAGGTTCTGTAACTGCTGGGGTGGAAAGCGGTGTGATTCTGTACCTAGCAGAATTCCGGGCTTGTGAAGTTTGGGTAAACCGTACATCTGAGGTGTTTGGGAGCCACATGGTGTGAGTCCGCTGATCAACGAACACCTTACTGCTTTAAAAGCGTTAAAGTCTAACAAAACCCTCGTAATACTGACACCAGATAAAGGAAGTGGTGTAGTATTGATAAACATGTCAGACTGCCAGAGTAAAATGGAAAAGATACTATCAGATGAATCTAAACTCAGGGTGGATCAAAAAGTAAACAAGTCGGAGGACCTGGATTCAAAAATGAGGAAAGAGATCCAGTCACTTGTGAATACGGGACTCGTCAGTTAGGCCACTCCAAATACGTGCACACCGCGTGGCTTCCAAACACCTCAGATGCACGGTCTACCCAAGCTTCACAAGCCCGGCATCCCGCTAAAACTGATCCTGTTCATGGTTAACTCTGCACAACACCGAATGGCGAGATGGCTAGCTGAAATTTTTAAGCCAGTACGACAGTCCTTCGATCCAAAAATATTCAGAGATACATTCGAACTGGTGGAATTATTGGATACTATGGACACAAATAATGAACACATGGCATCAATGGATATAGCCTCCCTATTCACCAACGTTCCATTAGATGAGACAGTGTAAATAATAAGTGAACGCATTACAGGCAAACAACTAAAAGTATTCTAGCGGACATCTTCATGGCATATTTAGAAGAAAAGAGATCCTCAGACATTAAAAACTTAATCTTCTACTGTAGGTATGTGGACGATATACTAATTATCACCACAGACGAGCTACAAGCAACATCGTTCCAGGCCATAATGAACATGGTGCATAAAAACCTCTCTATCTATGGAACACGAACACAACGAAGCGTTGCCGTTCCTAGATATTCTAATGAGACGTAGAGTAGACGGCACAATTCAAAGATCGGTGTCCCGCAAAGGAACATTGACTGGCAAATACCTAAATTTTCAGAGTTTCACACCTGTCCAGTACAAACGGGGCTTAGTATGGACCCTGTTTGACTGTGCTAGGAAGATATGCACCCAGGACACACTGACAGAGGAATTTGAATCTCTGAAGAATGACTTAAACGTGAATGAGTACTCCACAGGATTTATAAAGCGCCACTGCCCAAACCAAAACCAGACGAAACCACAGTCCCTAAACTCAAGGTATTTACCAATTGTCACAGTCTTGCGTTTACTCGCAATCAGGCAACGTCATCCGTACCTCAAATATAACTACAGCTCGTACAGATGTTTTACACGGAATTTATTCCAGGCAAGCCTGACAATCAAACAAGGCGTTATTTGCCTGTCACATCAATATAATGATCGCCACTCGACACACAATATATAGATACATATCATCACACATGATCACTCTCTCGTTAACATCGCATGCGTTCACAACAATAGATAATGGTTTCAGAACAACACTACGTGCAGTCGGAAGGCCGTCTTGTCGCTGTCTGAAGCAGCTCAGGTTGTTGCTTGCCGACGTGGTCAAACTCCCTCGTGGTGTCCACAACTCTGCGTGCCGTTCTCTTTGCACGCAGTACTGTTGTCTTAGTACTCGTTACCCTCTAAAGTGCTATTCTAGTTTACGTAGTCACGGTATTCCCCGTGACCTAATGTACCCGCCCCTGTTCTCGGGTCGGTCCCTCTGTTGTCCTAACTCTAACACGTTAGTGTCCCCACCCGAGTCTAGTCTTATTGAAGTCCTAGCTTGGGTGCTGTCTCTATTCTGACTATACCTTTGTAGAGGTCCTGTCTCTATGTCCTCTTAGTCTTTGCCCTTCTTCTGTCACTAGTCTGTTCTACTATAATCTAACACCTTGACACCCATGTAACCCAGAGGTTCCCAAACCACGGCCCGCGGGCCACTTGTGGCCCGCCAGCTGTCAGAAAGTAGCACGCGAGGCCTCGTTATTTAATATAATATATTTCAATCAGTTCAAAAATGCACTCGGAGCGCCCCATGCGATAATTTACTCTGCTCGTGGTTGTTATGCTCAGATATTATCGAATGTGCCTGTTCAGTTCGCAACGAAACGTTATGAAATTTTCCTTATGCCAAGCTCTGTCAATTACATCAAAACCTTCAGCACTAAGTAATTGATTTGAAATGCAATTCTGCACTGATATGTAAATTTCTGGAGCTGCCTGCTTTACCTTCAGCTGATCATATGATTTCATTCTGGCGACTATTGCCTGTCGAAAAATTTGAACACTTGCGTTCATTCGCCCAGAGATACATTTGTCTTTTTGATTCAACTTACAGATGCGAGCAGTCATTTTCCATAATGACCGTTATATATAAAAAAATATATTTTATATATTTAAAAAAAAAAAAAAAAAAAAAAAACAAGCAACGTTCCAGACTCACCGACAGTAACCTAGCTGCGCTTATGACTTTGGACACGACAGGTTTGTGCCCAGATTTTGATAAACTGATATCTGAACTTAAGTAACTGGTTATGAAGAACAGTTACAATAGTAAATTAATTAGATTAATTTTCGAAACTGATTTAAAATTTATTGTTAAATGAAATTTTGGTTTTAAACCAACAAATGACCGCAATGTAGTTTTGACACTGACTGCCTTTAAAGTTTTAGAATTTTGTTGACGAAAGGAAAGGGAAGAGTGATATTGCACGACTTTTATAATTTTATAACGTCCTGGCCCGCTTAACTACCGAAAATAGTAGATATGGCTCTCTGCTTGAAAAGCTTGGGAATTACTGATCTAACCTTTCGAGGGGATGACATAATGCAATATCTACAGAACCGGCTCATTACAGCAGTCGGCCGAACATTCTGTGCGGCAAATCCAGTTATTAGGTTCAGAACCACGCCGATTTCCATCCCAGAAGTTACAGAACCTATCGCTTTGTACGCCAAATCTAATTGTATTTGCCAATTTACAGGTAGGTGCGAATCTACCTACATTGGCAGGACAGAGCGACAGTTACACAGCAGGGTTGCTGAACACATTTCTAATTGGATTAACAAGATGTTACACACAGGCGATGTGAGCCTAGGTAGGACGACACACCGGATCATCTCCGCTTCATCGATCGCGTGGCATCTGCTGGAGAGTGGTGATGTGATTGAGAGAGACAGTGCCTTCCGTGTGTTGTTCAACACACAAAATAGTCGCTTGTTAAAGTTTGCAGAAACCATAATTATTAACCTACATAAGCCGGCCTTGCGCAAACAGAAAGGCATGTTAGTCAGTTTAAAATTACCGTGGTAGACAATTAACATTACTGTGCGAACATGTGTATATATCAGTTTGAAGGATTTATCTAATCAGTTTACTTTATGTTGTGTGAAATCTG